>LOEQ01000393.1:237727-263294 GCA_001685075.1 Bramus lutescens
CACAGACAGAATATTGTATACATAATAAATAAATAAATATTTTTAAAAAATTTATAGTTGAAATACATGCAATTTATTCTGTACCATCCTACTAGATAACACTGAGGCTGAGGATAGCTCAGCAGGTGACGCTTCTCTGTCACATGCAATGTCCCCAGCACCCAAAATATAAATGCCGAGGAATTATTTTTCATAGCAGGAAGTTGGTAGGAAAGTCGGGAAGCAAAATCACAGGTGCACAGTGTGAGGATATAAAGTTCAAATGTCAAAAGAAGCAGCTCAGACTTGATCTTTTTATTTTATACTTTCTAAAACAGAAATTATTTGGGGCAAGGCAAACACAAAGGATGCAAGGTCTCTTTTTAAAAACAGCTTGTTGGAGGAAGTGTGCGCCATGCACATAGAATTTCAATAAACATTAATGCTGTGTTTAAATAAGGAAGGGGGTGGTGACTAATCGTATGGTGGATGTAACCTGGTTCATTTATCTGTGAAACTCATTTAGCAAAGTGGGAATGAGGTTGCCTTCAGTTTTCTCAGACTAGGTATTAAATGTGGTTGAATTTTATTCAATAATTAAATGTTTTCCAGTTTGCTTCGCTGGTGCATAGCTGTCAAGAGAGGCAAAAACCCAAAATATTTATCCTGAAAGGTGGCAGAGCAAAATGATTCCCTTCTTTTAAAACTCTTGCATTATAAAGATTAATTAAGCTTCTGTGTAGTTATTTTCTCTTGTTATTGATTCAGGATTACTCTAAATGTGATGAATTATTTACTTATCCTGTACAGCCAATGTTAATTCAGAACATACCCATTGGGACCTCGGAGCCCTGAAATGCTAAATGTAATCTGAGGATCAGTAACGTTCCATTCATAAAATGTTTCCCCCCGCAGGTTAATGGAAATAAACAATAGGAAAGACAATGGGTGGATTATGCAAATGCACTGAAAAGATTAAGCAGGGGAGGGAGCTACAAGAACCCAAGTGGTGCTTTATTTAAATGTGGATTAAGCTTTAGAGTACACAGAATGATTAAAGCTACTTTGCTAATTTGCTAACGCATAAGAACCACCACGGCACAGAAAAGTCTATTTAAATTGTCTGGATGTGGGAGAACGGGGCACAGAGAGGCAAAACTAAGTAAATACATGGTCTAACAGTTAATAAACGATTAATACTCTGAAGGAAACACTGAGTGGCTAGACCTGGAAAACGTTCATTTACATTTATCTGTGCTGGAGAAACTTTTATAAAACTAACAAATAAACCTCCAAACAAATGCAAATAGATTCTTTAAAGGAAGAAATACATCTTTTATTCTTTCTTTTAAAATTTAGTTTTGTAAATATTTTTAGTTGAAACTTATGTGCTTTCTAGATAAATCCATTCAAATTACAGTACAGGAAGAGATCATTTCATTCTGAGGCCGCTAGATAATTGAGTAGGACATAGAGATAAGCAAACTCCGTTCCAACTCATTAATTTGCAGATTTCTAAGTCAAAGTGGTGTAGCAGCATAAGCACAGCCAGCTAGCTAGCTGCCTGCAGTCTGCATCCTGGGGAGGGAGCTACAGCCTCAGAGGGAGAGGGATCTTGGCTGAATCTAGTTCAAGAAAGCCAGTGGTTGCAGCAGGATATGTACCAGCTCGGTTCTCAGTGCTAAATGGAGACGGACATGAAATGAAAATACACTTGTTAGCACCCTGTGGCCACTAACTTTAGAAGGGGTCCACTTTCTCCTTGAGCAGATGTGTCTGGTCTTAGTTTCAGAATAGTCCCATTACCTGCCTTCCAGTTGTTGCTCTGCAGTTAGAATACATCAGACAAGAAACACTGAAATATTGTCTCTTCTGAGAAAGGTCTGCCCAGGGTTTACATGTGTCCTAGGGAGGTGAAGGTATTAAGCACCAGTAACTGTGTCGTGTCCCTAAAAAGGGTCTTGAAACATTGTTGATCTTAGAAGTTTGGTATACAGTGAATGTATATATGTTCTTCTTCCATATGTGAATATAGAAAGGCATGAGAAAACCATTTCCTGTTTTCCTGGAGCTAATATATCAAATCTTAAATAAGAAATTTTTAGATGTTATGCAATAATTTCTCCACAATGACTCTTCTTTAATGTATGTTCTTTTAGTGCATGTATCATAAAGACTTAATCATCCTTTTCATCATAATTGATACCTAGTTAGTTCAAGACCTAGGATTCATAGACTTGGTAAAATTTTACAGTTAAAGTAACTTCCAAACTGACTCGCCCTTCCATTTCTCTTCAAGGTTCTGCACTAATGTCAAGTCATCAAAGTTGTAGTTATTTAGCTCTTGAGTTAATATTAGATGTTTGATGTTTTTTGTTCTTCCTTTTGTTTTTAAAGATACTGTTTTCCTTTTGGACGACCTGAGGGTGCTCTAAAAGCTACACTTTCGTTACTTGAACGGGTATGTATAAAGGTTCATAAATGCCGTTTATGTTCTTGAGGGCTGTGTTTCAGCTGTTGAACTGAGCAGCCCCCATGAGTTGGAGCTTTTTGCTGAACCCACAGCACTGCATGAATGGTGTACCTGTTGTTCCTGCTGTCTGTCTCCCCCGCTCCTTCTTCTTTTGACACCTTCCTGCCACCATACTACCCTGATACTATGTTATCATTTTATTTTGATGATGCCTGTCTTTCCATCTTTTTCCCCACTTGTCATCTCATGAAATGCTTTGTTGTTGTCATTGTTGTTTGTTTGCTTGTTAGTTGTTTCTACGTCCCAAGCCACTTCACACTCGCCTTTATTATCCTCTCAGATTCACCGTTCTTCCAACAGTTATGGCCTTCATGCATGTCAGCATTCCCTGTGTAAAATAATGGACATATCATTCCTTCCCGCTCCTTTTAGGCTCTGCATTTGGTGTGTTATCATCAAATAATTCACAAATCATAGAAATACATTTCTCCTACAAAAATACATAGCAACTAAGCTTTTTAAAGCCATCCTTTAAAACAATTTTAAGGCATAATGTGTGCTGTTTCTGTGGGTGTTGAGGAAAGTATTTTTTTCATGTTTATTGATCTCCAAATGTTGCTGAAATGCTGCCAGCTAAGTAATATAGTCTTAGCAACATTTCAATATCAGAATTATAAACAATTTTGTTTATTCTCTGTAGCTTGTTTTTATTATGCTGGTCCTAATTTAATGACTTCATCTTGTCTATAGTTCTGCTAAACTAACTTTTGAATTGATGCTACCTCCTAGCATATCTATTAGAAAGCGGTAACAGGAACTTTGCTCATAACTTGAGAGATAAGGGCTAGACTTGTTGATTAAAATTAAATCTTCAGATTATAGGTTGAGTTCGTGTTATACCTTGTCTCCTGTTTTGTGTGCATTGAATGAAATAGTATGAAGTTAAATTTATTCAAATTTTTGTGTTGTTAAAAGCTGCATGTAGCCTTGGCTTTTTAAGATATTTATTCTGTTCTGTTTCTTAAGGCAATTACAAGTAAGTCAATTCTTAAAGTTGCTGTAACAGAATACCATCTTGGGTGCCTCACACAACCTCTCTGTGTCCTGGTTTCCATGGCAGAGTCTTGCTCTTCCTCCCAGCAGGGAAGAGGTTGTAATCCAGAGATGCCCTGTGCCTTGCTTTGACGGGTGGTAGTGTGACCCTTTCTAGTTGCAGTCCCTAATCACATCTCTTACTGAATTGAAAGAGAAATGCTAAGGACCATTTCTTCATTTTATCTTTAAATCCCTCTTTACTTATTAACAACTTACAAAAACACAATGAAACCTGCAAGTGAATTTTTAACACCTAAGTGCCCCACATGAAGTGTTCAGGCTCTTAAAGAAAATGAAATACTATTCAAACCCTAGCCTTACCTCTGAGGTAAACATATACACTCTAATTTCTAGTTACTCTTTGTACTATTTAATGTTTCTCAGCATGGGAACCCTAGGTAAAATTCATAAGTCTGTGTATGGATTAGCATCATCTTGAGATAAATTTTGACAAAGATCTCATTAATTATAATAGTTCACATTTGATGCCTATATTTATTTTACTATGCACAGAAGGTATTTTTTAGGCTACAAAGATCTATTATGCATTTCTGAAGTACCAAATATATATATATATATGTCCTAATTGAATGTGATAATAAAAGAAATGTCAAATGATCAAGTTAGCTGTTTTCAAAAAGAAAATCTTGCCTAGATACACTTGAAAATACTGTCAGTGGTTATTGATGCTTGCATGCTAGAATATATTCAAGAGTGTACAAATATTGGTGCAAACAGAATAAAATAATAAAGTTTTTAATGGATATTCTCAGTCGCTGTTAGCATTTATTTCAGTGTAAGAGACTGATAGAATCCTTACCACACATCAAAAGCACTTTATATTGCCGTTTTATCGGTATCATTGTTTGGATAGAAACAAAGCCTGACAATTACTTTCAATACATGAAAAAAAATAGTCTAAGTGAAAGGCTTGATTGCCTTGTTATAAAGTATTTAAAATTACCTTCTGAACTTTTTATATAACTGTATTTGCTTCTTGCTAATAATGAAACATGTTACGGGAAAAGATCCAAGAATACATTTTAGGAACCCAGCAAACAATGGCCTGCATCTTCTTTTTTGTCCAAAATTGAAGTTTCCGTGTGCCTCAGCACTTGATCCCCCAAAGCGTCCATTCCTCTAAGGCAAAGAAGTTTCTTTCATCTTTGTGTAGTTCACCACTTCGTGTTCAGCATATCACAATTATTGAAGTTTAATTAGAGATTTTTACAGACCTCCAAAATTATGCCTGTTCATGGCGGAGTTTTTCTTACGATTTTTCACATATATTCAGAAGATCTGGGGCTTTTACCTCAGGACTACACAAGACAAACTTTTTATCACTTGTGCCAAAGACTGAAGTCCTGATCGGAAACAGCTGCTGTAATGGTGTCCTGGATCCCTGGAGGAAAAGTGACAGTCACACGGAATCCTGGTGACCTGGCCTGTGGGAGGTTTTGATGTGCACAAATGAGGTTTAGCCAGGAGGAACCAATACTGAAGGATTAGGTCCCAGTTGTGAAGTGCCGACTCATTACTTCCCACAAGTTACTGAAGACCCCTCCCCCTTCCCAGGAACACTCAAGTCTGGGGCAATTTGGGTAATTTGTTTTTAGACCTTATTTTATGCAGCGTCTCTCCTCTCTCCTTTTTCGCCCACCCCACTCCTCTTCTCTTCTCTCCGTAGGTTTTAATGAAAGACATTGCCACTCCTATCCCTGCAGAGGAGGTGAAGAAAGTGGTCAGAAAATGTCTGGAGAAAGCTGCCTTGATCAATTACACTAGGCTCACGGAGTATGCCAAAATTGAAGGTCAGTGCCCTGAGCAATTGCTGAAGTGGCTGTGAGAGACAACAATGCCTATTAACTGAATTTTCTCTGAGAAGTCCTTTCCCTCCTCGAACAATCCTGTGCAGTGGCAAAGGGAAATGTCTCATTAAAATCTCAGCTGGCGAACTGAAGCGCTTTTCCCATTCATTGCTTTAATATGCCTCCTGGGACTCGGCTTGAATGAAAGACCTAGGATCCGCGTTCCAGTTGCCCTTTGTTCTTGATTTCGAGTTTTCAGGAAACCAAAAGGTGTTTTCATGGGTTGTATTTTTTGACATTACTGTAAGTATGCCTAACATTTAAACTATGTATGGGCTGTGGGTTCTTTCCTGATCGGGGTCAGTGTAGCATTACGGAATTTTATTTTCTGATCTGCAGTGTCGTTCAGAAGAAGAAGAAACTTGTGGATTGTTGGGAGGGCTGACATAAGCCGATAGAACTTCCTGCCGCTTCTAATTGATTGCTCTATATTGATGCGTTTCGAAGATGAGACCTCTTGAGAGGACTGTGCACTTTTTTTTCTCCTCTTTAAGTTTTATTCATTAAGGACACTGATATTTTAAATGTTTAGAGATAAATAAATGTGAAGTTGTAGCAGAGTCACAAGATCAGATTTTATTTTCCAGTCTTTTGACAGACGATTTTAAAGTACTGAAGAGTTTAAATTGTTTGTTCAGATAATTATAAAACAGGCTTACATTATGCACGTGTCATTACCAAAAAGAAAGGAAAAGTTTGTGTCTTGCTAAATGTTTATTAAATGTTTATATCTTAAAATAAGTATGTAGTCATCCTGTAGATAAAGTTTGGTAACTTTTAATCTTTTAAAATTCTGCTTAGTGAATGGTTAATTTGTGAACTAATTGGTATTAGAATACTTTTCATCAGTTTTCGGTCAATGAGAAAGATAAATGTTGTTCTGCCTTTCCTTTTTGCTCTAAATCTAGACAAGCTCACTAACAAGCATGTGATAACCAACCTCCTGAGTGATAAACAAAAAAGCCATCTCGTCACCATAGCAACCAATATTATATCACGAGAGTAACAACATGAAACCTCCTTAGTTACCAGCTTAACATCATTAATTACGATATCATGTTGTGTTAAAGCAAACGCCAGTGAACACTCGGTCCTTTGAAGGAAATGGAAGATGAACACTTCGGTTTTCACTTTTGAATGCTCGTTCGTGTAGTTTTCATGTTTAGGACTTTTTAAGTGTTCCAAACGTGATTAAAAGAACTGATATACAAGCTGACATTGAAAACTTTCAACTATCTCAGGGGAAAAGTTTGTGAGGACCGTCAAGCATTATAATATCATTTAGTACAAATATATTTCCGATCTAAAAATCACTGAAGGCAACTTTTCTTTCTGAGCTCCTCTGACAATGTCTTCTACTGCTGTGCAAGAATGCAGAGAGGATAATAGACTGCATTTCTCTGAGTTACTCAGTAGTTTTAGTTGTAGAGCCTATTGTAAAAGAAATGGAAGATCTTTTATTTGTACAGAGAGAAGTCTGCCCTAAGACCAAATGGAGAGGAAGCAGGGATCCTCCAATTGTGCCCTTTCCTGGAGTCATCTTATATGACAATATTCTAGAAAATGGATCCCAGCAATCTACTCAAGAGGGACTGTTAAGATGTCTTACTTAAAAATATAAAATGTTTGCTCATTCACTGAGGAAAACTTGTTTGCTTTTTTAGTTCCTACTTCCAACTTTCCTATTTTTATTTTATTTTATTTTTAATGTTCAGGCCCGAGCAAGATCATATAAAATGATTTAGAAGTAGGAAGACAGGCTAATTTTCTTTGCTTGCTTAGCCTTAAATTCTCTTTTTTTATGTTTTAGGGCACGCAGAAAAGGACCCAGGTAATGTGTTTCTGCATGCACGTGCTGTTATTTCTAATGTGGTGGCATATGACTTTTTAGAAACATCTTTGAAGTACTGCTGTTGTAAAAACTTAGCATATATTTAAAGTATATAAAAATGCAGCCATGGAACCTTTCACAGAGCCTGTTATAAACCTGTCTACCACTTCCAGAAGTTTCCTCCCACCCTTTCCCTTATTATTATAACCAGGTTGGAAAGAGGAAAAAAAGGAACTAATGTGTGCTCATAGCACTTTTTTTCTTTGGAAATATCAGATAATTTATTAGACAATTATCATTGGATTTTCATTGCATTCGTTTTCCTCAAGAGAAGGTTCCAACATTTACTGAGTGAGTATTATATAAGTAATAGGTTTATTTGCTGATAATTGTGCAGGTTTGTAGAGGTGAGAGTAGCATCCAGACTGGTAAAGAGGCTTCGATGCTGAAGCTCAACTCTTAAAAAAAAACAAACAACAACAACAACAAAAAAAATCCCATCCATTTCAAAACCTTATCACCTCATTGTTTTTTTTTTCTTTTTTTTTTNTTTTTTTTTTTAATGTACAAAACAGCATTGCTGGCCAGAGCTCACTCTGATGCATGGTGTGTCTGTACGGTTTACTGATCTTGTGACCGGAAACTTCACGCAACAGAAGTGATGCTTTTCTGCTTTACCTACCTTGAAACAGGTCTACTCTCTGTCTTTCCCGATGTTAAAGAGCACTCTGTGCTGTCAGGTAGTATTTGTCTTACCATAGCCGGTTTGCTTTGTTACCATGATGCTCTTCACGTACGTGTAGATCACAAGGCTAAGGATGGGATGTCCTTTTGTCTGTGTATACCAAATTTGCCACAGCCTTTGTCTGTCAGTAGACACCGCTTCTGTGATTTGGTTATTGTGCATAAAGTTGCAGTGAGATGGAAGTACAGATACCTGAAGGTTTTCATTTCTGTTCTTCTGAATGTATAGCAGACCCTATGATAGTTCTATATATTTATTTTTCGTGCTCTTCCATAGCATGCTTTCCACAGCATATGTATCCATTTCCATTGGTACCCATGGTATCAAAGCTCTTCCCTTCATGTCCTTGCCCACCGCTTGTTATATCAGGCAGTGGGGTTTTTGTGACCATCATTGTTCAAGAGCAGGTAATATTTCATTTTGATTTTACTTGCATTCCCATGAAGACTAGTGGCATTGAACATTTTTCTTATAAGCAAGAGACCCATTGGCCATTTGTAGGTCCTCGTTTGATAAATGTCTAATTCTGTTCTTTTGTCCATTTTGATTGGGTTATTTGAGGGTTTCTGCTATTAATTGGATTGTGTGTTGTATATTTCAAATGTTAGCCCTCTCTTGAATGTATTTTCTCTCATTCACAGGCTGCCTTTTCATTGTGTTGTCTTCTTTCCTCTTGGCTGTATGTGTTGTCTTTCCTTCCTCTTGACTGTATGCTTTGGCGTTTATAAGTAACACCCCTGTCAGAGCAATTGTCTGATCACTTTTACTAGGATACTAAAAATATATACTAAAAATATATTTTTTAATTTTTTGCAATTATTGCTAAAAATACTTGGACTTTTTTTTTTACAAACTATTGCTAATGCTTTGTAGGGAAAATACATGCTATTTGTCTCTGGAAGATCATCAGTAGTTTTATATGAATTCAAGATAAGAAACTAGATGCCATACATGTTATGCATTATGTATTAAGCATGGACACTCATCTTATTTGGAAGTGGTTACCAATATCTGAAGGGTTCTCACAAACAGAAGTGAGAACCATCTTCCTTTCTCAAGTTTGAAAGCTGGCATGAGAATAAAAAGCAAAACTGCTATAAAGCAAAAGGAAGATGTTCTTAACTCTGAACAAATGAGCAGAGGCTGTAATCCCTATCTTAGGAAATTGTGTGTGTGTGTGTGTGTGTGTGTGTGTGTGTGTGTCTGTAGGTGGGTATATGTATGGATATAGATGTTTCTGAATCTCTTAAATGTTAACGGTATTCTTCCTTTTTTTTTTAACTCCTTACCACAACTGTAATCAATTTAACTGTGTGTATCATTTTCTGTACTTTCTCCCTGTCCCCTCTTCAGACTCTTTCAAGCGGAATGTTTATTGCCTTCTTCCTCTTGTGTCTGGGCACCTAACCTGGAGATAGAGTCAGTGTTCTGAACTTTTGTTAATTAGTTTACATCTGGCAACAGTGGTGCATGAGACAAGTGGGTAAACCATACTCATCTCACATCCACTTGCAATGTTATAGACAAATTCTCCTTTCATTTTAAAGCACACATCTTCTACTAAGGGCTCTATTTCTTGGTGAGGAGTAGGAAGCTTATTCTATTATTTTTTAGACTCTAAGTCCTGAAATGTGACAGGTACAAAACACTGAGACGCAAAGGGGGGTAAGAAAGATGCCCTACAACAGTTGCTGATTGCACTTGAGAAAAATAGATAATTAGAATAAAATGAGATTTTTATCATCTCCACACATGAAAGTCCATACAATATCAGCAGTCCCATGGATTTTTTTAACAAACTCAAAATATTTTATGAAGCCACCAAAAAAATGGCTCAACAGATAAAGACACTTCTTGCCAGACCTGACAATTTGAGTCCATTCCCCAGAACGAATATGGTTGAAGGAAAGAACAGACTTCCTCAGGTTTTTCACAGGCTTTCTCACGTGTCATGTGCACACTCAGAAAAAAAGTAAATAAATAAATTATTAAAAATATATTAAAATATACCTATTAAGAAAAGCTGCCTCTCCACCAGTGCAAAGAACTCCAGTCAAACCAGATTAAGCCAAATCAAATGCCTATGTTTAATAAACGGCACACTCCCGAGTGGCTGGGAACATGGCAGGGGAAAGACAGAGGGAGCACACACGCAAACCCAAAACCACGTGTTCCTTGTTCCGGCATGACCCTAAATACCCTGTGTGAGGGTTCCTGACCCTTCCCCTGGGGGGGAGAGCACTTGTCAGGCTGGGAGTTGGAGTCCAAGTGCTTGGCAGGCTGAGAATTGGAGTCCAGACCAACATTCCAGACTCTTTGGATATAGGGGTGTGAAAGGAGCTTAGGTGATATTTATGACTATCATTTTAGGCTCTCTGGATAAATGGGTGTTGGCTCAAGTCTGGCTACTTCCTGCAGGCATGGGGTGATATGGAAGAGGGGAGAGATGAGAGTTGGCACACTAACGCTCAGCAAGAGGAGTGGCTGAAGTGGCATCCAGTTTGCTGTCATCCTGGAGTCCTTAGGAAGGTAGCAGAAAAAAAAATGTTATTACTGGTCTATGCATTAACTGCCATAAAGAATGGAATAGGTAAGTGCCCTGGTTGGACAGATGAGGCTCGGGTGTATCAGAAACAACCAGATTTTAGTCGGTAGGTGCCCTCCATCTGGGAGAGTTGCTACCAACGGTGAAGTCCCAGGAGGTGGTGCAGGAGTTTGGTGTTATCTGGAGAGCACTTTGTGAGTTGGTCTTGGCCCAGACAGTAGGAGTGACCTGTAAAATATACTTGAAACTGGATGGGGTTAGCAAAAGGCTCTGGAGACCGTTAGTTTTTTACCAGACCTGATTTTGATACAGCAGTAGAACTTTTCCAGGAACCTGTAAGAGAACTGGAACAGATTTACATCATAGCAAAAGGCTATTGCTTTAGGTTAAAAGGTATGTACATTTTAGAATACAATTAAAGTAGATTGGGAACTCTGAACCTCTGAAGATACACTTGAAACCTGTTAATCCTGGACTATGAAACCTGTTAAAGAACAGTACTTTAAGTTGTCAAATGCCCCTAGACAGATCGGGGAAGGATAAATGAGCAAAAATGAGAAAGCTTTTTATCTACACAGGCAATCCCAAATCCTCTCCTTGTCCTTGGAGAACACCAGTCTTAGAAGCAGTGCTTGCCATTGGCTGTTGAGTACAGGAGGCCCAAACATTTTTCCTGTGTGGGGAAGGGGTCCAAGCGCTTGGCAGGCTGGGAATTGGAGTCTGGACCAACAGTACCATTGAAACCCTTACAAAATATAATATGGTTGTTCTGAAAGCTGTTTCAATCACACCCTACTAACAAGAACTCCAGGAGTATCTATGCCTTTCCCACTTTTTTGCACATGTAATATTTTTTTGTTTTATTTTTTAAAAAAGAAGCTATCGTTCTCATTTTACATACCAATCCCATTCCCTTTTCTCTTCCACATTTCTACCCCACCCCACCCCCATCCACTCCTCAGAGAGGGTAAGGCATATTTGTTTGGGGAAGGTCCAAGGCCCTCCCTACTATATCTAGTCTGAGCAAGGTATCTATCCAAAGAGAATGGGTTCCCAAAAAGCCAGCACAAGCATTAGGAATAAATTCTGGTCCCAATCCCAGAGACCCAGCAGTCTGTCCCAGTCATAAAACTGTAATCCACATTCAGAGAGCCTAGTTTGGTCGTGTGCCGGTTCTTTCCCGGTGATCTCCCATTAGCTCAGGTAACTTGTTTCAGTGGATATTCCCATCATGGTCTTGAGATATTTGTTTGCATTCTTACTCCTTCCACTCCACTCTTTGACTGGATTTTGGGAGCTTAGCACAATGTTCTGCTATGGATCTCTGTCTCTGCTTCCATCAGTTGTTGGATGAAGGTTCTATGGTGACATTTAAGATAGTCATCAATCTGACTACAGGGCAAGATCAGTTCAGGTCTCTTCTCTACTATTGCTACAGTCTTAGTTGGGGTCATCCTTGTGGATTCCTGAGAATTTCTCTAGTTCCATGTTACTTGCTAGCCCCATAATGGCTCCCTCAATCAAGATATCTCTTTCCTTGCTCTCATTTCTGTCCTTCCTCCATCTTGACTATCCTGTTCCCTCAAGTTCTCCTCCCTTTTCCTCTTCTTCCCTTCTCATCCCCTCTGCCCTCCCTTCTCCCCCTACCCGATTGCTCCTAATTTTCTCAGGAGATCTTGTCTATTTACCCTTTCCAGGTGGATCTATATATGTTTCTCTTAGGATTCTTATCTTCTCTGGGGTTGCAGACTAGTATCCACTTATGAGTGAGTACATACCATACTCATCTTGCTTGGTCTGGGTTATCTCACACAGGAAGGTTTGTTCTAGTTCCATGCATTTTTTTGCAAATTTCAAGATGCCATTGTTTTTTTGTTTTTTTTTTTTACTGGTATGTAGTACTCCATTGTGTAAATGTACCATATTTTCTTTATCCATTCTTCAGTTGAAGGACATCTAGGTTGTTTCCAGGTTCTGGCTATTACAAATAATGCTGCTATGAACATAGTTGAACAAATGTCCCTGTAGTATGATTGAGCATCCTTTGGGTGTATGCCCAAGAGTGGTATTGCTGGATCCTAAGGTAGATTGATTCCCAGTTTTCTGAGAAACCGCCATACTGATTTCCAAAATGGTTGTATACGTTTGTATTCCCACCAGCAATGGAGGAATGCTCCTCTTACTCCACATGCTCACCAGCATAAGTTATCATTGGTGGTTTTGATCATAGCCATTCCAACAAGTGTAATATAGTATCCCAGAGTCGTTTTTATTTGCATTTTCCTGGTGGCTAAGGATGTTGAATATTTAAGTGTCTTTTGGCCATTTGACTTTTGGCCATTTGAGATGTTTCCGTTGAGAATTCTCTGATTAGTTCTAGAAGTACCCCATTTTTAAATTGGATTATTTGGTATTTTAATGTCTAATTTCTTGAGTTCTGTATATGTTTTGGAGATCAGTCCTTTCTCTAATATGGAGTTAGTGAAGATCTTTTCCCATTCAGTAGACTACCTTTTTGTCTTATTGACTGTGTCCTTTGCTTTACAGAAGCTTCTCAGTTTCAGGCCTTTCCCACTTTTGCAGATGGATGTCATCCATCCCAGACTAGACTCTGTCCTGATCCTTAGCCTTTGGGGCTTTCTAAATAAAGAGAGATCTTAGTGCATCATCTGTACATATGAGCAGAGGCACTTGTATTATGTGGCTAGAGATAGGAGGAGAAGGACCGATCCTTGCCACATACCTCACTGCACCTGATAGATAGGACGCCTTCCCTTCACTCCTGTTTAAGATCCATTTACCTTGACAACTCAGCAGCTTTAAGAGAAATAATTTTGTTAAAGTTAAATGTTTATATATAAAAAATAAAAATATACTCTTTATGCAGGTGGATTGACAGTAACCTGAGGAATGTTCTAAATCAATGAAAGATTTTAAAGAAATGTATATTCCTTTAGTTGTATTTAGTAGTAGGCCAGCCTAAGGAGGTTTTCTTATACATGACCCAGGGTGATTTTAAAAGTGAATAAAAATAAAAGTATTATCTTTCTATTTATGTAACCTTCAAAAAAATCTCTAGAACTACCTAGGAAAGAATAAAAGTCTGCCCAAGATTTCTTATGATTTTGTGATCTGTTAGTCTGCATGTCCTAGAAGTTTACAAAAATTGGGTATTTTATAGAAGTCATTGAGACTTTCAGAAAAAGAAGTTGTGCTACCATTATCAAAATTCTGCATCTGTGGGATACTGCCTGGTCTCTGAGACCCAGAAATGCATTCTGATGTTTCTCCACTGGCTTCTGGGCCTCTAAGACTTTCAGAATGAAAATGATAACATTTTATGACTCCCTCCTCAGCCATCTTACAAAAGCTAATGGTTAATACTCTTTCATCACAACTTACAAAATAAAGTTACTTACCAATATGAGACAAAATTTTTATGGTAGGCCCCTTCTAGCAGTTTATAGACGTCACCTCATTTACCACTTACAGTGAAACTTTGTGGAGCATATTATTATTTCAGGAAATCGATTGAGTAGCTAAACAACTTACCTAGAGTCACACACCATGTAAATAGGCCATTAAAGCTCGTTGTGTCTGGGCTTCCATTGTGTGCTTTCCTCCTTCACTGTCTCCCTCTTGAACAGTTGGTATCATTACATTTTCAGTTAGTTAAATTTTTCCACATTTATCTCAGTTGTCATGTTAAAAATTCTTGCTGTCTGTAAAACCAGAGGAAACAATGTCCTTCCTTTAGCCTATTTACCATCCTGTAGTGTTAGCACCACGAGGAGAGGGGTATGTGTTTCAGTAACAGATTCATCCCCAGTTTAGAGTGAAATGCCAGGTGCAGCACGTGCATGGAAACCAGTAAATATTTATTGAATGGACAAATGAGCTCCCAGCACAGGCAGTTGTCTGGTTACTTACAGCAGAAAGAACATCCATGAGCTGGTAAGCTGCCTCGTGAAACGTCATTCAAACCAATCACTGAAAAATTAAAATATAGGGCAAAAACTAGCCACTTAAAAATGACAGGATTGGAAAATAAACCAGAGTCGCATGCTCTTATTAGAGGAGAGAAAGGCAGCATGGCCCCAGTGCGGGATCGGAGAAGGCACAGGTTCCAGCTGCATAGACAGTGTGGAGCAATCCGTCGTCTCCACTGCTCCATGACCCTCCATGCTGCTCAGTTGTGATTCACGGTTTCATCTATCCTTTGGAATTTCTTGTTGTCCATTGGAAGCACAAGTGTGTAGAATAAAGGGGTTTTAAAATCTGGAGACAAATTGATGAACACAATGGCCTCATTTGATGATTTTCCTTCATGAGCATTGCATGTTTCCTTTGAGCTGTTAGTTCACTTGGAACATTTGAAGTTTTGGAAATGTGATTCTTATTTAACTTCGGGACTATGAAATGCTAGTTAATTTGGTTTATATTTTATATATATTTTCTATATATTTTATACCTCATGAATAATCTTTGATTTACATTGTACCAAAACCAATGTTTTTAAAAATCTGTTTACTTTTATTGCTAGTTTTGAAACAGTGAGATTAGCTTATTATAATCTAGAATTCATCATGACACTTAAACCTTATCATCCTAATTGCTTATTCTTCTTAAATTGAATGGCTTGATCACACAAACTAGGAGTTGTTTTTGATGAAAAATCCCTTTGGATTATCTAGTTCAAGGTGTTTCTTATAGACAAGAACAGCAGTAATACATATGCCATCAATCACTGTGATGCTCTAGCAACCATGCTTTGTATTGTGACTTACAATGTACGCATGCTTCTCAGAGCTAGCCTTGACATGGTTCTTTGGTATAGATTTTTATTAAATTGGCTGCTTTTGAATCTACGCTTTTGGAGGTGTCTGGCACGGATGGAACACGAGAGGACTTTGTGCTGTGAAGACCCATTTCGATCCTTGTGTTGCTAGGCTCCCAGATCTAATCCCCAGTGGACTCATTTCCAGAGTACCAGTTGAATGGCACAGAAATGCTTTCCCAGGAGACTCTGTGCTTACTCTCTTTGAGAAAAGAAGTCACACTGTGGCAGTCCTTGCGTCATGAGGATGTGTGTGCCATCTGGGTGGCATTTCAATTTAGTACTATACTACGTTGTCAGGCGAGGGTGATAAATAATAAATAAGTAGAGTTTGCTTAAGATCTGTGTGCCAAGAAACAGAGGTATATTCAAAATAGTGCCGTTGTTGAAAGTGTCTTGTCAGCAGTGAGTAGCTTCTTGCCAGTATTTCTAACATAATGATCATTTTCTCTCATAGAACTTGGATGTGCTGGCTTAAAAACTTAAGTTTGTTTAGTGTTAGATGGATGTAACTACATGTATGCACAAGCACATGCATATACACAAGATTTTAAAAGTAATTTAAAAATAGGAGTCAGTATGAACTGATGTTTCTGCAACCTAAATGATAGACACAAATAACGTTTTCCAAAGCATGACAACACTTTGCAGAAAATAATCTATAAACTGAAGACTACTGAGTCTTGACCCAGTAGAAACCAACAGGTAATTGAAGAATTCCCATCTTACTTTTTGAACTGTTTTAGAAATAATGGGATCTTTTACACAGTAAAATCTCTGTTTCTAAACTACCTGCTAATTAGTGGTACACCAATAGATAAGAATATCTGATAATAGAACAAAAGGAATAAATGGTATTTTATAACATATTTGAGGAAACCATTCAAATCTGAGTTCTTAGTGCCCCAAAGCTTTTAGCAAAAGAAATTCATGAACACACTGTAAAGAGCTGGTGGATACGCTGGTCTACCTGTTGTGACCACTGGCCAAAGGATCACATCAAGCTTCATTTTTGTACTATATTTTTTAAAGATTTGGGTATTTTTCACATGGTAATGACATGCTTAAATTACCTAAGAAGATACATTTTTCCTAATAGCCATATAATGCTTTGATTCCATCGGGTAATATAATCCAATAAAAGTATTATTATTAATATGCTTTTAATCCTTATACTGAATTGAACACCATTGATCCTGCCAGATTGATTATTTTCTCTTAAGTTTACATTTAAGCCTAATACTAATTCACTTTGCCTTTTCTTTCTCTGGTTTAGAAAGAACAAGGATTCTGTTTGTTTGCTTCAACTTTTCTCCACCTACTCATTAACTGCAGAAGAAAATACCTCTTGCTGTGTAATTTATATTCCCACTAATTGGCTTATTACAGCATAAGCAGATTAATTCCTATGGATGAAAAGATGTTTGGAGGCATTATAAGCAGGGGCTGCAAGTATTACTAACCAGAAATGGCAAATCAATGTATTACTTGCTCATTCCTAACAAGGTTTTGGAGTCTGTGTGTAGCTTCCATTTTTACAATACAAAGCAAAGTCTTTTTGGTGTGCAGTGGACCAGTTGCCTCTTGCACATTCAGGTAACTGTGCGAGAAGTCAAATGAAGAAAAGGGATGTGCTCTTGTCCACTGCAGAAACATGAAATAAGGCTTGCAACACTCTTAGAACCTCTGCAGTACGTGTCCACAGTGTCAGGGATGGTAGGAGAACAAGGCTTCTGCCCTCTTAAATCGATTCCATTGGTTCCAAGTCTGCGCTCACTCAGCATCCCTCCTGCTTTCCTGAGTGTAGGTTCAGAACAGTGGTGGAATATATTTCTCCATTTAGGACTACTGGAAACTCCTCATGTTCCCTTTGGCTTTAGGGATCCACCCACAAATTGGAATGAATCTCACCGACACTATCCTCTGGTGCTAAAGAACTCAAGTGGCAAGGGTGTGGATATTTGTAAGGAATCAGAAAACTGAAGCCCACCATGCTGACAAGTATGAGAGGAGGCGGGTGTTCTCAATCATCCTAAGCCATAAACATTTAAATATCAAATATAGTTCCTGGGTCAGTCTAGCTGGAAGGAAAAAATTGTCCCTGATGGAAACCCAAGTAATCATCCACTTCAGAGCCAGTTCTTTGTCCTGTAATGCTGATCCCAACTCCGCCCACATCTTTTTGGATAATTGTTACATCATTGTGTATCTCTTCTTCCTCCTGTGAATGGTATCTGTATCTTCTTTCTAGATCTTTCCCTTCTATTTATAAACATGGTATCACTGTTCAAAATGTGCATCCTGAGCTCTACACCTCTTCAGCTGTTGTCAGAGAATAGTCTTCCCCTGATTTCCCTTGCCTTTACTTCTTATCTCTCAGAGGTATGGCTTTCAAGCATGCATTGTGCCTGGTGGTAAGACATTTCTACTTTTGTTAAAGTGTGAAGTTAATAAAAACAAGAACTGGGTGAGCTACCCCTTCACTTCTGTGCTATCCAAATTCCCAAGTTTACATGATTACAAGCCAAACAGATTATTATGCAAGTACTACTGTTTTTAAACATAACAGATTAAAGGTGATTCCTGGCCCACAGGGATCTCAGTAGATTCATAATAATCTACTGCAGTATCTGGTGATATATTGCCTGGTAGGTCTGCCAAAAAGCTCAAATTCCTCCCTCCTTAGACTCCCAAAAAGAGATTTGGCTATGGACTGTCCCATATTCCATTCTCAATGCCTTCCAAAGAGCTGGGTTCTTAGGCCACAAAAAGTAGACTCCTGAGGAATGCATAAGAGATAACAAATGAAATAGTGTGTGCCATTAGAACTGATGATGTAAGTATTCACCTCACATAATGATTCTAGGGAAAAAATATTCAGTGAATTATCTTTCTAATATTGGCAAATACTGTGTAATACTTCATGGCTTGTTCCTCAAGAACATCATACAAGACGTTTTCACCATATTTATCCCTCCCCCAACTCCTCTCAGATACACCCCCTCTTTCCTACCCACCCAACTCTACGTACTCTTTTTTTTAATTGCACCCATCAATTTCAGTTTTTGCTGCCCATATGTTCTCAGGTGGTCTTTGGGGCTATTAATGAAAACTGACGCTCCGTTTCCTACTGGCTCTCAGTAGCCAGTAGCTTTCTTGACTTCATGCCCACCTCCCCTCCCCATTTTGGAATTTCTCTGGCTTGATCTTGCACAGGTCTTACTCATGTGGTCGCAAACCCTGTGAATTCATGCATACAGCTATTTTGTTGTATCTGGAAGACACTGTTCCCTTTTTCTTAAGTTTTTGGTGGTGAAGAATTAAATTTAACAGCATGGTCAGGAATCACATTAAGGTGACAGCAGGCTTTTTCTCCTGTTACTTCTGTATGATTAGTATAAATGTCAGCAGAGATTCAAAGGCAAAAATCAAAATTTAGACTGTGGAAGTAGTTTTGATATTTAGGCTCTGAAAGTTCTTATGTACCACCAGGAGTCCGTGAAATACGCTCCAAGAGCCTCTGCTCTTTACCCACAATCAAAGTCTAAATCAGCTCCATAAATTCAATTTTTTGTTCATCAAAATTATATTTTTATGAACTCTAAGTCTACCCTAAAATCTAAATTTAGAAAGAAGGGTACTGATGAGCTAATTGAACCTTTTTTTAAAAAAGTGCCTTTAGGACTTGTCTTATCAGATATCGTGAGAGCCCATGATCAATGAGCAGAAATATCAGTCTGTGTGTGAGCCTGGGATCTAAAAGAAATTTGGAATACAATGCAATGACTGAAAAATGGGCTTCCTGAATGAAACCTTAGTCTCCAGAGAGATTAGGATGCCTGTGTAAAAAGGGAAATACCCTACCTCATAAGTGTAGTTCCTTTTAACTATCCCAGGACGTGATTTTTACCTTTTTAGTCAATGCTTTCCATTTATTTTATAACTAAGCTTGAAACAATCTGTTTTAACATTCTTTTAAAAATGGCATATTCCATTTTAGTTTCTTCATTTTTTTACATAGAAATGGATGAATCTACTAGATAATAAATTAGGATACTGAGCATTTACAGAGTCTCTTATAACTAGGAAAATTTTTCATTCTTCTAACAATCAACCTCTGATAAAGAGTAACCTACTGAAAAAGTTCTGACTGAGAACACGAGCACCACATAGACAAGAAACTTCCCTGTAAAATCCCTTCCGTACTCCCCAGCAGGAACTGTCCCTCAGCGGGGGCTGAGCAGGATGGGGAGGGAAGGACACTATGCATGACACTCTGAATGCTCTCGCTGGAATTTTCCCCCATTGCTCTGAAGATGCATGAAAATCTCATTACAGGCATTCAACACCTGCTTCCTAAAAGGTCTCAAAAAATACGTCAGTTTGCTCAGCTCACTTGACAGTATGTCACGGATTTGTTGTTGGTTCTTTCTGGCTTTTTTTTTTTAACTTCCATATGGAATGCGATTCACAGATAAATGCTGCCTTGCAATAACAAGCTTCTCCACTTTCACAAGCAGTTCTGTAGCCTGTCATTCTCCAAGGTCACAACTTGAAAGCACCTGATTGGTAACCCCCTGTTTATTTACTAGTGTGTGTCAACAGGTAAACCAAGTGACATGTAGCACTGTGGCTCTGGCATCACCTTGTTAATATGAGCAACTGAGATGCATTAGGAAGGTTCTTTCCAAATCAGTGTAATGCAAACTGACAGGTTTCTCCTTTTCTCTGAGCAGAGTTGGTAAGTGCTCAAAGCCTATGCAAGTATCATGGTATGGGAAATTAAGAAGGATTCCTTACTTACAGAGGATGGCCAGGTAGCCAGAAAGCCAACACTAAGCAAAATGCACTAATTGGTGATGTGTTGTAATATAGATGCACATATGTTATTATATGGAAGAGGAAACCTCTGAACTATAGGACACTTTCACAGCCAGCAGCACTGCTGGAGATATGTGCTTCTTAGGAAGCCTTTGACTGTTTCACTCTGGAAACTTAGAGACACGCATGCTCTCAATGAAAACACAATTTTAGTAATGTTCTGATAAGCCGTATACTATAACATCTTCTAACATGATAAAATGTTAGTTTCTGTTTGTCATAGTCCATCATCATGACCCCTTGCTTTTGTATTTATTTATTTTACTTTATGTGTATGAATGTATTGCCTGCATGTATTTGCGCCGACTGCATGCCTTGTTGAATCCCCTGGAACTGGGTGCGGCAAATGACTGTGAGCCATAATGTGAATACTAGGAATTGAACCCAGATCCTCTGCAAGAGCAAGCTCTCTTAACCCCTGAGCCATCTCTTCAGCCCTATTTGAAGGATTTTAAGAAAAGAGGAGGGTGTAGATATGTCTCAAAATTTCCCCTAAAGGAAGTATCATATAAAATCGGTGACTTCTCCTTATTTGTTGTGGCCTGTCACTCGTGGACTGCCACATACTGTTGGCTTATGGCAGTCCCTCTTTTTAAATCTTCTGCGGCTGCCCAAGACTTATACCCCAGTTGCCTTCTTCACTGTGGTCTGCTGTTTACCTAAAAAAGGAATTTATTCATGTTAAAACCAATTCAGATAAAGTATTTAACGTGGCAGTAACTGCAGAAGAATTCATCCAAAGCACCGTATTATTCGTATAACTAATTCTAAAGCAATATTCCTTGTAACTGTGCTGTAATGACAGTCATTAAATGAGTTGGTCCCAAAGGGACTCATGGAAATAGGAGGCCACAGGCTTACTGTTTTCAAACAATTAAAGCATCGCACACTTGCAGATTCTAAGCAACTGTAGGGAAGTCATACCACTGCAGATTATTTTCATTCATAGACAAAATTGCCCAGATATGAATGCTATTTTCTGATAAACATGCAGAAATGCAAACCTTATTCAGACATCGCAAGAAAAAAAAATCACCTTTGACCTAAATGATTTCTATATAAAGAAGAAGCCTGAGGTCTTAGGAAGGTGGCTCAGTGGGGTAAAATGCTTTCTGTGAAAGCGTAAGTGATTGAGTTCAGGTCCCCAGAACCCAGAGAATGCCAATGGAAGTGTACACCTATAAACCCAGTGTTCCTATAGCAACAGGGGAAGTAGAAACTAGAGAATGCCCAGGCCTTCCCTGGCTGGTTAGCCTGGTGTATGTAGCAATGAACAAGAGACCCATCTCAAACAAGGTCAGAAGAGAGGTTCTTCTCTGACTTTTGCTCACATACATATCATGTTCCTGTCCATACTCACACACACAAAAACACACTTGCAAGGATGAAAGGATATAGCTTAACTTCAAACAAGGGAGGAAATAGACTTTATACAGACCACCTTTGAGTCTAACTCCATCTTTCGTGAGTGTGGATAATTCTGACAGTGTGCTCCTGAGACCGGCATCAGGAGCATGACCTAGCAACCATTTCAAATGCAAATTCTTAGGCCTCACCCAAGAGAGTGGAATCGGACACTCTGTAGGTGATGCCAAGAAATTGTGTTTCAGAAAGGCTTTCAGGCAGTTCGGATGCATAGCATATCTACTGAAGACACTCCATCTGTGGTGTCAGCAATCCTGGATCCATAACATCATTTCTACTGCAGAGAGGATGTCATTGGTGCTGCGTTCTCTCTGCTTAGTTATCTGGGAAGGACTATTTTAACAAAAAATCTGTGACATTGAGTTTTAAGAACCTCTCCCATGCTTTTGTGAGGTTGCCTTCCAATCTGTCTGTTCTAGAGCACCCATTTCAGAGGCTACCCCAGAACCATCCAACCTACACACAAGTTCTAAAGTGTCAGGCATGTCGGGGAGGAGGGTCTTTGGATTAATGGGAAAGAAGGTATCTAATTTCCCATCTTCTTTCCCTCTGGAGGTTAGAAGACCCATGAGTATGGGCCCATTTTAAGAGTCCCTGGATTCTGAATGCCCTAGGTCTGACACCAGGCCACTCATCAAAGTTCGGGCTGTCAAGAGGAGGTGCCAGAAAACGAATAACAACCTTGACTTTCACCTGCTTCATTGCCCAGGAGAAATGTCCTGCGCCAACAAAGAAGGCCTAAGGAGTTAATGATGTGGAACAAATGGCTCATAGGTACATGTGTGTTCACGATACTTAAAAATCTCATCAAGCTGTGATGAGGTCAAATCGTAAAGTTTACCTGGGGTATTTATTATTTTATCAAGTAAATATTTTAAAATAAAGTTTAGATCAAAAGCATGATAAATCAACATATCAGATATGGGAAAAAGAAGTGATGTATGTAGTCATTTTCCCAGGCGCCCTTGCAGCCTTCACCATGAACATCATTTCTCATCCACCACTTGGGACTCTGACAAGAAATGGCAGCAAGGAACCAGTCAGGGAGCACATCCTAGGAGTCCACGTGCTCCTTGAAGTCTCAACTCCTAATTAAAGCATACCACAGCAAAGCAGTCAGTCTGTCTGCTCACAGCTTCCCATCTCCCTGTCTTTTCCCTAGTGGGAGCTCTTCTTAAATGTACAGAGGAATAATTAAAAGAATAAGCTTTAGGAAGCCAAGGAGTGTTATCATTGAAAACAAAAAATGTTCCAGAATGAAGAATAATCCCAGCCAAGAGGAGTGCATTGAAATTCATGAAGGAACCTCTCTGCTTTGGGCATGCCTGTTTAAAATGTCACTCTTTGAAATGTATTACAACAACTGACAACTTATCGTGAAGCTTGAGGAATATCAACATTTGTAATGCGGGAGAAACATTACAAAGAGAGTGGAAGAAAGCTTCTTAAAGAGGAATTCTAGCCTCAAATATTCAGTGTAGACTTTAATGGAGCTGTTGATAACTTTGTTATCTAACAGAGTTCCAACTGCGGAGTGCATTAAACTTCTGCACTGCAGTAAAAAAAAAATGGGTGAGAACCAAGGGTGTGTACTTATTGTGCTTGATAAAAAATGCTATTTATTTAAAGTATTAAGAGTGGCCATTATGTTCAAGGACAAAGTTTCCTTCCTCTCAGTAAACTTTATCTAGGAAGAATAAAATGTTAAACCAGTTTTTGAGTTTCACCTAGAACACAGGATGCTTTCAATGTTTTTTTGTTGTTGTTGTTTAGGAAATATCAACTGTAAAAGCTGATTTACCACATTCACACTTAAATAAAAATAAGTTGTCTCTCATATCTTTTCCATTACTGCATACTGGTAGCTAACGGTGCATATTGGTATGTGATTCCTACTCAGAGAATTTATAATGAAAAATAATCAAATTGTTTTTCAGTAGATTTTCTATGTTGTTGTTTATTAGTTGGTTTGTTGGTGGTTGAGACACAATCTTAATGTTGAGTTCTGGCTTTACTGGAGTTCAAAAAAGCATACTGCCTCTTCCTTCCAAACAATGGAATTAAGGTCAGGAACCTCCAAGACCATACAGAAAGTGTGATATATTTATATTCTCTGTCTCTCTGTCTCTTTGTGTCTGTCTATCTCTTTCTCTCCAATTTCATGCATGAACCCTGCATCCACATCGCTTCTACTCTTCCCCCATATTCCTTCCATTTCCTCCCCAACTCCCATATCCATGATATCATCTTCTTTGATTATTATCATTATATAAACATATGTGTGTATATACACATGTATATACAACCTACTGAGTCCATTTAATGTTGCTTTTGTGTCTAGGACTTATCACTTAGTAAGACTTAATTCTATCTTATTTAGTAGCCATATGGCTTTGAAAAGTGGCTTCAACCTCTCTGAATCCAAAAAACAGAAGTCCTGATACCCTAGCTTATAGGGTGGCTTTGAGGGTTCAGTAAACAATATCCTAAAGTATGTAAGGAAATATAAGTTCTTTGTTTGTGGTTGAATTTTATATTACTTCTTAACCTTTTAAAAACTGTATTTTGTGGGCTGGAGAGAAGGCTCAGAGGTTAAGAGCACTGGCTGCTCTTCCAAAGGGCCTGAGTTCAATTCCCAGCAACCACATGGTTCCTCACAACCATCTGTACTGACTAGACCTCGGGAGGAGACCACACGCCCGTATGTACCTCCGTCTTACTTGTATACATAATAAATAAATCTTTAAAAAACCCTGTATATTGTGCATGTACACAGACACACATATGTACATTAAAATTGTACATTTCAAAACAAAACCCAAAAGTTTCCTGTAACTCGGTCTGTAGACCACGCTGGTCTCAAATTCAGAGATTCATCTGCCTCTGCCTCGCCTAGGGTTGGACTTAAACGCATGTTTTACCACTCCCCAGTTTAAAGCCCAAAAGTTTTAGTCAACAGAGATTTTCTAAACTATAAGGAAGCTTAAACACTGTCTGCTTCTGTGATTCGCAGCATCTGTGGGCATAGTCAGGTCTTGGATTACTGTATGGAAGGGTCCCTGGTATCTTCCCCTTTCATCCTACTGTCATCTTCCCAGAGCCCACCGTCCGACTGCAGAGACTTCACAGAGTCTCTTACACACAGCAATACTTGCACTGTACCATCTGTCAATAGTCGTCCATCTCACTTAAAGCTCACAGTGATGAAGCAAATTCTCTGGCGCATTCTCTAGCCAGGTAAGAGCACGCAAGGTCCAAGTCTTTCCTTCATCGTTTTTTTTTGTTTGTTTGTTTGTTTGTTTGACTGGTTGGTTTGTTGGTTTTTTGTTGTTTTTGTTGCTTTTTATCTCTCTCACCCTAAGAATTATATACATTAAAAACTAACAAACAAACAATAAACATGACTTAAAAGTGTTAGGGAAATTGACATGATGAAACTTGGGAAACGCTTGCTTGATGGTGCCTGACTTGTCAGGGAACCATCCTCATTTGTACACATCACCGCCAACCCTTGTCTCACACAAACCGTGTCTTGCCCTCCAGTTCTCCTCTCTGGGAACCTCTTTCTTACAGGTGCTCTTCCTCTATGACCATGCTTCTTCAAGTTTATTACCATCTCCTATAACACATATGTGTTTGTTTCCAAACATTTTTAGGTTCTTTTTTCTTCATTAAACAGCTTGAAGTGCCTCCATATGGATCAGGCTGCCATGTTGAGTCATGAGTCACCTTGACTTCACTTTTGTTGCAGAATGTTAAAATGATCTTGAAATAGGTGGATGAATTGCTAGGTGTTGTCTAGATATTCTTTTTTTTTAAATGCTTGTATGTTTGGGTTTTTTAAATATTTACTTATTTATTATGTATACAATATTCTGTCTGTGTGTA
>LOEQ01000393.1:286703-310555 GCA_001685075.1 Bramus lutescens
CTTTGGAAGAGCAGGCAGTGCTCTTAACCACTGAGCCATCTCTCCAGCCCCAGTTTGAATTTTTTAATTACTCTTTGGTTTGGCTCATTGTTAGGAGCTGATATATTTCTCTATATAGTCATTCTTCCCTATGAGTCTACTCCTCTCAAACTGAGACAGAAATTCATATGGATAAGAAAGCATGATGATGTACACCCCAGGTGCATCCCAAATATCAGCACCAGCCAGACCAAGAACCCTGTTATAATGAGAAAGGCATCGTGTTGTATGGTGCTTAACAGCATGGACTTCAGTTCCATAGATTCATATCTCTGCCACTTGACCTTTGACAGCAGTTAACCTCTTTATTTACAGAAGGACCAGGGTAATTACACTCACAGGGGCATTGGTGGTGAGGATGAATAGGAGGATGACTCACATGCAATAGATGCTAAGGGGATTTCATGGATGCTATAGGCTTTCTGTCTGTCAACTTATCCATTCTATTCCATTTCGCTTAATTTCCAAAAAGTGTTTATTGTGAATACAGAGAACTAAGAGAAAATTCCTACTTCAAATTTAGCCACAATGTCTGTGCTCAGGAGAGCCTACTACATTTAATTGTCCACATTGAATCATTCATTCTGCATGTCAGCCCCAGCCAGCTCTGTTCCATTCTAGCAGACAGAGTCTCTGGAGACCTCCCATTTCTTGTTGCCTGTCTTTATTCGCAGTCTGCTGACAAAATGGAGGTCTGCTTTAAAAAAAAAACAAACAAAAAATTATCTTTTATGTATAACAATAAGCACATGAATTATGTATTAAGTCAGGGGTAAATAAGTATAGACATATTTTAGAGACTGCTTCCTCTATTTGAACAAAAACACAAGGATAAGCGGGACTTGGGGTTATGTGGAACTGAGTTCAACCCAACACTGGCATGAGAAGCCAGGCATGGTGATATGCCCTGTAATTCCAGTGTTAGAGAAGTGGAAACAGGTACATCAGTGAGCATCACTGGCTGAGTGCCTAGCATAAGCTGCAAAATCCAGACCAGTAAGCAACACTGTCTCCAAAAGCAGTTCCTGAGGAGGGACACTGGAGTGGCCCCTGTCCTCCACCCTTATGTGCACATGAACAAGTGTGCACATACACACAAAGAAGTAACCGTATTAATTATCTGTGTTGGTGTTTATTCAAAAGGAGTAGTTAGTTAATGTTCACATTCAAACGGTAAAGATGATAAAGCATATAAGTTATATAGAATAATTTGGATTTTTCATATAGGAAAGTAAAATAGTCTATAGCTTTCTTGATTTTTTTCTTGAATACTTACAAGTACATCAATGATTTAATATTGTTTTTATTTATTTTTGAGAAATACTCATGAATTTTCAAGTGTAAATGTCTGAAATATCAGAGTGAGAACCACAACATTCTGTAATCTTCATTTTATTGTATATGTATATAAGTGTGCCCAGGTATGTGTATGTACACCACAAGTATGCATGAGGCCACATAGGTCAGACGAGAGCATCAGATCACCTAGAATTGGAGTTATAGGCAGTTGTGGGACCTGAGAACCAAATGTGAGTCCTTTGTAAGAACAGTAAGGGCTTTTAACCATTGAACCTTCTCTCAAGACCCAAGAAAACCTCAAGAATTTAATTTGGGGGTAGATTCATAAATATCAAATTCATGTTTTTTTATTCCAGTCCTATTTTGTAATGTTTCCTTAAAATTAACTACAGTTTAGCATGTATGGTACTATTTTGGGTTATTTTGCTGTGCAGTCATAAATCCACAGAGAAGTATTTATTAGCGACCTCTTTGGGGCCCTGTCAAAATTGAGGGTGGCTGTATCTTGGCTTGGATTTTGTGGTGATTAACAGATTTTAGAAAACATCAATTATTTCTGAGAAAAACAGGTCCTTCATGTAGTGAGGTAAATAAAAAGTTCCCCAGTGCCATAATTGCCTTTTGGTACTGGGAGATTGATGCAGCCTAGGGAATTGAAGGAAGATGAATAATTTTCATCGCAAACTCACAAGTTTTGTTTCCAAAGCAAGGTCACTAAATAATTCTCAGATCCTGGCTGTTACTATCACTTTTGACGATAATTAAGACAATTGTAAATAATCGTGTGTTTGTTTTATTACGTTCCTTTGATAGCGATTTGGTGAAATCTGTTTAAATATTTAGTGTCATCTTAAAGTGCCCTGAAAAACATCCATTCTGAAATCCGTGGGAAAACGTTGTCTTTCCTTTAGTCCCCCTGAAAGGGAGATTTACATAACGGACATGCTGTTGCAATTTTTACCATATTGACCCAATTAGAGTTATTGTTCAAATCCCAACTAATTACAACTTAAAGCAGCCAGGAACACAAGCAGCAGAGAGCTCTGAGTGTTCAGTGTTGGGATGGGAGATAGTTTGCTGAATAAATGGTGCTTCCTTATACAGATGATTGTGTACGGGGGGAGAGGGGGGAGTGCTGCAGAGGGTGACCTGCTACTTACAGGGGATTTTAAATGATCATGGCGTATTACTAATAAATGATTCATCTTACATTTGCTTTTCCAAAATTTAAAATGACTAAGACCATTCAAGATGAGATACCATTTATTATTTGTACCCTTATAGGTGAACCGCTTTTACTCTCCCCATAAGTTACTTACCATCATTATGTATTAAAATCTTTTTAAGTCTTTTTTATTATTTTATTTTATTACTTTAAAAAAATACCAATCCAAATTCCCACTTCCTCCCCTCCTCCCACTCACCTCCCACTCCATCCCCCCACCCTCCCCATAGCCCCTTGTATTAAAATCTTTATGCTTGTTATTTAAAATGAAATGTTTTATCTTATGATCAGTGGAGGAGGAGATCCTAAGGAAGGACTCTTGGTTTCCCAGCTGAGGAAACTGAGGCTGGTGAAGGCACTGAGTCCATCAGGGTCTTAGCACACAGGGAGTTAAGGACAGAAGGGGGGCTGCGGCAAGATCACTCTGTCACCAGCTCAGTTTTATCCCACAGTAACAAACCATGTTCTGGGGGCATTTCTATAACAATATTATTTTTTAAAGAATTTCTTGAGCTTTTAATTTTAACTTAGAAAATACTTTTAAGGCACTGGGTTATGTGGACAGAAGGACTGTGCTGGTTATCAAGTACAGAAAGGGTTAGGTTAAGGAATGGATTATCTGAGCATGCATGTTAGGAGCATCTGCCACAAGATTTCCGTGGGAAATTAGTGGAGAAAGGGAGCGAAGACATCACATTCAGTTTCTCTTTGAAGGAGGAGAAAAGATATTACGTCTGAGGTGTGTGACTTCCCTTGCAGCTAACAATGATGAGAGCACATTGGCGCTCTGAGAACACTTGGAGATGAAATGTGGTTTTCCTCCGGGGGAAGGGTACCAGCTGCAGTACGCTTTTAGCAACTGTCCCCAACCTCCCACCCTCATGGCCTCACCCACTGATTCCCACAGCAAGGCTGGTGAGGTAAACAAACTTGGGTTCCTTTCCTGGCCAAAAAAAGGCCCAGCTTCTGCTTGCCTTCCAGGCTGCCTCTGTGCACCCCATGTGCTTCCCCCAACTAGAGATAAAGAGATAGGCAGTCACTGTCAGAGGGATGCAAGGAAGCACATTTGGAAGAGAGGTGTATGAAAAGTTGAAGGGAAAACAAATGTCCCCCTAATGAAGCAATTACCATGATAGTTAAAAGATAGCTAAGTGACTCCAAGGCAACTACAAATAGAGTCTACCCTGGCATAGTCTTCTCCCCAATTGTCCCGTGGAGAGTAGACGCAGCACTGACAGCTCCTGACGAATGAAAGGCATCCACAAACGGCAGGCACTGATCACTTCTTCCAGCACTCCTGAAAGGCAGGCCCTTGCAGAGAGTCACCTTTTAATCCGTGGCTATGCTAGCAAGAGGCAAATGACCATTCTGTTGGGAACTGATTCCCAAGCGAAAAATACCACGGTGCTTCTTCCTTAATTAACAGCCTTTTCACATTGCTAGCACATTAAAGCCAGCCCGAAGAACACCCGTGCTTATGTAACCAATGCCACAGCGTCTCTGCCTAAAGGAATAATAAATGTTCGGGCTCAGCACTAAGTGAAAACCTGTTCCCCAAGACTTTCACCTCCATAAAGATGGGCTCATAAAAATCGAAAAAGGGAAAAAATGGAATTTGGTCTCATGAGGATAAAAAGGCTAGTGTTAATAATTAACAAGGAGAGTGAAGAGGAGTCAAATTAGCCATAATAGAGCCCAGAGTGACTGGCAAAGTCACCTCTCATTATCAAAAAACTCATTAAGAAATGAAGAGGTGGAAATCCCGCTGGGTTATTCTCACACTTAGGCTGTATCAGAGATTATTTTTCAGATTTCTTTCAAATGAAGAACTGTTAGGTCACCTTATTGTATATTAGGTTAATCTTCAAGCTTTGAAATATGAAGGACTGAGACCTGTGTGTCATTCCACCCCCAGTGCTTAAATGAGCTGTGTGTCTGCAATCCACGAAGCGGTTATCTATATATACATACACAGGGAACAATGCAGAAAGGGTATAAATTTTGCATTACACCTTGGTTGTGTGCCAGCAGTTTTAGGGAGAGCTCCTCTCAAATGATGGGATGGACGACCACCCAGTAGGAAAATGTATTAAACTCTAATCCCTAGAGATGATTGAATTTTAAATTATACAACAGAATTTATTCTCCTGAACAGAAAAATAAGGAAAGAGTTATAAAAGCAGCAGACAGTAGCATTTTCCATCCTTGGAATTCCACAGGACAGCTCCAGTTTCTATGTCTCATGTAGACATTTCTGAAACCATATCAGTCCTCGTTTGCTTTACTTAGGATTTGCTTGCTTAAAGATAACAACCTGCTCTAACAGGTGCCTGTGTCCGTCACAGAACATGTACAGAAACATTTGTGAATTCTGCTTCTAAACCTCAGACACCCCAGGCTTGACTAACAATGATCATGCTGCAGCCACACACACTTCCTTCCACTATGGGAGAAGTTCTTGTGGGAACTGACTGCAAACATCAGAAAGCTGTGGCACATGGAATAAAATCAGACTTTCACCTCTGGCTCTGTTGTTAAAGAATCTCATAAAGTCAGCCCGAGGACTGCTGGAGATGATTGTTATCCTGAGCTTTGGTTAAAAATTCCTACTGAGTTGTGCCTGAATAAAACTCATATGAAACAAAGTATGTGGATAAAGTAAGAAATGATTCCTGTCTCTAAGAAGCATGAAAATTAGTGATCAATAGGAACATTTCTATGTTACTAAATATAGAATGATAAATGGTTATAAAAGATATACAACTCAGTCTCTGTTCTAGCCCCTGAAAGTTTTCACTATAGTTACAAAATTACATTTGTTATATTGATAGTATCCATTCAACTGGTATATTTAACCCTTTCTTGCCCCCAAAGTAAGAAACACTGTAACATCTGAGCTTTCAGTTGTCACCTCTCTGTAGGTATATTATGTACATACATGTGTCTGTTTCCGTCTTCTAGCAAGTGCCTTGAGAGGAAAGGAAGAATTGAGTATGGTTTTAGGAACTTACTCTTGTAGTTAGCATATAAGTTAAATATTGGTAAACCCTATAAAATCGCTTTCCAAAAATTTTAACTGATTAAGGCTAGCAAAATTCAGTGAGTAAAGGCACTTTCAGCCAAGTCTCATGGCCTGAGTTCAATTCTCAGGACGCACATGCTGGAAGAGGAGAATTGATTCCAGCAAGTTGTAGAGAGAGAGAGAGAGAGAGAGAGAGAGAGAGAGTCTCTCTCTCACACTCTCTCCATACAAAAGTAATAAATAAGTGTGTTAAAATGTAAGTGAATGGTTAGTGAAATCCACTGTGCTTTCTACTTAAATTGAGTGGGAAGCTATCATAACTTCTATTAGAAGCTGTATGCAGGAAGCACATTTATTGAGTGTGCATTTAATATGCCAGGCTCTCGGCTGGGTGCACAATGTTGCTGTCAGCCACAGTCTCTTCACTTCCCTCCTGAAATGCTGACTCAGGTTTCCTGTGCTGCTTGTCTTTGTTCTGTGAATCTGTAAACCTGAAGAGTGACTATTAATTTTATACCTTAATCCATTGTCTATGTCTTGCTGCATGTTGATAGAATTTGTACTCCCTTGAATAATTATCTCATAGCAAAGTCCCTTGGTTGGTTGGTGGTGTTTACTTTGTTTTGTTATCCATGAATTACACTTTTACTTATAAAATAACCAATTAGAATTTGAGGGAGAATAATCATTCTTACCAGTAATTCACTAATGCCAACTAATTGGAAGGCAGAACAGCAACATAAATGTAGATTATATAGTTCAAGAGAGAGCAGCATATGTTTACCCTGGAAACAACACATGAACACTTCATTTGCCTATTCATTTTACTCAGTAATCATTGTCTCAGTAATTTTTATTAATTAGATCATAGTTTAAAGTATGTTGAAATATTGCTATTAAAAGCCTCTGTCAAGTAGTTTTTATTTATTAATTATTGGAGATGTTCAAACTAATTAGGCCCTCTGCATCACGAGTTTTGCTTTATTTAAGCCTTTTTCATCTTTTCCTGTTATTTTTACTAGTACTATAAGATATCATATCAGGCATGTTCCTTCACTCCCTAACAAGGTGATATTTCAGTACATGGAATCTTTGGGAAGAAATGGTTATTTTGGTCAGTTAGGTGCTGAACCTCCATTTAAGTTGCTGTAGCCATTTTTTTTTTTAAGATTTCAGGGCAATCCATGACTCTTCTACATCTGGAGTACAATGTCAGGACTAATCTTTACACTGGGGGGAGGTGCCTGAGTTGGGCCGTTCCGTGAGTTTGAGGCTAGTCTGGTCAACATTGAGGGTACTAGGCCAATACGCCAGGACCACACAGCAAGAAAAAAGAGGAAGAAAGAAACCTCCTTGGAGGAAGCCAGGTTGAAAACCTGCCCTTTCCAGTGCGTTGTTGCAATGGTGCCTTGTAAAGTCATGAGTTAGACAGGGGACAGCAGCAAATCCTTACCACGGGAGAAGACTCCTGATGCCTCAGGCTGCCTCTGAGAGGGGCTTATGTCTGATGGAAGTAGGGTGAGAGCTGGCAGATGGGCAAGCAGGGACGAGCACATGGTGACTGACAGGTGTGAATTTCTGTAGCCTTGCCGCCCCACACTAGTGCGCTCTCCCTGCTTCTCCCCTGCCTCTCCCTCTTCCTGCTCTTTCCTCCCACTCTCTATGTGCTGTTTCTCCCCTGCCTCTCCTTCCCTTCCCGTTTTCCCTCATCTGTTTCACTGTGCCCTTCTTTCCCTCATCCCGTCTCTCTCTGCTTTTACTTCTCTCTAATTACAAACTAATACTGTCAGTTTTTCTTGATTTTTTTTAAATGGGGCTTTTAAAAAAATCAAAAAGGAAGACAGGAGATATATCACATTGCTAGAACAAGTACCTAGTACCTGACTTCAGTCCCAGCACTCCCAAAAATTAAAGGCAAGTGTCAGCTGAAATTGGAGCAACCTTTTAGCCAAAATTCATTTTTTGTTATAGAAATTCGTAAGAAGTATAGATAATCTTCATTTTCTCCAAGTCATGCATGAAATAATCACATTGCTAGTAGTAATAACTGACCAAAAAAATTCTGCTTGTGCCATATCCATTAAAATAAGAAGTCTTCTTATCCAGTAGAAATTTTAGCAGCCAGATCTATGGATCATAATAGAATTTATCATGACAGTATCATCTAATATCATCTAATAACATATCTTATATAAAATGTGAAGAATATACAGGTGTCAATTAGCTATATAGCTGTCATTTGATGCAGTATTCCAAAAAAAAGATATAGTAGCTTGTTCTTGTGTCCAAAATATTCATTCATTCATCCAACACCTAAACACTACTGTAAGGCAGGCCTCAGCTCAATACTGAGAAAATGTATGATCCCTACCTCAAGGACTAGTGCTGACATGAGGAAAGAGAGAGGGATAACTGTAGAGAGAGAAAAAGGCATCAACTAACAGGGTTACAAAAATGGAAAAGCCAATAACCAGTCAAGGAAGAGGGGGCAGAATAAAGTTTTTGTAAAATGATATGAGGATTTGAGTGACTCAAGAAAATCAATTCATGCCACAGGAAATATGGGCCACAAGCACCAGAATTTGACTGGAGAGGCCATGGTAGGGTGTCATCGAGGGCCTCATGCCTTGCTGAAGCTTTCAGGATTGCTGGAGGGCCACATGGAAGGACTGTACTGTTGGGGTGGGGGATAGTTTTACCTTTTTTTGTAAACCCTTCTGCTTGGCACTGTGAGCAGATGAGCTGACCAAGGGAAAAATAGGAACCCAAAGGCCAATTAGGAAATGACTGCATGAGTCATTGCAGATGAGAAGAACAGACTGAGTAGCATCCACAGAGATAAGCAGAGGACCAATCAGGTGCAAAGACATGGGGGCCAGAAGACACAGGTCTTGATTACTGACTGGATGTAGGGAGTGAAGAAAAGACTGTGATACTCAACTCTGCAGTGCTGGTGTAGAGATGAGATTGGAAATCTCCACTTTGACTCTGGGGTGGGAATACAGAGATTGGGAAATGTAATGCTTTTATTCATTTTAATGTATTTAATTTGTTAATTCTTTTTCACACAGTGTTTTTGATCATATTCTTGCCCCTCCCCCACACCCCCTCAGCTCTTCTTCATATCCCTACCCACTCCAAGCTATTTCTTTCACCTAAAAAACTAACTTAGTAAATAAAATGGAAAAGTAACAAAATAGCAACAACAAAAAAAGAAAATCAAAACATACAAGACAATGAAGCCGGTGCTTTCCAAATACATTTAAAGATAACTTGCTAGAAGTACCTGTGAGTCAACTGCCACTTAATGTTAGAATTATTACAACATTTAATAACATCATTGAATAGAATTATTTTGGACTCCTGCCTTTTATTAAACTGTGACTTCACTGCCAGATCACCTGATATCTCTGTAAAGTAGCTGTTGACTTGAAGATTTGCAGGCTCATTTGTAATTGTAATAATTTGTCAAAATTGTTTACAGAACTTGGAGTCGTAAAACGATAGCAGTGGTTAGCAGTAGGCTCAAAAAGGAGAAGCTATGGAGTTCTTTCCTTGTTTCTTGTTTGTTTGTCAGTGTTGCGCCGTAAGAATAAAGTTTAGTCACAGTCTCGGTGGACAGCAGTATAAACCTGTCTGGTTTTAGTAAAGATGACATTATCAGCCTACACATTTTCCTATAAAAGCAATTCACTATATTTATAGGTCTTAAAAATATTTATCCACTGATACTAGGTTGACAGATGGACAAGTAGACAGGCAATATTTTATGGTAACCTAAATAAAAGAATTGTGATTTTATGATATAGAGAGATTAACATGTGGTTTTGGTGTCAAATCTGGGTTCTATTGCCTAGCAATGAATGACCTTAGGTAAATTTCCTAATCTTTCTAAACTCTTTATTTAAAATCATCCTTTCTTCTTAGAGATTTTGGGACAGTTAAGTGACAGAATGTACAGTACAACTTAACACAGTGTTTGACACTCCAAAAATACTTATATAGAGGAGGAGGAGAAATCTTAAGCAAAGATACAGTCAATAAGATTTCATTACATTTCTTAATTTGGGCTGTCATATTGATTTTTATATTTCAGGCGAGAACATATTATCCTTAAAGCTTGGTATCTTAATTTAGGTGACATTTGGTTAAAGGGTAACTGAATTACACCTCGGACTGTGTCTTCTAGTTCTGTGACTTGCATCTCTGGGAATAAATGAAACACCTTCCTTCTGTGTACTAATGAAAACATCGTAAGATGACATTAATCTTCTCAATAGCACATTTATCACTAAATCAATTTCTCTACTTGAGTAAGAGACCTTTTGCATACCAATAAGCAAACACAGATTTCTTCAGTAGTATGCCTGTATACCCACAGAGATCAGAGGTCCAAGTCGTGTGTATTCCTTAATTGTATTGCTTATACCTTATTTTTTTGGAGACGGTGTCTCACAGTAAACTTAGAGCTCCCGGATTCAACTAGATGGACCATCCAGGAAAGCCATGAGATACCCCTTTTCCTGCTTCCCAGCACTGAGTTCACAGGTGTACATCACTGTGCCTAGCTTCTTACATAGATGCTGAAGATCCAAACTCAGGTACTCCTTTGTATGCAACAAGCACTTTTTTTAAAAAAAAGTAGATTTATTTGTTTGTTCATTTGGTTTGTTTTTTAACTACAAAAAACTAAGCTACATGAAAGATAGAACAAAATCAGTATTGCACATTGCGGGTATACTCCACTTTCACAACTCCATTTTTCTCCACTCTCTGACAAAATTATAAGCCACAGAAATACACTGAGAGCATTCCCTAAACATACTATGTTAGTAAATGGCATGTGCTTTGTCAAGATCTTAAGACTGTTCATAGTTATATAAATAAAATAACATGAGAAGATGTCATATTGGCTGTAAGACCAGACTGTTGGGAGTTTCTAGAGAATAGACTTGTTAGTAAATGGCATGTGCTTTGTCAAGATCTTAAGACTGTCTGTTCATATTTATATAAATAAAATAACAGGAGAAGATGTCATATTGGCTGTAAGACCTGACTCAACCCTCAAAGATCTCTTATCTGAACAAAACCAAGTTTAGGTGATAAGTGAATGAAATTGATGAGAGATTATTTTTCAACATCTCCCACTTCTGACACCTTCATCACCCTTTACCTAGAACTTGTCTCTAGCCACCTCTTCTCTTTTCTTGATGACCTCCACTTGCCATACAGTGACCAGAAATAATACCAGGCCATGTCATTCCTTTACTGACAAGTGCCATTGTGCCCAGAAAACTCCCACAGTGTCCTAGAACTTAGATTCCGCCCAAAACTATCCCTCCCTTTCCTGACTGTGTTCCTTATCTTTGTAGGACACCAGCTCAACCCCTTTGAAGTTTTATGCTAGCTGTTTCCTCCACCCAGTAAACCCCTCTCTACTATAGAGTTCCTATGGGAAAATTCGGATATTCAGATTAAATTTAAATTCCAGCTCATCTCTTCACATATGCCTCTCCTGACCAATGACTGTGTGTGTGTGTGTTTAAGTTTGTACATGTCTATGCATGCGTACATGTGTCCATGTGTGTATCTTGAGAGAGGGTTTCTCTGTGTAGCTCTGTCTGTCCAGAAACTCACTCTGCAAATCAGACTGGCCTTGCACTCACAGAGATCATCCTGCCTCTGCTTCTCAAGTGCTGATGTGGTGACTATGTATTTTTAATGAGTATATTTTCAGTTTGAAGATAAAAAACATTCATAAAAGTGTTTAGGATCTATTCATTTGAGAAACATTTACAATGTATACTAATACTAATCAAAATATTAAAATTCCTTCCATCTCAGTTAGCATTGCTTAGTACTTTCCTGCAGAGTGTATTCTTTCCAGGTGCAGCTTAGCCTCATCCTGTGACCTGTTTTAATGAAATTGTGACTTTTGCATGGAAAACATCAATCTCCAGGAAGTGATAGGTGCGCCCTGTCCAACAGTCTTAAACAAGTAGAACAAAATGTAAGACTTCTACAGTCCCTCTACAAAGAGTGTTCCAAACCTTAATTCTTCAGACTAATGGGAAACTGAAAGATAAAATGTACTGTTTTTAAATACAGAGGTATCGGGAATGAACGTGTAGGTCAGTGGTAGAGCATTTACCTAATATACAAAAACCCTAGGTTCAACCCCCAGAACCACTAAAGACACAAAAAGTAATGAACTAATTTGAATACTCAGAAATACATCTCCAAGTACCTAAAAAACTCGTGAATCAGAATAGATATTCCTGGGGCCACAGCCATCCTCCCAGGTGAATGCAAAAGTATAGTTCTTAGATGTAATCAAGCTTACCTCACGTAATTGAACAGGTTTAGCTTTTGCATCCGCGATACACAGCCTAACAAAGGTATTCTGAGTCTGCTTAATTGCTGCACTTACATGTGTCAGGACCTTCTGTGGAGGCAGCAGCTCCCTTGAATTTACAGTAAGTGGTCATGTGCTTATGTGTTAAATCTCTTAGGAAGTACAAACATACCACCTGCTTAGAACATTTTACAGAAATGTAATCTATTTTTGTTTTGACAGGCATCTATGTAAGGCTAATTATAATCCTGAGATAATTTCCATGATATTATATTCAATATAAAGAACAAAAATCCATTACTATCTATCTGTATTCTGTCAGTTTTCCCCTGTGAGACTTTTAAAGAAAAAAATAATTCCGCCTATTTTTATTCCTGAGTAGCTGATATTATCTCTCTGACAAATACTGCTTCTTCTTGCCTCTTTCAGCACTTTTGTGTAATGGAAAATTTCACAAACATTTGCAAGAGATCTTTGTGCCCTTGGTTGTCCGCTACGTGGACCTGATGGAGTCTGCCATCGCCCAGTCAATCCACAGAGGTTTTGAGCAGGAGACATGGCAGCCTGTCAAGTAGGTACTCCGGTGTCCATAGCGCACTGGTCCTAGTCTTGACCTTATGACTTTGCCTACAGCCGTCTGTGGTTATTGCTTATGGTACCCCCTTCCCACGTTGTTTGTTTTTTTACAGGAATATCGCCAACAGTCTTCCCAATGTAGCTCTTCCAAAAGTTCCAAGTCTGCCTCTTAATCTTCCACAGATTCCTAGCTTTTCTACTCCTCCGTGGATGGCTTCTTTATATGAGTCCACGTGTGTATCCCTCACTTACTTCCTGGTGTTGTGTTAGCTAGTGCATGGCCTGGGCTGTCTTCCGTGCAGATGTGTTCAGAGTGCGTGGTGTTTAGCATTGTTGGTTGAGGAGTACTGGCTTTGGCTTTATGCGTTTGAGTGTTTTAAGCTATTAAGCTGAGCTTAGCATATTGATGATAAGTGATAGAGGTTGAAAGAAAGAAAGCACACTGGTTTAATGTTTTTCATGTCTAGTCTGTGTGGCAGGTGTCATTTTTGTAAATCCCAGGTTGTAGAATCTCTCCTAAGTAGTCCAACCCTGAATTTCCTATGTTGATAATTGTGGTAAATTCAAGAATGCTTGCATTCAGCTTTCTTACTGTCCATGTCTTTGACTTTGTACATGAAGAACACCATCAGGGGAGGGTTTCAATTGCAACATGTTGAGTGGTTTTTATCTTAGTGTTAACAACAAAGAAGCAGAATTAGACCTTTCAGAGAAATAAGTGCTCCCAATGCCAGGATGTCCTTCTGTCATGCCTTTCCTGATTAAATTGAAAAACTTGCAGTTTTAAGGTATTCTTGTTACCTTTAAAAGCCATATTTATTTACTCCATATTGTGGTGAGCCTACCTACTATAGACTAAGTTATTATGGGAAAGGGCTCTAAAATTGAATATGTCTCACCTTAAACCCTAACTTATGAATAATAAATCTTTCTTAGCCCCACTTTCCTTGGTTTGAAAATGGTTGATTCCTAATTTTTAGATAGTTTTGTTGGGGAAAAGCAGGAACACTGTATAAAAGTGTCTGGCACATATTAAGCTTATAAATAATTACTGCTATTGGAACATGCTAGGTGTCCAAGAAATGGTAATTACTTCTCTGTATTATCATTGTCTCTGGCAGTCCCATCGTCATTATTTACAGTTTTCCTCTTTGGAAAGTCAGAGCTTTATAGCAACCTAATGAAGTTATACACTTAGTTTACAGTTGTAAAAAGACAGTACATCTTTTGCCCATGATCTCATACTAATTCAGTTAGCACAACTATAAGATAAAAATTACAGAGAATTTATCCATGTATTCAGAATTTTCTGTGTTCTAGATACAGTGCCAAGTTCTTTATCTCATTTTATCATTCTAACCACTCTGTAAGCTAAGTGTCACTATCTCCATTTCACAATTTAAAAAGTGTCATTCCCGAGTAAATTAAGAAGAGAAAAAAGCTATAATTGGTAGGCAAATTGTAAGTGAATTAAGAAAAGAGCTATAATTGATAGGCAAATTGTAAGTGAATTAAGAAGAGAAAAAAGCTATAATTGATAGGCAAATTGTAAGTGAATTAAGAAGTGAAAAAATCTATAATTGATAGGCAAATTGTAAGTGAATTAAGAAGAGAAAAAAAGCTATAATTGATAGGCAAATTGTAAGTGATAGGCAAAAGTTTGAACCCGCACTCATTGGACCTCTAAACCCTTCACACGCTTCACTTTTTATTCTGCTTCAACAGAACAGACTGCTCAAAAACTTAACTAACTTTCTCTGTACCCACCACCCATCATCAAATCTATTCTATCTTGTATATATCCAATCAAGAAAACAAAGAGAAAGACACCAAGAAAGAGATCAATAGCCTGTGAAAAAGTTTGGTAGCATTCTCCCAAGTTAAACACCATTCCTAGACTGAAAACACAGCTAGGTTATAGTCCTACATGTCAATCTTTTTCTTAGAATTAGTTGCTTTGTGCCCATGGAATGTATAGAGTGATTTCTGTGTATGCTCAGAAATTACCTTTACAGGATAAGGAACCTTTCTAAATTCATGATTTTGGTCTGTCTGGTGTATAATTTTACTTTTCCTCCTCCTTCTCCATCTACATTTTACTAGGACAGTGTTGTGGACATTATCCTTTATAATTTAGTTTTTATTGTTATTCTGTTAGCTTGACAGTGCATGTGAAACCTGAGCCCTTTCTTTTGTTGTTGGCACCCTTAACAAAGTGACATACATCTTAAGACAGGACTCATGGCAATTGAGTAATGGGGCCTTCATTGTCCTAGGCAAATAAAAAAATGTAACAAGTTGATCTCCATGATATTTACCAAGATTATTAGGTTCTTTGTTCTCATAGTGACCATGAGTATTCATAATGTTATAATGCTATGGCAATTCTCATTTTACGTTGGTGCATGTTTATTGTGTAAAATAATGAGTTTCATTCTGAAAGTCTTACACATACGGAACATGTACTTTACTCTGATACATCGTGGCCTACCCTTCATGTCCCCTCCTCTCCCAGTGGTCCCCTTCCTGTTCCCAAATAGTTTCACACTTCTACTTTCAGGTCTTTTTGGTTTTTTAAGTCTAAGTACACAGTATTGGCAACACCATGTAACACTTGTCTTTCTGAGCCTGGCATTTTTATATTTCTTTTACTGCTGTGTAAATCAGTTCTTGATGTTTTGTTATAAAACATTGAGGAATAAGAAACATTTCCATTTTGTGTTAAATTTAAAGAATTTAGTACCAGTAGAATGAGAAAATGCTTTGAGCAACTCAACTAAGGTAATAGATCACTAAGAGAACAAGCCCCTATGTAGGCCCCAGGTTTGATCCCAACTCGACTAAGGTGATAGATCAGTAAGAGAGCAAGGCTCTAATGTAGGCCCTAGGTTTGACCCTAACACCAATAAATGAATAAACAAATAAATAAAAAGGTGGATTTGACAAAGTTGCCCCAGGCTGGCATTGCAATCTCTGGCTGATGTGTAACAGCCATCAATACCGGCCATCATTGGTAGCTTCTTGGACAGGGATAAACCATACAACACAGATCCACAGCGACCTCTCACCTTGCATGGAACTGTGTAGGGCTTGCCAATCTTTTCCCCAAGTAGCCTCTCCACACAGGGATGATGGAAAGCTTGACCAAGGTGATGCTCCTCAGATGGCAGTGGCTACCTCATTGGAGCACTTAACAGCAAGACCAATATGTCCATCATAGTCCTCAATAGTGACAAAAGCCTTGAACCTGGTCCTCGGTAGCCCAAGTCTGCTTCTGCACTGGCAGGATCCTTAGAACCTCATCCTTCGGGGATGTGCCTAGGAAAAATTCAGTGTGGTGATCCAGCTTGGTGATGGGATCCACTCTTTGTCTTCATCTTTACCTCCATGAGCCTTGCAGCCTTGACCATGACCACAGCCTCTACAATGACCACAAATCCTCCACAGAAGCTGCTGCTTCCTCCTAATCCTGGGCCCCGAGTGCAACTGCACCCGCGTCATCTGCCATTTGATGCTTTCCCAGAGAAGAAAGCTCCCAATGTTTTTAAAAAAGAAAGATCCAGATGATCCCTTCCCATCTTTCTCTCTCTAGATAGAGTCATCATTTGAGAAGAGGTGGCAGTACAGGTGATTGTCATTAGTCCTGCAGATAAATGTCACTGAGCTAAATTTCTACTGACTTAGGGAATTATATCAGCATCCATGATTCACTTTTGAGTTCTCTAATCTTAACTAATATTTTTAGGACTAGGTCACTGATTATAAATAATCTTAAATGTGAAGTCTCTGAATAAATTGCAGGTTATCTGTACCAAATCCAGAGAAAACCTATTTATATTTTTTCATCTATTTAATTATAACAGACACTTATTAGACCAATTAAATTTCCAGTTAAATACATTGTCTCTAATTTTAACATAGCATTAAGCAGAAGAAAACCACATTCATGTCTTTATCAAGTATAATTCACATTTTGAATAAAAAAATAATAGAATTATCTTGACCACGAGATCTTGTTTTATTTTGATGATATTTGGTGGTGGTGGTGTATCGCTAAAGTGTGCACATTTCTAAAGTTACATTCCTCCAAAATTTATAAACCGGCTTTGCCTCTTGCTGAGTACATCCAATTAAAGCACAGATCTTCTAACTATACCCACTGTATACATGAGGGGAGACTGCCTGCCCTGTTGTTCTTCTCATGTCTTTCTTGAACATGTGATCCATGTGAAGAGGGCATTGTTTTACACATTCTTCACGGCGGTGTCAGTGCGGCCTTGTCAGGTATTTACTGATGCTGTATGCGACACACATTAACGTGCAGAAACAATCAGTCAGGAAAATTCAGTGTGTGCTATTCAGTTTTGTCATGATTGGTCCCTTGAGAACTTACTCCGAAGACAACTTGGCTAGACCAGGAGATCCTGAGAAATTCCTGGCAGAATGGATAGAGAGCAACTTAAATTGGAGATAGAGCTGAGACACTGAGGCCAGGGTGCAGGGCAGAAACCAAGCTTTTAATTAGCCAGGGCAAGGGTGACTTTTCTAAAGCTCACTAATTAAGTTATATTTAGCTAAACATTGTGGTCGTTTAAAATAATTTGTTTTAAAGTTTCCAGTGTGCCCTTGTAATAAATGGGTTTTATTGCTTTCATTTTGTTTTGCAAAGTAAGAATATAAATTTAGTGTAATATATGTGATGCAGTTATTAGGACACTGAGAACAAATAAATCAGACCTTTTTTTTTTTACTTCTGCTTTGCTCTGATTTTGCAGTTGAGTCTCAATATGTTCTAATGCAGGAGTATTTTACTTTCAAACATCTGTCATCCTATCAACTGGATACTTGGCTCATGGAAAGTAGTGATGGTATCACTTGCTCAAATAACATACAAACTCTGCTGCAGATTACCTTCGTACATGGTGTGAAAATACCGTTTCCTAGAGCAGTTTTCTCACTGTAATGAATGCTGGCTAAGTCATGCGTAAAGACTGGAAATACATGATTTTGCTTCAACTTCAGAGCAGCTCAAATACCATTTCTGTGTTAGACCATTTCTGTAATGTTAGATTTTATTCAGAAGCTAGAAGGAGCACAAAGCAGTTCAAACTAAAAGCAAAGGTTTTCCTTCCTATCTAACCTGTTATTTCCTGTGTGCTCCGTTCTTGGAGATAGAAGCCACAATGACAACAGAGGTGTAGCCACATGGATGGCAGGAAGGTATTAATACAAGTTTTCTTGCACAAAACGCTTTTCCAAATCTAGAAGAGAAGATAATTTTATGTATTCATCATTATCTTAGAAATTGGTAAAGAATGCTTAAAATATCTGTTCTATGCACAGCTTGATTTTTGTTGTTGTTGTTTGGTTTTTGAGATAGGGTTTTTCTGTGTAACAGTCCTAGCTGTCCTGGAACTAGCTCTTGTAGACCAGGCTGGCCTCGAACTCATAAAGATTCATCTGCCTCTACCTCTGCCTCTGCCTCCTAAAGGCTTGTGCCCTCACTGCCAGGCTACACAGCTTGATTTCTTATCTTTTGTCTCTGTACCTAGTTTAGTCCCCTTTGCAAAAACTCACTACTGCCTCTATTTCTCTCATGTTCTTTTTGCCTTACCCCATTAAGAAGTTGAAAGGAGGACTTAGAACGCCCACCCAAGAGAACCCTGGATCATGAGAGATTGTATGTGGTCTATTCTTCACTGATGGCAATAGCACAGAAAGGAAAATCAGCGGATGGGTGGTCCATGTTGTTGTTAACACTGCAAGTTCATAGTGCTCTTCGTTCTTCCTCTTTCTTCTAGCAATGGCTCTGCAACCTCTGAAGACCTGTTCTGGAAACTTGATGCACTGCAGATGTTTGTCTATGACCTGCATTGGCCAGAACAAGAATTTGCCCACCACTTAGAGCAGAGACTTAAACTTATGGCCAGTGATATGATAGAGGCCTGTGTCAAAAGGTAGATGTGTGTTTCAAGTTGCTGCTTGGTATGCTAGCACTCACCATGCCACTGTTTACCAAATACCCATTATTGATTACCACAGGGAAGAAATGAGTATGAACCACTGCTTCAAAATGTCCTGGATATTGCATTCTCTGACCTTAATTCTGAGAACTCATGTCATTGATGAACTCAGTTTGACGATACTGTTTTCAGGTCTCCCACCCATTTCTCTAATCAGTAGCACCTACATCATATTAAGCACATCAATCATGCGTGTCTCTCTGGGAGTACTGTGATTTATGTTCCCCAAATAGCATCTCCTCAGACATCCAGAAACGGTCTACTGAGTTCTTATGCCTTATGTATTGTATCTGTGTGCAGTGAAGTGGCCACATAAACTCAAAATACAATTAGCACCATCCCGGTTCCGAGGTTACTCACTGCTTTCTGGAATTCGCCAGTTACATCAGACTATGTAGCAGTATGCATTCCTTGGCACTTAACCAGAAATAAGTCAAAGACTTCAGAGACTTGCAAATATCCTTTTATTTGTAAATAGTTCTTGCAATGTTAGCATAGCATGCTAATAAGTCAAATGTCTCCTGTGCCTCTACTTATGATATGTTTACTTGTGTCTTTGATTTTGGGGGGTACACATGAGTAACACTCAAATATTAGTTGGAACAACTGAATACCCCTACTAAGTATCTAAACACATTGAGCCAAGAAAGTCCAGTTCTTAGAGTAATGTGAATGCCCTCCTAAGACAAGACTGTGATTTGGATTATTTGATTTTTAAAACTCACTCAGCTGTGAATTACAAGTCTCAAATCTGTAGGTCAGATTATGGTGGTGGGGGGGGTCTTTAACAAAAGCCTATCTAAATTACCTGTTTTACAAGTTTTTACCTGTAACTTCAGGCATTTAAGAGACAATTTAAATGACATAAAAGGATTGTCGTTTTCTGTGGTTTGTTAGTTTTCCAGCTTTCCAGACTGGTACCTTTTTGTTTTGTTCTCCATGAACACACAGGATGTCTTCTGCTTAAATGCAAAAAGAACATGTAGTTTTTCTACTTGGATATCAACTTAGGCACTAAGTAAAATTTCCATTAAATATGATACATTCTATATAATCAAAAGCTTCATTTGGGTGTCTGTATTGCCTTGAATGGCTGCATAAACTAGCACTAATACCACCTGGTGAAGAACACAAACTCTATTCTTCTATAGAAACATCACAGTCTAAGCCTTATTTGAGAAACCTGCATAGGACAGCCCAGCTGGTCCCAATCCCCTATTCCTTAGCTCCACCATGTTACTTACTCTGTTTCTGCTTGTCTTATATTATCAGCTTGTAGAATTGATTTCACTTTTACAATTGGGTAGGATGTATGTCGGGATCTCTTACTCTAATTCATGTTTTAAAATCTAGAACAAGAGCTGCATTTGAACTTAAGCTGCAAAAGGCAAACAAAACCACTGACTTGCGCATCCCAGCTTCCGTGTGCACCATGTTTAATGTATTAGTGGATGCTAAAAAGCAAAGTACCAAGCTTTGTGCCCTGGATGGAGGACAGGAGGTGAGTCCTAGAGGACAGTAGTCAGTGGGGAGGATCCTCTACTCTGGACAGCCTCTCCTTTTGTTTATAAGCCTGCTAAACACTTCCCATGTGGTCTTTAATTTCCCATATACCATTTTGGTGTTGATGATTTACATAAACCTTGCTTGTTGCAAGCAAATAAGAAAGCTAAAATCATGCCTACTTTGTTTATACAAATTTAGAAGACTCAGAGTTTGCATCCATAAAAGCAAGGCACAAAAATTATAGCATATGAAAAACTTTATTTATACAGAAGTTTCCTTTTTTAAGGATCAAGTAGACACTAGTTCTTACTGGGCCAAGTGAGTTTGCTCCGTGGGTAAAGGTCTCTGAACTTGCCACCAAACCCAATGACCTCAGTTTCATCCTTGGGACCCACATAGTGGGACTGAAATTGCTACAAGTTGTACTTTGTCCTCTATACAATGCCAAGGACCCACCCCACCTCTACCTCCACAAACATGCATACCAAATGAATTAAAATGCAGTTTAAATTTCAATAAACATACTAGTTCTTGCTAATAAAAATTTCATTATTTCACTTTTTTGTTTGTTTTTTTTATTTTAAACTCAAAACTGCAACATTGTCTTACCTCATGATTTATTTTTGTTGAAAGTGTTGATTGGATAAAAATGGATCAGTATTTGTAGATTGTGTGTTTACATTTTTACATTGACATTTTGTGTCCCTTCCTATTGTCATTACTTTTTTCATCGTTTCTTTATTCTTCCCCATGTTCTCCTTCATCATTACCTCATTTTTTCCTCCATCACATGATCCAGTTTAGGAGCCAATGGGTAAGTCTCCTGTTTTGTTTCGGTTTGGTTTGGAGTTTTCTACATTTGTGGGTGGGGGAGAGTGTTGTTTGGTTTTGGAAAAGCCTATCTTCCATTTTAGAATTATGTAATCTTTGCTTTCATCTTCTTCAAATTAAAATAATATTCTATTTTCAAGTTTTTTAAGACTTCTAGCTTATCTACAAAATTAACAGCATGTAAATGCTTATAATTTAAAAGATGTCAGACAGGAACTTTTTCTCTCGGGCTACAGAATCTACAAACTAGTCTTACATTTTGAAAAGATAAAATTACTTAAAGCCAAGTGAATTCAGCATCCTTTAAACCCAAGTCCAAATAAATATGCAGGGAGAGTGACTTATTATTTTCAAGTATGTAGATACAGTTTATACTTCCTGTAGAATATAGAGTTGGAGCTTTAGGTAACCATGAACCCTATGTCAAGATAACTCCTAAGTACTGGTATCAGGGGGCTACACCCATGTGCAAGGTCACTTCATACGGAAGAATACAAATGTGGATTTCAATAACCCTCAATAACCTGGGATGTAAGTATCAGCCGCCGCTGATAGAGAGGAAGCAGTCTGCACCATGAGACCCACCCTAACTCCTAAAAGATTGCCCTAAAGTGGTACCCTACCTTTGGAGGTGATTGACCAGATTGCATTCTGTTATTGTTATTATTCAGTATATTTTTTTCTTCTGTTACCATATTCATTCTTATAAGTCACTCTGCTGAAATCTGAAAGCCAAATATCAGGACCTTACTTACTTACTTAGCTAGCAATTTTATAGACTTGGCTAAGTACAAAGGAAGCTAAGAATACCTACTTTGTGAACTTCTTTCATATTTAACCCAGGTATAAATTTTAGCTATTTGGATTTCGTTTATAGTCATGTATATATGCTCGTATTTTTCTGTGTGCAATTTAGGAAGAAAATATATTTCTAATACCATATCATACAGTCATACAAATATATAAGTAACTGATCTGCCAGTGTTCAGTAGTTATTGTCTGATCACACACAACGTGATTTATTGCCTCGTATTATCCAAACGAGTAAGCCGCTGGCTTGGATGCTAATGACCCCTAATCACCTCTTCATGTTTTTCAACACCCAGATGTAAACCTTTGCTGTCAATCTGAGACTATTATCTCAAGTGGCTTCATAAGCTCATTGTTCTCTCATCTAGATTATGGAATCATCTTTCCACAAATACTGAGCAAATATATTAGTTCTAATGTGTACACAGTACCTATAATGAACCAGGCTCTTGTTAAATATGTGTTGAACAAATGAACAAGCTGATGTATTATCACTGCTCTAAAATTCTTCCCCTGCAAGAAATGATTCATTCTAGTATTTAAAAGAGAAGTAGCCACTGCATACACAAACGACAAGCCACGTGATTCTTTACATTAAGAAGTGAGTCGTTTTGAAGAGTAATCGGCTACTATTCATTATGTCTGCACCTGTACCTTCTCAACAGAGACAATTAGTTTCCTACAACTTTCACACAATTAATGTAGTTCAAAATGTGCAGGTGTAAAACCTATTAACAACCCTGAAAAGTGGTAAACAAGTACAAAAGAAAAGGATTGTAGATGTTGCTTTTAATCTACAATAGATACACTTACAGAATTGTTCAGTTCCTCCTTCCATCCCCCTCCCTGTCTCTCTGTTTCTCTCTATGTGTCTGTCTTTCTGTGTGTCTCTCTCTCCCTTTTTCTCTCTGTCTATGTCTCCATCTGTCTCTCTATGTCTCTTTCTCTGTCTCTTTCCTCTCTGCCAGGTTTTGAAATTGTTCCAGAGAGAAACAGAGTTATTGACAAAGCTAGATTAATGGACAGTTCAGAACCATGTAAAACATGTCCTATGAGTGGAGTTATGAATGAAGCAGAAATGAAGCTAATTCACTGAACTCTGGTAATTTGTTATGAATATATTGTCATTGACGAGATTAAAAATCCCTCCACTCCTGACCACACCAAAGACCTGCCTGTGTCCCCAGATCACAATTCTATTTTCTTCTGTGATACGTGATGATGCAAAGGCACTCTCTGAGGCCCAGAATAGGGGTTAATGAAGTGATTAGTGACTGAATGGTCTACTCACGTGACAGGTGTTTATAATGAATCAGCAGACTTAGGCCAGTCCCGCAGGACAGATGTTGAGATCATAAAACCACCATGTTGTTTAAAATCCTTAGTATCCATTAGTATAGAAAAGCAGATGACTACCGATGCTGTACCCCTCCATCTGCCCTCTGAGCCACTTCCCCCTGGACCCCTTGACTGAGAATGAAGAAGTAAGAATGTGAACAAATCAGAGAGTAGCTCAGGTGAACCACTGGTCCTACTTGGACAGGATTAGTTATCAATTAAAGGGGAGTTTTCCCATTCCCAGAAGAAGCAGATCAATCCTACTAAAAATGCAACAGAAAACAAGGGCCAAAGTCTAGGCTGCACTGGTATTTGGCCAGTCTCAGTTTCTAACATATTTGCATGTGAAATGATGCTATCCAATTGAGTGGAGCACTGCCAGGATTTTAAATGTGCCTGAGCTGTAAAGCAAGGATTTCTAAATAATTGTCCAAATGCAAATTGAGATTTAGTCTCAGAAGAAGAAAGATATAACCTGTTTACTTTTGAGGGCAGATGTGGAAAAAAATCAGCTTGCAACTGAGCTACACTCTGCCAACACTGTGGTACTTAGGACTAGCAGTTTGACTTGAAATAGCCCAATAAGAATATTTTTAGGGGGCTGGAGAGATGGATCAGAGGTTAAGAGCATTGCCTCCTCTTCCAAAGGTCCTGAGTTCAATTCCTAGCAACCACAAGGTGGCTCACAACCATCTGTAATGGGGTCTTGTAGTGATTAGGCAAGCAGGCCTGCTTTTTGTCCCGCCCGGCTCCCGCAAGGCTAGCTTACACCCGGGAATAACAACATACAAATTGTATTCATTTAAGCACTGCCTGGCCCATTATATC
>LOEQ01000393.1:318395-332055 GCA_001685075.1 Bramus lutescens
CCTCTGGAAGAACAATCAGTGCTCTTAACCTCTGAACCATCTCTCCAGCCCCTGCTACCCTCTTTTCAATCTTTGTTTAAATCCATTCCTTGAAAATTGCCACCATGCTTCCCTTCCACTAGTCAGGCCTCTACAATGCAGCTGGAGTGCCTCTCAGAACGCAAGGGAGGCCATGTCTTCAAGGTGCTCCCTGTGGTCAGCAGTGCCTTATGGCTTTGCCATCGGTTTCTCAGTTGTACCTTTCACTTGAGTTTTGTTAATTTCCCATGAGAGGTGGCTGTTGCATTTGGTGACACAGTGTTTGAGAGGACATTTTTCTTACCTTAACCTGCCCCAGTATCCTTTCCTACCTATCGTAATGATTCAGAATAATGCCACACAGAAGATTAAGAATCCTCAGAGTAGTTTGGTAGAGGCTAATGCATGCATCAGGTGTCACCTCCATGTCTTCTTCAGTCTCATCCCTTTTGTCCCGCACTCTTACTCACATCCCAGGCTCTAGTGTTTCCAGCATTCTAGTGACTTCTCCATTGCCTGTTTAAGCTCTGTATGTTTTCACAACCTAACTCCCTGCTCAGAAGCTCTTTCTCGCTTTATTCTTGTAGTTCCACTGAAATAGTCTCCGATTTCCTTCCTACAAGCCATCTAACCCTCCTAGGCAAGTTTAATTTGTTTACCCACACCTTTCTCCATCACTTACCATGTGACCACATGTGAATCTCTCTGTCTCTTGCAGTCAAGAATCTCATTCTCTTTCTCCATTAAGCTCTGTACTATGTGGAGGGCTTCTCGTGCAGCGGTGTTTGTTGAGTGACTAGTAGTAAAAGAAGATGAAAGTTACATCTGGAAAATACTAAACAAACCTGCTTCAGTGCCAGTGCTCTGGGTCAGTTCTGTCTGTTACATGGAGTATTGAATAAGTCGCTTTTCATGAGAGTACTTATTGTTTTAAAAGATTTAATTGGAAAGGACAAGAAAAAAAGTGTTGACTCTCATGATCCTGAGGCATCCAAGATTTTCAAGGTAGAGCTGTGTGCCAGGCAGTGTGTTCAATGCCAGGAATACAGTGCAGGAAAACAGTCAAGGTCCTGCTCTTTGGGGAGCTGTCTGAACCCTTGGGGAGAAACGAGCTAACAAACATCCCATCCAGACGGGTGCGTGGTGTATCACAAACCATATGACACAGTGACTCATGTAGTTGGAAGACAGCGCAGGTTTTCTCTAGCAGAGGCTGTGTTCTAAACAATGAAAGAGTCAACCAGAAAAAAAGAGAGACATAGCGGTTAGGTGGAAGACGCTGCAGGCACCAGGGCCTGGTGTAAAATGAAGCTGAAAGAGGTGAGGAGAAGCTGATAGGATGTGCTAAGGAGTTTTGAGCCTTGATCCCAAGAGCAGTAGGAAGTCACTGAAAAGATGGGAGAGGTGCAAGGTGGGGTGAAGAATTAACCAGCTCTGTATTAGAAGATGCGTCGGATGGCCTATAGCAAACAGACTTCACAGACGGTTTCTACTTTGACCTCTAGGAAACTAATCCCAAGCATTTAAGATGTATCATGAGCAGGATTTACCACAGTGCCGAGGCAGCAAACATTGAGGGCTACCCTTAGGTTTATGACATGATTCACAGAAAAGAATCAAGTGTCATCGGGTGATTCAGGTGCCATGCAAAGAGAACCAGATTTGGAGAGAAAGGTCCTGATGACATGATAGGCCACAGTGTGATTAAGTTTGAAATATCCAAGGGAGATGCCAGTAGAGATCCTTAGATATGGAGGGGGGAGGGGGAGGAGATGGGCTGAAATTATCAATGTGATAATTTGAAATGATGCACCCTCAGTAGCTGTTACTCCCAGCCCTCAGGGGCTGTAACTGCAGCCCCCCAGAGGAGAAGTGGAAAGCAGAAGGGAACTGAGAACATTTTTACCAAGCGGAAAAAAATGGTAGATAGAACACTAAATCTAAATCTAGTGCTAAATGTTATAGTTATTGCCACCTTGTGTTAAAAATTAGTTACGTAGCTCAAAATTTGGGATAATAAGAAAAACAACACATAACACTCACTGAAGTTATGCTATTCTGACTGAAAGAAAGGTCTGGAGCCACATCTGTGTGGCCCCATCTCCCCAGGGTGGAACTGGTACCCACATTACTGTTCCCCCATTTACAAATGAGAAAAGAGACAATTGAGGTCATACTAGGAGAACCCTACTGGCCCCTAAACTTGTATCCTTTCTACAGCTCCCTGCAGAACTCAAGACGATCACAGGGAAAGAGTGGCAATTCCGCCCTCTAGTCCTGTCTTCCTTGTCTATGAGTTGTACAAGCCAGCCCAAAGACCTGCTCATTGGATGTTAGTTCCACACAGGCATGCATGTTACAAGACTGGTTTGAACAGATAGCTGAAGGTGGCAAGAAGGCCATCTGTAAGTCAGGAAGATGAAAATGGAAATCATTGCATGTAGTGGTACAGATACCAAAGAAAAACTTGGGGCATTGATTCATGGTCAAGAATTAAGAATACAAAAGTGAACACCTGTCAGGATGTATTCTCATGACTGAGGCACTGTTTGTCTGGATATGAATTAAAAGAACATCGCAAGAATGCTCAACTTCCTTGATCCTCAAATATTGTTGGAAAGGAAAAAAGGAGAACAGAATATTGTAAGGGAAATACTTTCTCACTGAGTGTATAGATATAGATAATGTAGATTCACAAAGTAATGTGTGGATACACATGCTCTTTCTAAGAACATAGAATGCTTTATCCCAAATTCCTCTGAGGAATAAGGTGGACAGAGAGGAAATATCACTTAACTACCTTGATATGATAATAATATCTTGCCAACTCAGCATGGTAAAATTATTTTGATTAAATTTGCTTCTTTGGATCAGCGCCATCCATGCAGAAGGTACCTGATTAAATCCAAGTGTGTGCTTCAAAGGTATGGCAAACGCGGTTAAGGGTTCTTCTCAGGGAGGTTGGAACTAAGACAGGCCACTGCACTGGGGAGAACAGAGGAAGAAGAAACAGTGAAGGAAACCAGGGATTTGGTAACATCCGGGCTAGGTGTGGTGTTTTGGACACCGTCTTAGAGATTCTTTGCAGGACAAGATACTTTACAAATAAACACAAGCACTACCCATCCTTCACAAAGATGTCCGTGATCTAGAAAGATGTTTTCAGGGTGACAACAAAGCATCAAGGATCTGGCTCACAACTGGAGAAAGGACAGAGAAAGAGCCATCGTAATAGTGACATTCTGTTGAGGGAAGAAAACCTGTTTTCTAGGCTCTGATTATCTGGTTGTGTGTGAAATTTTAATACTAGTTAGTCCTGATCTTAACAAAAGCATCTGCTGGTCAATAGCCTGAGTCTCCCTTGTTTTTATCCACAGTAACATGCTTCTTCTTGTGATCAGCCTTACTATGAATGACTGCCCTTTCTGTCAAAAAATTTAAACTTTGCAGCTGAAATGAAATGATGCAACTGGGCCTTGTTTACTTCCTGGCTGAAGAGACAGTAGCTGGGTGAAGAGCCCAGCAACCTGCCGTCTCCAGCCCTTCTCAGAATTCGTGGTTTTTAAATCCTGTTCTGAACATATGAATCACATAGCCTGTTGCAATGATTCTTCTACCCTCTTAAGATTCCGCAGGGTATTGAAAGCATCACGCCTTGTGGCACTCAAGTTTTGTCCCACCAGTCATTTCGGAGTGCCGTCATCTTGCATTTCCTTTAGAGTATGCATCATGAGGCAAAGACAGTAATTACCCAGACTCTGAGTGTTAAATGCTGCTCAAACAAACCCAGTGCGTGACATCCACAATAAAGAACAGGGAAACAAAGAAATTGCAGTGTTTCATTCCAACCCAACACCCTCAGGAGAGCAGAAAGTACAAGGCAAAGACGTAAGTATTTATCATCTCCCAGAGCTGTATGGAGAAAGTTCACAGGAAACAGTTAAAGGTGCAGCAAGGAAGCTCAGCGTTTAGCTGGATTTCTTTGGATTCTTGCTGTTTTGCGCAATTAAAAGCCAAATGGAAAATGCGCCATCACTAATCTTGATTTTAGTAAAGTCTCACTTGGAAGGTAGCTTTTCCATCGCAAAGGCCGCAACAATAATCCTACAAAGGAAACCTTCCTGTAGGAACCGGGGCTCACTTGGCTGATCCCAGGGGTGCAATCTCTGTAAGCCTTTAGAGTCCCTCTTGTGTTTGTGCCTCCCTGGGGACCATTTGGGGCAGGGAGGAACCCAAACAAAGACTTCCTGCTATTGTTGAACTGAAAGCAAAGAACACTGTGTGTGACATGACTGTAGCCTACACACAGGATCTACTCTGCTATAGCCCAGCAGCGTTATATATCCAGAGACAACAGGACAGGCTACCAGGTGCCTCAATAGAGAAATTCCTTGCCTCAGTTCCTATCCAGGAGGCTTCCCTCGTGTCATTTCATCGGTTCCATGTCTGCCATCCTGCCGTCCAAACCTCCATGGGGTTATCTACTTTGCTTTCTAAACTGTAAACCCTTCAGAATCATTTTTTCTCTCCTCAAGTTTTGGTTTACCGTGTGTCCAAATACATGAGCCACATCCGGCTCATGCTATGCCCATTTATGTTCATGTCTTCTCCTTCCACAATTTTGTGTGTGTCTGAAAAAAAAGACACCTAGATCTCTTTCATGCTTGTCTTTTCTGTCTTCATTGTTTAATGATAATTAGAACAAAATAACATTCATCAAACACATCTTAGGTGCTTGGGCTCATTTTTTTTTAAACTGGATCATCTCAGTTTTCTCAGTTCGGTGGCATTATGGTGAAGAACTAGGACCCCAGGGAAGACAGGCTGTCTTCAAAGCCCCTCTCCCAAGCTATCTAACCAGTGTGCTCAAAGAAAGCAGAGTTCAAGTGGTCTGACAGCCTCAACCCCACCCACCTCTAAACACCTCCATAGATTGCACTGACTCAGACCTACTGGCTGTAAGCCACACTCATTAGCAACTCCTTGTCACCGAACTGTCCTGCTTGTGTCTCAGCATATTTAGATATTCCAAAAAATCCTGACCATAATTTAATCACAGCAGACATGCTCCTTCTTTCTATGTCTTTAATATTGGCTGCTTTCAATTTTTTCCTATTCATGACCTCACAGTTCTCAGCGCCATCGTAGTCAGGTGATCTGAGTAACTTCATCTTCCCCATGAGGCAGGAGAAGCAAAAAGACCCAATCTACCCAGACAGTGGCAGAGCTACAATCTGTCTCCTCATCTTCTACATCCGCCTGTAGAATTTCTGCCTCTACTACATTCACCCGTATTAGCAGAGTGACTGAACAGGGGCTGTGCCTTTGATGCCTCAGGTTGTCAGGTAACCATAGTAGTTTTCTCTCCTCCAGGCAAATAAGATCACCTGGCACACTTGCTCTCAAGATGTGAGCTATAAGAGATGAGGCATTTTCCACAGAGGGCCATTAAGTCTGGAATTCCCTTCCCCTGGTCTGACAGAGCTCTGGAGAGTTGGTCTTCTGGGTCTTGACAAACCACATTAAGTTGAGCTAGGCAGCCAGTCGTGCTTGGTAGGAAAGCTTAGTGGGCAGGAAGAACGTAGTAAGTAGACTCTGAGACCTGAGCAATTTGTAATTTTGTGGTTTTTCTGTTTAGAACCCTAAAGATGGTTACCCAATCGTATGTAATTCTCCTTGAGAAATACAACTTTGGTCTGCAGTTTGCATGATTGTATTTCTATGTTCTTACATCATATCACAAATGATGTGGTGAAGAAGCCTACAGGGAAGTTTTTGTTTCTTTTGCATAAACTATTTTGCAGTAATTGACCAGCCATAGAGAGGCGATCATCTCCTGTGCACTCAAAGTGAGTTCTGTGGCCACCAGAGACTAATAAGACACGTCCCTGGAACTATTATCACTTTGTTGAAGAAGCTGCTATGTGAACAAAATGAGCCTTTGTTAATTTCCCTTTTCATATTTAAAAAACCTTGTCAGTATTTTCCCTTTGGGAGTATGTAATTTGTCAATAGTACATATTATTTTAGATATACAGAAAAGAGAAGCAGGGTAATACGTCCTTATTAATTTATTTTTTTCACTGACCTTCATGTCAGATATATGTTCCCACTCAGTAAAATAAGATTTTTCCAAATTTATATTGCTGAATCCTTTTTTATATTATAGAAATATAAAATTGTCCTGTGAGATGGCTCAACAAATTAGGGTACTTGCAGCTAAGTCTAATGAACTCAATTGGATTCCTGGATGGGACCCATGTGGTAAATGGAGAGAACTGTTTGTCCTCTGACCTCCATGTTCATACTGTGCCATACACACACACATACACACACATCAACAAATAATGCATTTATTTACATGAAAATGTATGTATTATTTTTAGGGCTAGGTGTGGTGGCACATGCCCTTAATCCAAGTACTTGGGAAGCAGAGACAGTTGAATCCCTGAGCTTGAGTCTAGCCTGATCTACATAGTGAGTTCCAGGCCAGTGAGAGCTACATAGTGAGTCCCTGTCTCAAAAAAAGCAATCNTATATATATGAGAGAGGGGGGTGGCAGGCAGGCTAGGGATGTAGCCCATATTGATAGAATGCTTGCTTACCTAGCATACACAAAGCCTGAATTTTGATCCTCATGATCAAATAAAGTAGGCATGGTGATGCATGAACTGAAAGGTGAAAGCAAGTGCATCAGAAGTTCACAGTCACTCTTGAAGACATGGACGTCCAAGGCCAGAATGGGACACATAACACCCTGTCACAGAAACAGAGATGGGGAAGGAGGGAGTGGAGGGGTTTGGAAGAGGAAAAAGGGAAGGAGGAAGAGGAGAGGAAAAAGAAAAGTTTTCTGTATCTGAAACATTTCTGAAGTAATTTGAATTTCACTACTCCTTCCTTCCCCCAGCACCCACATGTGTAGAACAAATGAAGTCTATATTGTACTGATCCTCAGAAACCAGGGATGATCCTTAAGTATCATAATTAGAACTGTCTGATAAATGCCTATTAAAGAGTGGCAAATTTCTCCCAATGTTGCAAATACCCTGAATGTCACAGCTCTCTTCTATTGCCCAATCTGCACTGGTCAGTCCCCTCTTTATGTGTCAAAAAAGTTTGATCTCTAGGCAAATCATACATAATAGATATTGAAGTTTAGTTATTGATTTCACGTGTCTGTATTAATGTTTAACAATGATTCTTCTTAATGGTTTAAATCAGAGATGTTCAGCCTTTTTGTTTCTCTGGACCACACTGGATGAAGGACTTTCTTGAGCCACGTGCAGGGGTGTCTAATTCACAATCAATGGGTTACAAAAATGTGTGTGTGTGTGTGTGTGTGTGTGTGTGTGTGTTCCTTGGCTGTCCCAGTTAGAACTGTCTGGTAAATGATTGTTAAAGATATGAGGTGAGCATGGAGAGAGAAAGTGATACTGTGCCATGACATTGTCATCTATAAAACTGACAATCAGGAATGGCTCAGTTGGGGGGGAAAAGCCATGTTTTAAGTAAGTTTATAATTTAAGGCTCCATTCATAGCTATCCCAGGTCAAATATACTATTTTATTTCACACTTTCTATTTTTAGAAAGTAATGTTTTGTTTCCAGCAGTGGAAAGGAATCTTGGAGCTTGTGTTCTGAGTAACGGAGCAAACATTACAGATTTGCCTGAACTCAGCTGTCAGTTTATTTGTTGTGGGGCTTTTTGTCTTAGAAGAGTTGTTTATGGGTTGTGTGCCCTGCTCTTGTACTATGTGCACAGAACCGCTCTCACCACTCACCATGACTCTGTTGCAGTTTGTTGCGGTGCTGGAAGGGGTACTGTGCAAGCTGTCCAGGTATGACGAAGGCACTTTCTTTTCATCCATCCTGTCATTCACTGTAAGTATCTCAATGAGTTCTCCTGTGTTGCCTTTTAACAGTTACCACAGTACTTGTGTATCTGTTAAGAGTCCTCATGGTGATCCTTTTCTTTCCTATTTAAGGTGAAAGCAGCAGCAAAATACGTTGATGTCCCTGTAAGTATTTATGAATATATGTTTATTCCCTTCCTCCCTCCCTCTCTCCTTCAATCCATCCACCCTTCCCTTCCATCCCTCCCCAGCCCTTCATAATTATTATTCAATGCTGGCTGACTTCAGTTCTTTAAACCAGTACCATCCCTTAAGCCAATTTCCTTCCCTTAAGCCAATCCTAACCCTCATAATAAAAGCTCGGCAACACCTTTTCAGCAGATTTTAATTTTTTTTCCTGGAACTTGGGAGCTGTCAAAAAGTTAGTCTGTCATGAAAACATGGCATTAGAGCTCCAAAGAGAACTTACAGACCTCCAGGGTGAGACAGAGAATGGCTTACACTATATAAAGCAGTACTCACCTTACTCATTATAGGAAGGCTTTAGTTTCTAGTCAAAATTAAAACAGCAACAAAGGTTCACCAGTTAAGTCAGTGAACCCAAATAAAAAGGTGACAAATAATAATCACTCGTTTAAACATTTTGTTTTTCAAGGACTTCTTTGGAACTAATACATGATCTATAAATTTGTTCAAAAATTAAGATACCAAGACTGGAAATCATGGAATAAGATAAATGCGTAAACCAATTTAGTACACTATTTTGAAGCTGTATTGAATTAATATGGGCTTTAAATTCTATTAGTATCTCTTTCAAATATATGGTTTATAGATGATCCAAGACTAAACTGATCTAATTATGTACTTGAGCATACGTTATCAATTTCCACACGATTAGATCATGGTGACTAACCTTAAACACAGCACATTGCTGGATTCTAACTCAACTCTTTGTGCCTGAGCATCAGCTCAGGAGCATTTCTGTGCATGTAAGCAGTGTGACTGCTGAGAATCCTTGGGCAACAATTGCAGGTGGTTCTTATTTTTTCTAATGCTTACCTTCATTTTGTCACCAGCGTGACTGATACAGTAGTCTCAAGTGAGCATTACAAACTAGAAGGCCCTGGGTGTTTTTGTCATTCATTGGGATTTCTTTGGAACATTTTACTTAAATAACAACTCCACAGAAGCCTCTGTACCCTGTCTGTCATGTGATTAGGATCAGAGCTGGGAAATATGTGGGTTTAAATACCTGCATGGAAGACAGGAATGAAGAACTAAGGGTTTTTATATTTTATGTATTCAGAAAGACAAGCTGCCATGTAAACATTATTTCCTTGGACTACTTAGATGTCATATAATAGGTTTTATCTTGAATTTTAGTAGGATGGGGTATCCTAATTACTTGAGCTTTTGAAGCTATCAATGTGACTATGAACTAGGTTCTCTATATGCCATAAAATCTAAGCTGGGAGAAGCAGAAAGTGTTTCATCTACTCTTCTCAATAGAGAAGGATCGTCCCTTGACATCCTTCTCGAAGATCCTCTCAGCTGTTTAGTTATTTCAGTGGTCACAAATTGGCCTTTAGGCAGCCTGCTCTTAAGTATGATAACCTGACCTTCTGCACATCTGTGAGTTCCACCTGCTAATCCTAGTTCTGTATTTTCTTCAGCAGTATAATCGTCTCCCCAGGAGCTGTGATGGCTATTAAAATGCGTGTATTATCAGAGCAACTCTTATTCTTTAGCTTAGGCACCCTTAATTCTTCACTGAACCACCTGTGTTGGATGTGTTCTAGACCATGGGCATTCTTAATGGAACTGTGCACCCCATACCCCTAGCAGCTGAGACTCTGGGATTGGAATAGAATACAGACATGCCAACATGAGCAATGCTGAGTTAACCATTCCCAGGCTCTTCATCATACCTATCACTGCTTAGACGAATTATAACTGCCATGGCCACTGCTCAACCAAGTTGTCCCCTGGAGCAATGCTATCTGTCCTATACACACACACACACACACACACACACACACACACACACACACGTGTGTTTAACATTTCTGTCTTATTTACATCTTTACATATAGTGTAAATAATAATNCACACACACACACACACACACACACGGGCACATACACAGTTGATTAATATTAATTAGTTCTTTTCACACAGAGGTTCATTGGCCTGAGACTTAGAAATGGCTGAGTTTTCATTCTTTTTATGTGTACTTGGACAATTGAATTAACTGTCTGGCCTGGAGCTTTTCCTTAGGTGACCTCAGTTTAGTCTCCTATAAAAATGAGCAAAGGAGTCATGTGACTTGCAGCAATCCTATGACAAGCTTCTATGCTTTGAATTCTAAATATCTGTTAAGGTCCAAGAGAAAACCAGTCCCAAGTTGTCCCCCATAGGATGACGAGAAGGAAAATGCAAGGAAAGCAATCTGTGACAGGAATAACACCTCACAATACTGGACATTATCTTGACAAATAAGTAGAAACACTGACCCCCTATAAAATTTAAAATTACCTATGAAATAATTAAACATGTACTTTCTGAAAGGGGTGGGGAAATTCAATTTCCCAAGACCTGATCTCATGAAATTGCCACACAATTGAGGTATGAGAGCTAGTAAGAAATTGTTTGGCCAGGCATGGTACTGCATACCTTCAATCCCAGAATTCAGAGGTAGAGGCAGGTGGATCAGATCTCTGTGATCTCAAAGCAAGCCTGGTCCAGGCGAGTTCCAGGCCAGCCAAACCTACATAGTAAAACCCTAGATGAAAGACATGAGTGAAGAGGAGGAGAGAGGTAGATTGTTCAAATCAAGTGACCAAAGTGTATCCTTTATGAGCATAAGCTTAGTAGACGCAGGTCACCATCCCATCAGAGAGCCTTACAGTATTCGTGTTGATGAGGATTTCAGATGGTTTGAAATTTGGAGAGGCTATTAAACTGGGTTTTATGTAGACCAGGCTGGTCTTGAATTCACTATATTTGTCCTTAAAATCATGATTTTCATACCTCCACCTTCCAAGTTCTAGGATTACAGGCATGTAGCATCATGCCCAGTGGGTTTAATTAAAAAAAAAAAACCTATACACCTGGATATGGTGACTCTGTCATGACAATACCTACAAGAAAGGAATACAGATATGCAGATGTGAGAGAGGCAGCCACTGTGTCAAATGCTGGAGCAAGAGGAGACAGTTCACACTGGCCTTAGAATACAGGAGCACTAGGTCAAAACCATAAACTTTGGTAGCACTGAATTAAGTACGATATGTGATAAGAATCAACCCATCTCTGTAGGAGAGATGCTGCAGCAATTGAGAGTGTGTATTACTTCTGTAGAGGATCCAAATCACTTCCCAGTAGATTTGTCAGGTAGCTCCCCACTGTCTGTAACCCAACTCCAGGGAGGGTCTGACACCTCTGTCCTCCAATGGCTTCTGCGTTCATACACACATACACACACATACACATATTAAAAGATAAAAATAAAATATTTAAAAATAAAAAGTGTGTCAATCCATGGCAAAGGGCAACAAGGTAAATTGGTGGCTAAAGGCAGCTGGTGCCAAGCCTGATGACCTGAGTTCAGGCCTTTCGGGGTCCAGCCTCAACAGGGTTATCACCTTCCAGGGTAGTGATGTGAGAATTAGAAATATCAGGCAAGAGGAACAGAGATATGAAAGAAAAGGAACAGAGATGCAGAATAGAGCCAAACCAGGAAGGTAATCCAATGAATACTGTATTTGCCCATGTTTATTTTCCATATGCTTACATACTCCAATACAAAAGGGGGAAAGAAGGCAAAAGGCTATTTTAACATGATACAAAAAGAGCAATTACCTTTTCAAAACCTGAAACTCAAGTAACTATATCCTGAGTTAAGCATTCTGTTGTTTAGGCAGAACATGCAATGACCACACCTTAGACCAAGCATCCAGTAGGCAGCCATTTCCTGGGTCAAAGCCCCTGTCATAATCTAGAAGAAGAAGAAATAGGCATGAATTCTCTGACCTTTGCTCAAGGTGAAATGGATATACTTCTCTGGGCTCCCACACAATCCTCAGAGTCCAGATGGCAGGAGAGAATCAATTCCCAAAAGTTGGCCTCTGTCCTCTACACATGCATGCAAACACTCCACTCACAAAATAAATAAACTAAGATGTAATAAAATAAAATAAAAACCACTTAAAGGGCATGAGAGGCTGGGGAGATGGCTCTGTAGGTAAAAGCAGCACTTATTTCTCAAGTGTGAGGACTTGGGTTGGGTTCAGATCTCCAAAACCCATGTAAATCTAGATACAATCACTCATTTCTGAAATCTCAGCATTCCTTCAGTGAGATGGGAGACAGAGTGATTAGGATCCCCAGGAGAATGTTGTTGGCTAGCTAGCCTGGCATAGGCAGCAGTGAGTACCAATACAAAGAGCCTGCTTCAAATAAGCTAGAAAATGAGAACCAGTGCCCATCATTGTTCTCTGACTCCCACACCAGCACAGGAGGCTGGTCGCACACAGTAGCACACAGGCTCCATTAACTTTGGAACATGCACACACATGGTACACACAAAGCTAAGATAAATGAGCACAAACATTTGTAAAGTATCATTTGAGACAACATTGTGGGGTATTTTTTCAATCAAGTATTACGGTTCCTTTGGGGAGCCAGGATGCCTGTGCTTGAATTCTCCCTCCATCACTTTGCTTATAATATCAGTGTAACCTTGGGCACCAATTTCCTTTTCTATTAAATGAAGATATAATTATACCTCTTATAGACTTATTGTGAGTAAGCACTTTCCAGGCCTCCTAGAGTGCAATTAGTACTCAGTAAATGTTAGTTAGTATCATACATGTCTATTGATCATAAAATAAAATTTAATAACTCCATTCTATAAAATCAGCATTTATTGATTGTATCTGTAGTACTGTGGACAAGTCACATAAAACATTTTTAAACAACACATCCTTTCAACTTCTCCTGTAGAAAGCTGCCAGACTAGTTAAGGGTCCCATTCAAGAAACTTGGAAATAGTAACTTGTGAGGAGATAAGTGGCGGAGAGAGAGGAATTTGGTGTTTATTCCGAAAGGAACCTAACTTAAGAGACAAGATGGGTTGAAAGGGAGGGGAGCAGAGAAAAATGTATTCCTCAATAAAATCAATAAAAACGAAAGACAAGATGGCCAGTTCAGTATCAGTGTTCTCTTCAGAAGCAATCCTTTCAAACATTATATCTTATGCTCATTACCAAAAACATGTAGAATCCTAAAGCTCCACAAATGTGGCTTAAACTTAGTTCCATATTACACAAAGGACATACAGTCCCTTATCCAGCTTCAGGTCCTTTTTAGTCCACTTCAGCTGCTCACCTGTGGCTTCCATCTTCCTTTCTTCCTTTGCACTGAGGATACTAGCATCACAGGGTCATCATGAAGATCCAAGTATATATTAGTATGTTTTGTCATGTAAGGCATATTTTGAAATACCTGAGATCAGAGGTAGGGGTGAGACCTTAGTAAACTCCTTGCCATGCAAGTATAAATTCCTGAGTTTTCTTCCCCAGAGTCCACATGAAAAACCCATGTAGAGTGGCAGTGACTCCCCCGACTCAAAAAAAAAAAAGAAATCTAGTTCCTGAAAAGGAACATACCAGAGGCTATCATCTCGTATCCACATATATATGCATACACACATGTATACAAATATATATATATATATCCAGAGGGCTGGAGAGATGGCTCAGAGGTTAAGAGCATTGCCTGCTCTTCCA
>LOEQ01000393.1:332127-342778 GCA_001685075.1 Bramus lutescens
TGCCCTCTTCTGGCCTGCAGGCATATACACAGACAGAATATTATATACATAATATATATATAATATATAATATATGTATACATTATATATATCCAGAACTGAAGCTGCTGCCTGCCTGCCTCCATGATTTCCCCTGCTGGCTTTGACCCCATCTTTGGAAAGAAAACACAGGTGTGTTTGACAAAGTGAAAAATAGATTTTTTTTGTTATCTTTTATTTTTGAATAATAAGCACCTTGCAGGTATCAGTAATTATGTCTCACGTTGTCACAGAAGTTCAGTGGCACTGGCATTTCATTCCTTTTCCTTTCATGTATGTGTTTCTGATACTGGTTGTTGTTTAGATAAGGTCACTTTGACATTCAGGGCCATACATAAGAGGGAACGCCAGGCAGGACTTGGGAACGCACTTCCCTGGAAGGATCTGTGTGCTCACCAGGACATGAAGCAGGCAGAAGTGATATGCCTCTCACAGAAAGCTTGGCTTCCCTCACTAGCACAACCTTACTATTGTTTTTGCTTTGCTCTGTTTGATTTTGTGTTTCCCCACTTAGCTCTTCTTTCTTTCATATGCTCAATCAGTCAGTGGCCTGTCCCTGGTCAGGAGCAGCCCAGTGTTTTCAGACCTCCTTTACCTAAATTTAATCCCAGTTCCTCTAAATCGTAAAAACTAAACATGAAGTGGTACACAGAGATTCTTCGCTTGACCTCCTCCAAGCCTCACGTCATTTTAGTCAATGATACTGTGACATCTGTGCATAGAAGAGGAAAAGTTAGCAGACACCATTGTGAACAGAGACGTGCTACCTTGTGTCGATAGCATTCAGTGTGAATGTAACTCTGTGGAACTTATATCTGATTCACTTATTAGTGCTTGGTATTGGACAGTCAATGGCTAGACCCTTCCCAGAGGAAGACGGTTTCTCCTGCCATCAGCATTCCTTGGTTGTATGTGGTTCTTTGACTCATGAACATGACTGCCTAAATAAACATGAACAAGGACCACACAAATAAACATGCAAACACTGAAGGGGATGTGCTCGTGAGGCCTCTAACCCAGTATTTAAATAACCTTGTCCTTGAAAAGATTTTTCTCCACTAATAAGCCAAAAATGTTGTCACACACACATGCTTATAGCAACCATTTCTAGACATGTTGGAATAAAACGTATGTCACTCCTTAAAAGAAATAACACAGAAAGTGGTGTGACTACTTGTTACAAGGCTTTAGCCCATTCTGGTGTCAGGTTTTCCTGGACTTTGTGGGAGGAGTCCGATTCTTCAGTATATAAACTCTGCAGTAAAAGAACAGCACCTCAGAAGTCCAAGACTGACAGATATACATACACTTGGAACATTTTACTTCGAACCTGAAAGATATTTTTTAAAGGTTGTGCCATCTGTAATTCCAATTTTCCCACTCACGTGTTTGTGTTGTGTGTGTGTGTGTGCATTTGTGTGTAGTTATGAATATGTGCAAGCATGTGTAGAGGCCAGAGATTGGTGTCCCTCTGTTTTCCTCAATCACTTCACCTTATTTTCTGCGACAAGATCTCTCACTGAACCTTGACTTTTTGGCTAGAAAGGCTCATCAGAAAAACTGACTGTCTAGGAAGCTATTGGGCTCCACCTGCCTCCACCCCTTACCCCCAGTACTGAAAATGTAGGCATGTGCAACTGGGGATGGAGGACAGTAGGGATCCGAACTCAGTTCCTCGTGCATTCACAGCAAGTACTTGATCCATTGTACCGTCTCCACAACCCTACTTCCCTACTTCTCATTTGGGTCAGGAAAACCATAATAATAATGTTTTGGGGTTTTTTTGTTTGGTTGGTTGGTTGGTTGATTGGTTGGATTTGGGGTGGGGGTAGGTTGTTTGTTTTGTTCTTGCTTTTTGGTTTTTCAAGACAGAGTTTCTCTAAGTTACAACTCTGACTTCCTGGAACTTTATAGACACTTTATAGACCAAGCTGGCTTCAAACTCACAGAGATCCACCTGCCTCTGCCTCCCAAGTGCTAAAGGTGTACACTGCCTGACTCAGATTTAATAAAATCAATCTCTCTCTATCCTCTCTCTCTCTCTCTCTCTCTCTCTCTCTCTCGCTAGAGCCCTAACCTAGGGCATTATATATCTTAATTAATAGATACCAATTATCTCAGTATTTTAAAAAATAGAAAATCTAATTTGAAAAATCGTCTTTGTATATTTTGTTATTTAAATTCCTTCCCTCTACCCCTTTCCATAGACTAGTCCTCTCTCCACAGAGAGGGACACATAACATACTCACATTGGTATCAGTCTAGTTTGAAGGTTTTGCCTCTATTTCCTTTTGGCTTTCTACATAGATGTAATATAATTTTGATACTTCATTAAAAAAACTAATGAAGTAAATCAAGTATATTTTTTACAATAGCACAGGAATATTTAACCATTATTGTCTAATATGTAAATGCCACTGTAATGAAATATATATACATTAGGGGGTGAAAAAGCATGCTGGTTTTTTAATGATCACCAAGACCAATTGTGTGTTCCCTAATAATCAGTTTTTAAGTTATTACTGAGCCTTGTGTGCTGGAGCTCGGCTACGAAGGCTTCCTGGGTTCCTGCCACACTTTCAGATTCCACAGCCCTGCTCTTATCTCATGCCTTTCACTTTGTCAGCCATTGCTATACAGCCAAATGGGGCATTTCCTTTACAGTGCATACAAAACACGCAGGAGGAGAGGAGAGATAGCATAGTTTCACACTTGGCTGATTCTCCAATGCAAGTTTTCCTTCTTTCTTTCTTCCTTCCTTTCTTTCTTTCCTTCTTTCCTTTCTTTCTTTCTTTCTTTCTTTCTTTCTTCCTTTTCCTTTCTTTCTTTTGAATCTAAGATGTGCGCTATTAAATTAAGTCAGTTATACTGTAGCTTCTAGTTAAAATTTGAGACAGGAATGGCATATTTTAAAATGTGTCTCCTTGTTAAACAGACAACGTGACAGTGTTTGTGTAGTGTCGTGCTAAGCTCCAGTGGAAGGTTAAGCAGCATCTGTATCTTAATCTTAATTCTTCTGTATCTTAATCTGTCACTGTGAAAAATGACGGCCATGCCATACCCACCTACCCATGAATGGGGAAGCGAAAACTCACACCTGTGTGATTAGGTAGAGCAGCAGGAAGTAAGAACGTTTGCAGCATATAATTAGCAGGGAATTTTTTTTCTCTCTTTTTAAGTGGTATGTTCATCTTGCTGGGTTAACTAGTAATTAATGTTTGGATGGGGGGAGCTATGCTGGAATCTGCATCTTGCTCATTCACTCCCTGAATGATTCAGTTGCATTTACAACCACCGTCAGAAGAACTCACCTTAGAACAATTCATTTTTCTTCCATGGCTACTGATTTCTTTGTGCTCATTGGGGGATTTTTTAAATATCTTTTTGTCCCATTACTATAGCTTTGTTGGCCAAAATTTGCCTTTCCTGGTTAGAAGATTAAAAGTAATTTAGAAATTCTTTGTGTTTGGAGATAACTAGCCTAACAAGCAAGTTGGAAAAGTTTATGTAGAGAACTGAGAGTTTCAGAGGCTTAAATTGAAAATAGAAAAAAAAGGTGATTTTATGTTCCTAAATTGTACTTAATAGAGTGCTCGCCATGTGGTTTTTAATTGTTATTTTATCATATTCATTAAGAGGCTCTAATTTAATAAACAATGCAGAAAAGATTTCTACACATGGCTCTGTAGGATACAGTCTTCTTGATAAAGAGGCGTGGCAACGCATGGTTACTGAAGTTTCATAGGGTCCTCTTCCAGGGGGGATGGACAGCATACCTGCTTTGACCAGAGTCGGGAGCCGCCTCCACCCCCACCATGCAGTCACAAACATTCATTTCATCTTATGCTCCAAAACGCGCACAGGAAGCTGGCATCAGGGTGCTCAGCTTGAAGGGCGGTTGAAGCATCAGCGCATAAGGTAATGGCTAATATTGCAACCAGAAGCAGTGGCTTGTCAAGTGTGTAAATTCCACTGCCACGTCACAGCAGCCCTGGCACAAAGGAGCACTGAGCCAGTGATAATGTCTTTGATCCAAACACGTTTGCGCTGAAGGGTATAAACTGTTTAAAAGGAAAATTGCATCTTTTCCAGCAATTTATCATAGATAATTACCCTCTCGTATGCCAAATGAAGGATAAAGTGTTTTTAAAGAACTATAACTCTAATTGGAACATGTCACCAGGTGTTGTAGTTACTCTTACTTGTGTATATTCTTTTAATGATTACAGTCTCATGCCATAAACTGCATGAAAATATATTCACGAGGTGTGAAATTCCCATATGTCACAGTTTCAAGAATAGGTAAACAGCACAAGATAAAAGAAGGAATAATGCTAATGAGGAATGTTAAGAAGTCTAGGCTTTAGTTTCCAAGCAAGAACATCATAATTTGCCGAAAGAGAAGAAAAGCAACTTTGAAACTGCAAACTCTGCTGAGCTTCAGCCCACACATTTACAAAGTTGCAGAACTTGGTTCAGCGTGCAGCTTGGACCTTTACTTCCCTGGAGTCTGCCAATAGGGAACTGGATTTAGTTTTCTTTTATGTTTAAGCTGCAAAGTGTTTGTTGAATTTAGATGGTGAAAGGTAACAGTTCCTGGACAGAGTCTTAGGGAGTCGGAGTCTTCTGGAGTCCGTTGTTAGTTTGGAAATGATCAAGAGCGCAGGAGTGTCTGTCAAAGGAATCTGCCGGCCACTGCTCTCCACTGGTCCTGGAAATGACTGGCTTTCCACAGACTCTGTTGGGGGAAGTGATTGAGTGGATTAAACTTCTAAGAATAGTTTTTTTTTTTTTNTTTGAGGGGTGGAAATAAGAAATGTTTGGGTAGGGAGAAACGATGGGAAGACAAGCCGCCCTTTCAGCTTCCGTGTAGCCAGACTGGGCTTGCTGTCTTGCTGTTATGGGTGTCATAGCATCTTATTCGCAGGCACCTGCATGGAACTCAGATGCTGAGCTGCCTCAGGAGTGAGCAAAGAAAACTGGCCTCGTGTCATTTTCATTCCAGGGCATCGTGCCTTCTGGACGTTCTCATTTTCAGTGTTTTGATAAAGTTTGAGAGGCACAGTGAAAAATCCTTATCATATGGGTCATTCGCCTGAGTAGAATCAGGACTGGTGATGTTTGTACAAATGACCCTACCCCTTCACTTGAAAATTTGATGTACAAACTTCACTTCCCCAAAATAAAATCAACTTAAGTTTTTGTTTATTATCCTTTGGGTTACTTAAACTTTCAAACACTGATTATGAGGATTATGCAGAAAACAAGGAATGCATTTGTTCAATTGCCTCCACTAGGTTGTCAATGTATTGCCTATATTATGTATGGATGCTGTTAAAGGAGACACTTATGAGAAAACATTTGTACAAATATTTATTTTATATTTTAATGTAATTTAGTTATATCATGGTTACATTGTAAAAATTCCTGAGTTTTTGTTATCTGTGCTTTAAGGTGAATTTATATTATCAAGACTGGAGTTATAGCCCAGTTAATAGATATTTGCCTGGCATGCACAAAACCATGTGTCTACTCCCAGCACTTCATTAACTGGCGTGGTTGTGCACATTGGTAAGCCACACACTTGGAAAATGGAGGCAAAGAGGATCAGAATCAAAAGTCATACTCATCAACATTACAAGTTCAAGGCCACCTAGGTCACCGGATACCCTGTCTCAAAAAAAAAATGCAGTTATTTTTACTGAAAAGAAAAATAAGTTTTTAACAAAAATCCTGATGTTTATCACTGAAATAAAATATCCTAGTGCTTATAAATGCAATGGTTAGGAAATAGACACTCGCTGTGGCAAATGAAATACCAATCCACTCTCTGCAAAAAAAAAGAGCCTAAAATGGCAGACTTTCTGTCCCTCGCAAGAAAATACTCGGCCATGTTGCCATCAGCCAATCTACACCTTGTGCTGCTTTTGCAGAAGTAACAATAGTTAAGTAGCTCATGTCCTCTTTGATCTGATTGTCTTTCACTACTCAGTTTTGTGAGTCACTCTATTAGTCAAGGCTGTAAGCACATCCTACAACTATGAGATGGTAGAAGCCTGACTATCTTACTTGGCTATCAGTTCTACTGTTAAATTCTTACTAATGTTATACTCTATAATCAAATAACTCAGTGCAGGTTATGAGTCAACCCCAGATGTAAGTAATGTAAATAATTCTTTCCATCAGTCAGCCTAGCATATGAAACTTGAGAAAGAGCTAATGATAAGTTGAGAAGGAAATCTCCTGGGCAGCCACGAAGGCTTTTGACCCTCATACTGATTTTTCTTCTCCCTTTTCTTTTAAACTCTACAGCAGTTGTTCTCAACCTATGGGTCATGAACCTGATAGGGTCACTTATTGGATATTTACATCAAGATTCTCAACAGAAGCAAGATTACAGCTATGAAGTAACAGTGCAGTAATTTATGATTGGGGTCACCACAACACAAGGAACTGTAATAAAGGGTCACAACATTAAGAAGGTTAAGAACCACTGGCCTATAGCAAGGAGGAATAATGCTAACTACCCTGCCTCCTCGAACAGGAGAAAATACCAAATGCCAAATGATAGTTTATTGAGTTCACTAGTTCACCTCTTTGGCCCTACATGAGAAATGAGTTTATTGATGTTCTCACTGCACTTCTATAATATAACAAATCCCTATGATAGTATCAGTAAGTGATGAATAAAAGCTATAGAAAATCAAAAAGTATCTTATTTTACTTTGCATTAAATGTTTTCCCAGGTTTCCTAGTATTTTGCTAATCTGAATAAGAGCACTGGTTTGTATTCCTTTAATACTCAGAGTACACTAAACAGGCAAATCAGGCTTCACACCATTGGCGAGCAAATAGCAGGGGATGAAAAGTCAGTTGTACAACACTTACAATTACAACATAATCTTTCCATTGAGAAAGTTTCTTTTAATATTCTCTCATACCTCTTAGCACACTGACTTCTCAACATAGTCATTTTTATAAAAAATAAAAAAGACACGTATGGGAGGCTAGAGAGATGGCTCTGCACTTAAGTAGCATGCTACCCTTCAGAAGATCTGAGTTTGCTTGCCAACACTCATGTTGGCAGCTCACAATTGCCTATCATCTCCAGCAGCAGGATAGTTCAACACTTTAGGTGCTGTGTATGTATGTGATAACATACACATACCCACATAAGACACACCCATACAATTAATTAAAAATAAAAGAAATATTTTTAAAGGATATGCATAAGCTTACAACCCTGTGTTCCTAATCATCTTAACAATACTGGATGTGACCTTAAGTAGTAAAGATCAATGATGAACATTTACACATGATAGTCGTTGTTGATTTGGTATAAACATAGTTCACAGTGGTGAACAATTTCAACAGCCATTAAAATTGTTTTTCAAACTACTATTAAATAAAAGCTTTAGAAATGACAACTGACACTTTTTTATTCCCCCATGTTTTTCCCATGCAACAGAAACCAGGAATGGACCTGGCAGACACCTACATTATGTTTGTTCGGCAAAACCAGGATATTCTTCGAGAAAAAGTCAATGAAGAAATGTATATAGAAAAGTTGTTTGATGTAAGTAGCTTCCATCGTCACGGGACAGTGAACATTTTTATCTTGATTTAAAATGTTGATATGCATGGAAAATATTTTGTCAATACTAAGGTCTTCATTTAAGCATAACAGCTAGTCATGGGGGGTTAGTTTTAGATAGTTGATCAAGTTTCTATAAAGCTAACTAAGAAAGTACTCAACTTAAATAAGACTGTTATTCACTTGTAACTGTGATCACTCAAATCCAGAAAATGGTATCAAGCTGGTGACATAACTATACAGCTTGCCCCAGTGTTGATTCTGAACCTATGTGTTTTCTTTGAAGTATATTTCCGTGCATCTTCTCTACATTTTAGAAATGCTTTTCTGGCAGTTTCATTTAATTATGCAAGTTAGCACAAATGTTTTCATAACGGCAATTCACGGGCTCCACGGTGACACTTCAGCTGCGGCAGTTACTGAAGGTCCTACTACGTCATCATCTTTGCCGTGCTCGGTCATGTCTGTGTGTGCTGTCTGTGCAACTGGGTGGTCACAGTGACCCTTATCTTTCAGACCATTTTACAATAAAAGTATCATCTGTTTTAATAAGATATGTGTTACTATGCGTGAAAGGAAGGATTTCCGAAAAGCTTTGATGCCCTGCAGGGGTAGAAAAATTATCATCCAGCTGGCTCTTTTACAAAATATTGAAACCATCTTAGCAACTTCTGCTTCCATTTGGAATTGCTCTGCGTTGACGGGCATATGTTTAATTTCCAACTTCTTTTACTTTTTTGCTTATGAGGTGATTTTCAGAAATGTTGAACAGAAAAAGAACAGTGAGCTGATGCTATGTCTGCTAAGTTTCTTCCTCGCTAGAGCACATACATCTTTGATGGAGGAAACAAGGTGGAGTCATCCTGGAAAGAGTCCCCTCTAGGTAGTCACTATTGGAAGGGAGGACTGTTTTCTGGAGACCTTCAATGTTTATGTCTTGGTGACATACTTGTGGCAAAGCTTAACCATCATTATACCAGTTAGTAAGCAAAGGTAGAATGTTTTTCACCTCAAAGATACTCTCCACTCTAACTCTTCTGCATTTGCTGAACTTCAGAAGACTTTGAAGTCCTGTTTAGAACTAACTAAAGCAGATCTAAGGAGGCCAGCATTCTCATAGGACGTTCATTTCATTGCGCTATTAGGCACTCTTTCCTTCTGACACCTAAGCATCTGGCTTGGTTGTAGCTTTGCATCCAAAGCATTGGGTTTTAGTCAAGAAGCTTTTCACATTTTTTTGTACATCCCCAGCAGAGCTCTGGACTTGTTATTTGTACAATAATTGTAATGTCCAAACATTCTATTTTTTAAAGTTGCACATATTTATTGCTTTAATTAAAAATGAAAATGAACCCTGACTCTATTGGTATGTCATCAAGAATAGCATAGATGAGGGGATACTAAGAGCCCCTAATTAGCCAAGGCTGAATTTGCCTCAATTACAGTTAGTAAATGAGAGGTTATCAAGTATGTGTTGAAAGGTAAAGTAGAATGTGTAGCTCAAGCAACAGATCATTACTGAGAGACATTATATAATTATTGGAAATCTACTTGGCTGGAGCTTAAAATAATATTGTTAGGTGTCAAGAAACAGTTGAAAATAATGATCCTAAGTGCACTGTTAGCAACATAGCCTATTACGGATAAAAGATTGAAGAGAACAATAGTCCTGAGCATAGTGGCAAACTTTTCCTCTTCCAATTAGACTCCTTCCTACATAAGTAAGGAAGTGGAGCCTCCGAAGTTCAGGTGCAGACCAACGCACACACATTAGGAAGTGTTAGCTTGGAGTTGTTTGTATCCAATTTGGCAAAAAGCCCAGGGCTCGATTTCTGATCATACAGTATAAAGGATTAACTCCTAAAGAATAATATGCCTTTTACCCAGATGAAATTCACTGGTTTAGAAAAATGCCAATGCTATTTTATGTAAAAACTATTAGTCTGCAAGACACACATTAATTTTAAAGTGTCTCTGCCACGTTAAAAAGAAACCCCGTGTGCTATACTGCATAGTCTTCTTTCCAGCTGATACCCTAACAGTGAGAAGGGCTGTCAAAGTATTTGCGAAATTTGCTACACTTAAGATACCCTTGGCCTCTAATATTTTTTCATCAATTAAGCATATTAATTGCTCCTGGTTTTATGGTGAAATACCCCTGCACTCAATTTAAATAATGGTACTACTGACTAAGGTATAAGGATGACCATCACCTGGATTTGTGCTTATTGTTTTGGGACATCTAGGGATGAGAACAGATGCATTCACCACTATTCCCTCAAGGCCACATACCATGTTGAATGAAACTCGTGGCCTGTCCATCTTGCCCTGCTATTTTTGTTTTAACATCCACAGAGAAGTGATTTTGTTTCTTGAGCTTAACATATGAAAAATGGAAATGATTAAATCTGTGTTAATCCCTAAAGGTGTAAGTATTGTTGATTTAGATTTTTATGTTAAATCTGGAGGTATCAAAATCCTAAGTACCTGCTAAAAGTCAAATTATTGGTACAAATATGCTGTCCTCTTTATCCTGTAAGTACTTAAATTTATAGAGCCCTTTGTCTTTGGGACAGAAATCGCTTCTATAAAGTATAAATAACTGGCAACTGTGCTGCTAAAAAAAATGAGTTTAAGACATGTCTTTGATTAAGAGCTGGCAAAGCAGTTGAGTTGGTAAAGTGCTTGGCAAACAGGAGTACCTAAGTTTAAATCCCAGCACAGTGGTGAGCACCTCTGACCTCAGTGCCGTAGAGGCAGAGACAGGACAGGTTCTGAGGCCAGCCAGCCTGTTAGCCAGCTAGCTGAATCGGCGAACTCGAGGCTCGGTGAAAAACTGTCTGAAAAAATAAGGTGGAGGACGGGTGAGATGGCTCCGTCAGTCAGGGCACTCGGTCACAAGCATAACAACCCAAATTCAGTTCGTGGAGCCCACAGGATGGAAAGGTAGAACTGATTCCAGAGAGTTGTCCTCTGACTTCAACATGCTCACCAGACAGACAGACAGACAGACAGACA
>LOEQ01000393.1:342798-363455 GCA_001685075.1 Bramus lutescens
ACACACACACACACACACACACACACACACACACACCTCTTATCTCTTCAAGCATTCCTAATAGTGTTAGCATTTCTGTTCCTCTCCCTAGGTGCATCCAACCTTGTGGATGATATGCCATCATCCTCTTACATCTTTATTTTGGAATTAAAGGATCTTCTCTTCAGAGACAATAAATGACTTGTTTGGTGTCCTCAAACTCTGAACCTGTATCTCTTCTCAAAATCCTTCCATGAAATCCCATGTCTCAACCATGCCTCAGACTTGACAACATTTGAAATAATAAAGTCATGTTCTGTGAGGAACACTCCACTGGGATTCCAGATATCAGAATTCCTGTTAATTCTGCCATTAACGGTGTAGGTGACATTCAAACATCTGTATAATATTCAGTTTACTGCATAGAGAAAGACTGAACCTCTTCATCTAGAATTTCAAATCGTTTCTGAAATCCAGACTTTTGATCCAATGACCGTTTCTGTTTTTAATTTGGCAATGGTAGTAGAAATCGTGGGGTTGGTTGCGTCCAGAGTCGTGCACAGCAGGGTAACAGTTTTTATTCTTTTGTGTTCATTGGGTGAAACCAAAGTGTCCTAGCTAGAAAAGCAACAACAGGTGCAGTGGTCAGTAGAAAAGACAGTCTGTATTAAAGGATAACTGTGGGTCAGCAAGGTGGCTCGGTGGGTAAAGGGGCTTGCCTCCAAGCATGCCAACCAGAATTCAATTTCTGGGAGCCATGGATGGAGAGAACTGACTTTCACAAATTGTACTTGATCTCCACGTGTTGGCTGGGGTGCACACACACGCTGCATGCCCACGCACACACACACACACACACACACACACACTCACACGCACACATCTCTGCAGACCCACAGTTTCTGCTGCCCTTGGTTACTCTTAGGTAGCCTGTCTACTTTACTTTCTCAGGCTTTAGGGCCTGGAACATAGCCACAGGTGTCTTGGTGTCATGAGAGAGCCTGGGGACATTCCTAGAGTGTATCAGTTCTCTCAACTGAAAAGTGACAGTTCCAACATCAAAACCGAAATCCCCCAGCAAAGCCACTAGGATACTCTCTGCAATAGCTTCCTAAAATCTGAGGATTCAAGGCTTGAGACAGAAAACTCGCCATCAGGATGTCAACACTATCCAGTTCTCTAAACTTTGTACATTTATTGGGCTTTCCCTACTGGAATCCCCTTAAAACAATCTCGTGTTAGTTTCCATGTTGCTGAAGGCACACCAGGGTGCAGTGTCTAATTGGCAAATCATGCAGATTAAGCATTCTCTTGTGTTACAAACTGATTAAATACTTAATTGATGAGGAGTTTCATCTTTATGAGATTTTTTTAAACATTGTTGTGATGTCTTATAAAATTAAATGTAATTCTTTAAATGGTAGCTAATCAGTAACATTCATCCAAACTGTTTTATAAAGGATTAATTTCTAAAGACATTGCCTGAAAAGAATTCTTCCTAGTTAAAAAAAAAAACTAAATTAAAAAATTTGGGCCAAACTAGCCTTTACTGTAGAAATAGGTTCAGTCACTTATTTGTGCTATCATAAAAAGCAAAACAGGAAAGCAATACAATGAGATAGGATTTCAAAATAAAAATAATTTTGTTCTTACAGTCTCTTGCCTCTGTACTCCTAAAGAAGAAAAGGAGAGAGGTAAGTGTTTAGGATGTTTTTATCCAGCCTGCGAGAGTTCAGTAGCACTGCTCCTAACTCACTTAAAGATACAGTTTGTTACTCTGTAAATGTCCCAAGAATAATTTAAATCAAAGAGTCATAGTGATCATTGAACTGAGTGTGATACTTCACACCTGTACTTTCCACACTCACAGGGCTGAAGCAGAAGGACCAAGTTCAAGGCTACTCTGGGCTATATGGCAAGACCCTCGCTCTAAAAAAGAGGGGGGATATTACCCACTAGATAAAACTTCCGTTCCATAATGCATTTAATCAGATATATTTAGAATTGGCAGTATATATGTTAAACCATTATCACTGGGTGAAAGATTTCCTTCTCCTTGTAATCAGCCTATATAAAACTTATGGGAGGAGGTTCAACACAGTCAGACTGTCTTTGACTGTTCTCTTAGTAAAGATCTCTCCGTGTGGATGTCTATTGAAGAAGAGAAGCTTTTCTCTTTCCATGATCTTTCGCTTTCAAATTACTCCGCAATTGCTCTAAAGTCTCCTTAAATTACCATAGCTTCCTATTGACAATGATTCTCTTTGGTGTTTTGTTCTCTGTGTAGAAAGCAGACCAGTGTAAAACACTCTGTCTTGGCCAGCTATGCCCTGCCAGGACTTTTCTAGCAACCCCCAGAAATTAAGCATTCCCGTGCCATACATAACCTTTTCCCTTCTCCGTCAGCAGAAAGGATGGATAACGCACGTTCAGCGGGGTCTTTGAGGATCTCTGAAGAGATCTCTTTCTCTCCTTATGTTGCGCGCCTTTTCTGTCTCCCTGTACACTAAAGATGGATTTTAAAAGTTGGTTCTCTGGATGCTTGAAGCCATCTCCTGCTCATCTCCGGTCACGTGCTTCCGTTCTCTTGCAGCTAGGTCAGCACTTTGTTTTCCGGGTGTTATTGTGTTTTTACTCGCGTATATTCCTGTATTGTTTTACCTGCTGTACGTGAGCCCTGAAGGTGTTTGACCTCTTCTGAGGTACTCACATGGTCTCCTCGGCCTCTGTCTTTGTGACTCAGAATGTACTCTTGACTGCCTCCCCCTCAGACTTTGTTTTGCTTTAAAAGGTATTCTCACATTACAGCATCCTGGTTGTCTTGCTCATTTGCATGACTAACCCTCCTTTTAAGGTTATTCTTTGTAAGTGTAAGAATTTATTTTAAAAACTACATCTACTTTTGATGTACAGTGTGTGCCAAAATAGCTTTGGCAAGTCCAGGCGCCGTTCTGAGAGGCCAAAGGCCCTCATTTGAATCTAAGCTGCAGCTGAATTAAAACTCGAGAAACTTGAGATAACCGTGCCTAATTGCCTAAAGAGAAACTCAACGAGGAGGGAAAAAAAAAAAAGAATGTAGCTTGTTGATCTTATTTCTTTGATAATTCAAAAGAATCTTCAAGACATACGTGGACTCCTTAAACTTCAGTTCTTGAAATGTGATCATGGTCCACAATTGTCACTTGGCACATGCCCAGAAACACACATCTTTGCATGAGGCACCTGGACATCTGTGGCGGCGCTGGTAGAATCAGCTAATTAACAACACAGGCTTAAACAGGCACCTCATCTGGCAGTCCAGTTAGTTGCCTGATGGTGCTCAGCAGGATTTGGTAGTGCTTTTTATTTTTCTATCCTAATGGTCTGCCGCCCGCCTAATTTTGCCTTATTGTCAGTCACTACTTACCGCGGCTTGGGGCCCTCCCAGGAGGCTAAATTATTATCAAAGGATTAGGGCTATGTAGCCTTGCAGTTCTGACATTTCTGATTACTCGTCTATGCCAGAACACTAATTAGCTGTGACTAATTAAGAAAAATGCCCCTGCCATAGAAAACCATTTAAAAGAACCGAGAAGGAGAAAAGCAATTCAAAAGCTGAGCAGTGCTCAGCTTTGCTGATGCTCTTTAGATTTCCACCAGAGCCGTAACTCACCTTTAATTGTGCTCGGAATTAAGGGGGAGGGGAGACACTTGCAGAACGGTTGGGAGATTTTTGCTTGCCTAAGAGAAAAAGAAATGTGGCTGATACCCTAAGATGTCTCAGCCATGCTGAAATTGTCCTGGCCCCACAGAAGGTGACAAGATTTTCATGTGGGAGAAATGTTTCTAAACATTTCTTGCAGAATCTTACATCTCTGTCACACACCGAAGCCACTAACAACGCATTGGTGGAGTGCCACTGGAGATATTAAAACAGGGTTGAGCTTATGCACTGGTGTTGGATGGGTAGTAAGCAGCATGTGGAACCAAGAAGGATGGCGGCTTCCTGCTTCCTTCACCTAGGCTTGTCTGGGGGTTCTAACTCACATGTAGAGTCTCACATGTAGAGTCTGATAGTCGACCTGGCATGCCTGCACAGCATCTGACCACTGGTGACTTATTACTGAAAAATGCCCAGGCTCCCCTGAGGCCAACGTCTCTACCACTTGACCATTGCAGTGTTTGTGCAGAACCAATAGCTGCTCTCCTTCCTTTCAATCCTAACTCCATAAGCAAATAACACACATGGCTTCCATGCCAATTTCCATAGTAGCTTTTTGGATTCTGCTTCTGTGAGTCACCTCCCTAGCAGCTCCTCCATGCTGCCCCCTCTGCAGGTCTGGCACCATTTGCTGGTGAGCACAGCAGTGTCAGCTAGGTTGCCAATATTGGCTAAATCCACATTTTAAAAAAATCTACATGGCAAAGTAGTCTTTTGGCAGAATCATTATTCAGGGTAGTTCCCGAATGATTTGACAGAAAGCTGAATTGAAGAATGACTCCTAAAGATGCTTATAAAACAACTGACCCAATGAGCACCTCTATTTCCTCATCTGGGTTCTTACCTACGAAAGATAGAAATCTGAATTTTGCTATCTTAATGTGGGCAGACTATTTGATTTATGAAAAATGAAAAGTTCTAATGCCCGCCTCATCTAAATTCTTCATGCTGCATTTTGAGCTTACTTCCTCCTTTCCTCTCACTGGAGAACAAAACACAGATTCTAGCGTCCTCCGAGGCAATAATCCTTCGGGCATGGAGACTGTTATTACAGCGCCTGTCATATCTGTCTACTCCCAGATAAATAATCCCTATTTGTTTAACTTCTCAACATAGGCCCCTGCCCTAACCCTTTAATCATTGCCATGGCTGTGCTTTGAAATTTCTCAAGGTGTTCACTGTCATGCTCAGAGTAGGGATAAGATGCAGCATCTGAATGTGGCTGAACAAGATTCTTTCAAACCTTGTTCCTACAAAGGAATGGATTCATAGCTCTCCCACATGGATGCTCTGCCATCTCCTTGAACTTGTTTCCACTACTGTAGTTCTTTCTGCTGACTTTCCCTTTAGCAACTCCTGTCTGCGTTTGTGTCTTGGTATCGAATACCCTTTAGGTGGCTATTGTGCATATAGAGAGTGTTAAAGACAAGCCTACTACCATATTCAATTGCCATGTGTAAATAATAGTGGTGAACACTGGAACAATGTTAGTTGTTAACTTTAGCACATGTAGTTGGATTCTAAATAGAAGAGACTCCAGCCCCTCTTATTACATTCATTGTTTTCATGCAGCCTGCATTTATTGATCACCTCTAAAAATCATACTGTGCAGACAGCTGGAAGCCTGTTGCCATCCAGTGCCTGCCCAAAAGGAGTTTATGTTCTAAGAGCACACAGACCTTCATGAGAAATAGTTAAGTTTCACATACAACATTCCACTGTTTCATCTACAGAGTAGTCACAGATGGATTTACAGATGAGAACACAATGCAGGGCTACATTGAGTACCTTTTCAGATCACTAGATAGTAGTTATTTCTTTGTTTCTCTGTGTTTCAGATAGATGATTAGAAAGCTGCCAGAGATTTAGCACCAACGCAATCCGTACCCAGTCCCAGGGTTTCACTGCCTGCCAAATTCAGAGACCTAAAGATCATAGCACAGAAGGTCTCCCTTCTCTACCCTCCTTGGGTTCTTAAGCTCCAAGAGAGCCTCATGCATCTTCAAAGAGATGTCCACACTTCCACAGCAATAGAAACGACTCACAAAGTCAGCAGGTATAGAGATTTCCCAGATGTGTGACTCAGTAGTGAAAATCCTCCTGTAATACAGTCAGCCCCATCTCCAGAGATGTCCCAGAGCCTCAGATAACCAGAAGAGCAGGTGACAGGACATTCTGGAGAGGCAGTTTGATGCTTGGGTGACAGGAAGCCAATCCAGAGCTGACAGAATCCTACCTTGCATCGCTAATGTAGCTTCATGTATGAATGCACATATATGGACATGGAAATCTTTTCATTCATGATTCTTCCTTCTTCTCATCACTCATCACCTAAAATGAAATGACTACCACGAGTTAAGCTCCATTTCAGTCCTACATTCCATTTCTTTAGAAAAATGCAATGGCCTCCTTGATAATTTCAACAACTTTAATATCTTTTGGATTTTTGCAGTGCTAAGGTCCAAACTCAGGCCCTCATGCATGCAGGAAGTCACTGTATCAATGGAGCAATTTATTAAATACCTATTAAATTCTTGTTCTATTGATAAAATGTGATTCAAAACAGCAGTGACTCTGGCCCTAACCCAATTCTGTCCTTTTCCTATAGAAAAAGCCTTACTATTATATGTATACAAATAGCATTTCATATTTCCAAATAGATTTTTTTAAAGACCATCAACAAATTTGTAATATGTGTTGTGGTCCAAACACTCTGCCAAAGCTAATGATAGCAATCAAAGTCAGGTTCTATGAATGCACTGTGGCTACTCACATCTTGTGGTGGACTGATAAGCATATTGTGCAGTATTATTATCAACACCTGGCTAGGATATGAGCAGCATGAAACATGAGAGCACCCAAGTCTCCCTTGTTGGAAATAGTTGTTCTTTCATAGCAGACAATAATGAGTTGATAATAATGCTAATACCAATAATACAATAGCACTAATATGAACGAATAGCCAGGGAGATGGAGTTGGTAATAAAATTCCAAACCAATGGGCAAGCTGAGAAACCAAAGGGACAGAGAAGCCCAACCTAAGGCAGAGCCATCGTTTCTGTGGTTGCCGCACGCCCACTATGATGGGCATACAGAAAGGAAACCACTTACTTCATTCCCTATATATTTTCAATGCACGATTTTTGGAATGCTTCCCATTCTCTATTAAAAAAAAAGTCCTCAAACAGTAAATTCTCAAGCCTAGATCATATCTTGAAGTTAAATTGTACCATTTAGTATCAGTTCCTAAAGTTTACTGTATCTGTCTTTAGGGTCTTATGTTATTGATTTAAAATATACTATTGACTCCAACTTTATATACAGTGTGTAAATTGTCATCCAACCAAAAAAAATGGTCATAGTGCCCAAAGAAATCACTCTCAAATTATTTCTGTGTCCCAAACATTTACAGACACTATTATGGCAGGAAGGCATACCGATTTCTGGCAAACCATTTTTTGGTGTTCAAATAGTAACCAAACCAATATTCACCCACAATTAGTCCGTAGCAGGGAAGAGGGGAATAACTAATGTTTCCCATGTGATCCTATCCTTATAGCCTTAGAGGAGCTGTACAATGAACTTACAGAGGCAGTTGCCTACTTGATCGTAAATATTTTAAAACAATATCGATGTTCATACCCTATATGTAGTGAGGAAAATGTATTAAAATGAAGAGGCTTTGGGGTTAATTAAAGAACAGTGAGCTAAACAGAGCTTCTGTACCTTGCGGTATGTGGAGCTGGTGCTGTTCTATAAGCTATTCTGCCCTGGGGCTGAAGAGGACCTAATTCAGAACTTCCTCACCTACAGTAATCATGGATATTTAAAAAGAGGAAATCTGGAACTCCAATGACAGTGAAGTTCGTTTCTGCATTCAGCAAGTGTCTACTAGATGCCAGCACTCCCTGTTGGCACATCCTACCTTTTTCTTCCTTTAGTGAAATAAACCTGCCTGTGGGAGAGAGAGGCAAGGTTAGCTCAAGGTCACCTTCAAGTGTATATGGAGCTCAAGGTCATCTTAAGCTTCATGAGAATCTTTCACAAAATAAATAAATGAACAGAAAAAAGTTCACAATTTGTAAAACATCAAGGTGTTTTGTTATACCTAAAACAAAACAAATCCCCCCTAATCGTAAAACATCAACTAAAACATGTATCATCTGTCCTGTGTTTAAGAAACAAACAGAACATGAAGAGAGCCACATGTATAGAGTTCTCCGATGTATGAGCCAATGATCTCTTCTCTATAGCTCGGTGTTTTGTTGTAGTTTTAAAAAATTGGTTTTTTGTGTAATTTCTTCTTGTACAGGAGCCATGCTAAACTTCTCTTTCATTCTAATTTTATTATATGTGCTGCTGAAACAAGCTCTTTTGTGTATTTTTTTAAACTTTACACAATAGGGCAAATAAACAGACTTTGTGGGGGGAGATTATTCAAGAGATTCATAAAATAGGTGTTGGACTATTCTAACAAGAAATGTGGTTCTTCAAAGAATTTACTTATATTACACATTCATTACATTAGCAGATTTATAGGTATGTTTGGTGTCTGACAGATTGGATTTCTTAAAGTTGCAAAAAAATTTGGTGAGCATCTTTGGAATGGTTGAGAGAAATCCCTTGGATTTGTCAAAGTACTGTGTTGTGTTCAGTCAGAAGCCACCAGGAATTTAAGGGGTTGTTTTCTTGTTTTTATGCTAGAAGCTTCAAATTGTGTCAAAGAAATTTTTGGTGACAGAACAGAAATCTAGCTTGTTTCCAGAAAGGAAATACATACAGTAGCATAATTATAGACTTAGACTTTGTAGCCAAAATATAAAATAAAAATCTTATATGCTATATAGATCTGGATTAGTAAATTATTTAATTTAAATACAGTGTTGGACTTAATGAATATGCAAGTATGCAAAAGTGTTAATAACATTTGCTTTGTTGAAATTAATAGTTGGATTTAGTTCATTTTATTTGAGCTTCACATAAAAAGTGTCTGATGCCTTTATAATCAGAATTATAGCATTGACATAAGGCTGGAGATGTAGCTCAGATAGTAAAGTGATTGCCTAACATGCACGCAGCTCTGTCTCAAATTAGTACTAATATAAAACAAAAGCAATACAAGCGCTAATCCACATTTCTATAACTCTCATTTGTTCCTCACACACTCCATTGTTTCATCCTTATATCTTTATTTCATTAAGAAAGAAAAGATGAACTGAATTAAAAGCAAAATGACAGACAATAGAAAGCTCTAGAAGTCAAAACTTTCGTGTTTCTTTATTCTGAAAGAATGAAGCTATAGCCAAGCAGCATATAAAAATTGAAAGAATGAAAAGTTGACTTTTCCTTTCAGTTTAGTTTTATGTGGCTCACAAGTTCATTGTGTCTTTTTTTGTTAAATTAAATCAAATTTAATTTAATTTCAGTGTTTTTGTCCCATTGTTGGGAGGAGACTACAGCGCCTCACACATGTTGAGCATGTGTTCTGCCTTGAACTGTACAGAGCTATTGTGCTAGAACTAGCTTACATAATCTGCACCTCCTTGTACAGGTGAGGAAACTGAGGCTCAGACAAGTCATTTGACCAAGTCACTTAAGCAAATAGTAGATTTGGAAGTTTGTACTGGTCTTCCTTCTATCCTCCTTTCCAGGGGCTATTTTCTGTTCCTAGGTGTGTGGTTGCTCGTCCTCAGCAGCTATGTCCAGGAGATGCTCTGGACCCCACCACATCCTCCATGGTCACCTCTGTGCCTAGCTGACAGAGTGTCAGCTGTGTAGAACACACCCTTTGTTTTTAGTTACAGTGAGTTGGTTTCAATTTTCCTTAAACACAACCCTTCATCCTTTTCTCAGCTAAGCACAGCCATAAAGGGCTCTGCTTGAGGCTTAAAATTGTGCTTTGGAGTCTGTTCTGTGAATCTGGATAGATTCAATGTGATGCCTGGAATTTGGGGGTGGGGGCATAATTGTATCAAATTGACATTAATATCAAATTTGCATTTGAGTGTTTAGAAATGAGAAGTGAATGAAACAGAGCCACAAATATCGTCACGTGTGCTGCTAGCAGAGTAAGGACTGATACCCGATAAAGCGTGCATGTTTTCCCTGTGCTGCTAAACTGTAGGGCACCAGTATTTCTAAATTTTTGTTTCTCTCTAGGGCTACAAAGTGGTCCCAGAGGGTGGCTCATGGTTCTCACTCATTCCAAAACCTTCAGTGTTTTTAAATTTTTTTGTTTGTTCTTTAATTCAATTGAACTATTGGATTTTAAAGTTCACATTTACTAAAATGAGATTTTCTGGATTTTATTCCGTTTCAGCAGTGATTTGGCTCTTTAAAATAGCCATTCCACCACACTGTAGTGCCCTGGAAAATAGTGGTCCTTCCTCTCTTTCTCTCCTCCTTTCCTCCTTCCTTTCTCCTTCCTCCCTTCTTTCTTCCTTTCTCCCTTCCTCTTTCCTTCCTTCCTTTCTTTTTTCCTCTCTTCTTCCTTCCTCCTTTTCTCCTCCCTTCCTTTCTGTTTTTTACCTACCAGCGTTACTAGAGAAGGATGAAAATATACCAAGTAGTTGTGCCAATTCATAATCAATAAAAATCTAAACACTAAAGCAGAAAACACATCACAGATCTGAGCCATGGCGAAGCAGCTATTTTTCCTTCGCTATCATCATCAGAAGCTGCATTCTGCCAGAAATCATTTGCTTGAAGCAGCCTCCATATATGAACCCTATGAGGTCTTGTAATTCAGATTTAGGAATATCAGCCACAGAGGGTCTAAAGGCATTGTGCATTAGTATGTATTGAGACCTCGTTCCAGGTGGTAAGCAGCTGGACTTTCGAAAAATAAAACTTCCAAAATAAATGTGAAGTGCTTGTTCCCAGGTGATAAGTGTTATACTTAATGGAATCATCCTCCAAATGTTATAAATGAGGCAAAAAGGGGAGTTGTGCATATTTAATATATTTGTTTTGTATCTCCTCTAGTCAACAGAATAATGACATTCCTTAACTACTTCTCTTTAACTTGCATGAAGAAAGCACGGTATGTTGCTAAATCTCTTTTCACCGGCTCTGCGGAGAAACAACTTTAATCCTTGTTAGAAAATTGCCGAGTCTGAGGCTGACAAAGAGCTCATGCCTGTTTCATTGTTAGTGCTCCTGGGCCCCAAGAGCAGAGCCCTTTACAGCTGCGTGGATCCCGCCCGGCTCAGCTGCACTATTTAGGAGCCGAGGTTTGTCAATTTCTATTGACAATAGAGAGAGATTTTCAGGGCCTGTAGCAGTGCTGACACAGTTGGGGATCAATGCCAGCCATTCAGCCTGCACCCTCTTTCGTTGCTTTGGTTTGTTAATTCAAGACTAAAGGTCCACGGAGGGGGTTCAGGGTGTTTAAGAAAGCTGATGAACTGCGAGCGTTTATGGCCCTGGTGTGGCAATTTCCATAGTCAGTGGCAACTCCTGGCACTGAGGGAGCTGTGCCCTTGTTGACCCTCTTGTTATTAAAAATGCACGAGGGCTGCGCTCCTCAATATTTCCACACTCTTTCATTGTCAATACCACCTTCTGAGCCCTTCAGCTTGTTGCTTGCTCTAAAGATCTTCTTAGATTGGGTTTGAAAACTTCACCTTAAACACTAGATTAGACTGATGTTCTGTTTTCCGTGCTCCTGTTGATTTGTTGAACCTTCCCAGGGCTGGAAAGCAAGTAGCAGCTTGATGGGGAGACGGGCTGCTAATATGATTTACCAGTCTACAGTCATGCACAATAAGTGTGAATAAATACAGGGGTCTCACAGAGTCAACCCTGGCCTTTCCTTTTCTTTTATTTTTGCTTTAAAAGAGATATCTCAAGAAAATGAAGTGAGTAATGCATGCCCTTACAGGAGCTGAATGAACCACAAAAGGAAAAAAGGAGCTTTTTTTGGTTAAAGTGGTAGGCTGCTATCATGTATTTCTGTAGAGAAAAAAATTATAAAATAGGCACTTGCTGCTTTATTCCTGAGTAGAACCAAAGCACAGAATAAAACATAAACGCCATTTCCTGGGCTCCAGCCAGGCTGCGCCCTTCTTGTATGTTTCTGAAAGGAAAGCAAGTGGTCACATAAGTTACCTTATAAAATTAGCTTCTCAAAATGAAAAAGACATTTCCTCATCACGTCTTGGCTCCACTGCATATTCACCCTCTCAGGGTTTTTTCCCCCTTTGTTTCATACAAAGGCTTGCTTTGCTTTGACTTGGTGGGGCAAGTGAAGCTAACCCCATTTTAACTCTTCTCAAGATGAATAAAAGGGGGGGCTACTGTATTTTCACCCCTGAGAAAAGATGTATTAACTCCAGCATCAGAAATATCAAACTGCAAGAAGTGTTCTGTGCGGTGGCTTTATTGGGGAGGGATGAGGGGTCCAGTTTCATCACAGGCAGGAAAGCTTGCAGTGGAGTGGGGTGGTGGTGTTCTTAGCCTGCTCCTAGTGCAGGCTAGGTTGAGCCCTCTAATCGTTTCCTCAACTTAGCCACAGTTATTCTCCAGGCGGCCTTGACTTAAATCAGAAGCGCACATTCTGAACTGAAAGGATAATGTTTTCTAAAAGCCTTTGCCTCTGGATCAAGATATTTGCCTTCAAAGTCAGATGACAAGGAAGCAGCTTAAACACTTCCCTTTGCTGCCGTCCCGTTCGTCTCTATTTCTAGAGTTGCATTTAGATTATGTTATTCTCAAGTTCATGCTCTCTGGATTTATAATTTGGGAATTATGTTAGAAATCTTAGAATAATGATGGCCGTGTTCTCCTAAGTATTCTTTTCCTTCTAGCATTAGCATATGCATCATTTATACAAGATGGGAAATGAAATTAAAATCATTTGAAATGAGGATTTTTTTTAAGGATATAGAGGTGTATGTTGAGTGGTTTTCTGGGAGTGTTTCATTTCTCTCAGACTTGTTCAACTCACCGTATACCTGTATAGGCTAACGTATTGGCTGCTGCCTTGGAGAAGCCTTTAAACAGTGTATGCTTTCTCTTCTCCAACAGAAAATAGAAAAATTTTATCCCATACAAAGAAACTAGAATATCTAAAATTCTACTTCATTTTGACAGCATTTTAGGTTCCAAATTATCTCTTGAGTGTGGTAGCAACGGAGTAAGCATTTTGGCCCTGTATGGTAATTCAATACTGTCAGTCATACCTGAGTGTTCAGCTATATCAAAATAGAAGCCACCAAGGCTAAGTACTAAGTGGAAATAAGTGAATGTAAAATTAATGTCAGAAATAAAAGATTGTATGTATCCATAAAAGATTTTTGAGATTTCACAGATCAGTTGAAGTGCTACATCTACTAGCCATGGGTTTTATAAAAATTTATGAGTGTAGGTATCTGAATCTTATCAAACTTTTTAATACATTTTGACATGTGCTTAAGAGGAAACAAATTTTCGTTAGGAAAGAACAGTAACTATTTAAGTCTCAGTCTAGTCTGAAATGTAAAACTTGGAATTCAGTAATCTGTTTGGTCATGTTTAGTAAATCGGTTCATTTTAATTTGCTTATCGCATTTTATGCATGCAGCTTCAATAGAGTAACAAGTTCATAGAAACAGATGAAATGTGTGACTGACTCATTTTTTTTACTTGTATTTAACCTATGATTTCTTGCTCTGTTAAATTGTCTTGCTGTTAAATTGTCAATAAGTCCAAGCCTGGATGAATTTCAAACTTGCAGAACTTAAGATTTACAGAAGTTAGATTTTATTGTATGTTAATATATGGAGAAAAAATATTTAAGATTTTTTAAGCATCTGTGTTTGGATTCCTTAAAACAGATACAAATGTGGTGTGTCCCTATGTTTAGGAATACAAGCAGCACACAGAAATCTCTCTCAAAACACTCCTTTCATTTTGTAAACACCATATTGATGTAGATATTTATCTGTTACCTCAATGAGCGGCAGCATTCGTATACCATTAACAATACCAGGCTCTATCATGGAATCATTGAACCCCTTAAAGTAACAGTTAATATCAGATGCCTTTTTGGAAAATAGGAGATCAAACCATTCTTTTATTGTACATTATATTGTACTGAAACAGGAAATTTCCTCCAAAGAATTTCAGTTTTTTCCCTCAACAGGGTTATAATAAATGGAAAAAATATGAAGCCTCCAACAATATATGCAAAGTGACACAGATCTTTCCTTTCATAACCTGGGTATCAATGTATGCTTTGTGATTCTTACAGCACAAGAATTCTGTTTCAACAAGGCTCCTTCCTGTGATCTGAATAAATCTTGATTTAAGTACTGTTTAAACATCTTGGCAACTGCCTCATAACTGATTTATACAAAAAGATGATCAAGGATCACCATTTAGTAAACTGTGGGTACTTTTTGTCATCCTTCAAAATGTTATTTCTAGGCATTGACATCATGACTTACGTTCTAGCACTCCTCTGTCTGAATGTTTCATAGCATGAAGACCAATAGGAAATTTCCCTTTGAAAATGATTTACCTGATGTGTGTGTGTGTATGTGTGTGTGTGTGTGTGTGTGTGTGTATTTTCCCCTGCAGTTTGGCCATCTATTCAGTCCCACAACATGTATTTAGTGCCCATTGTTACTTACAAATTGCAAAGCAATCCACTGGGCTGCAAAGTGCAAAAACACAGTTTCCCATGAATATGTTACAGCTAAACACTGTAATGCTAATTCATGTAAAGAACAGCCTGGGTCAGCTCAGCAGATATGCCACCATAACATACAATTCTGTTAACAGGAAATTATAGCATTATTGTCTTCAAGTGCTGATCTGTGGTCATTTCGGAGTGCTTCATTACCCTCTCATTACTGAATCCGTTAAATGAATACTGCAAAGATTGTTTTCTTTTTTGTCCCCCTCCCCTCCACCCCGTCCTTCTCTCCAGCAATGGTACAGCAATTCCATGAAAGTCATTTGTGTGTGGCTGGCTGACAGACTAGACCTCCAGCTTCATATTTACCAACTGAAGACGCTCATCAAGATTGTGAAGGTAAATGAGAAGTGTTGAAATTTGAATTGCCCACCAAGCTGTAAAGAACAGTGGTAAGTTACCATCCCACCAAAAGAGGGATGACAAGGTTGCTGTAACTGAGTGGTGGATGTAAGTACTTACAGTGCAAGACAATGTACATCCATCCCTCTAGCATATGTATTTGAATGTAGGAGGTTCATAATGATTTTACATTCATTGGTATAAAAATAAAGTGCATTCCTCATGTTTATTGGGGTCATGTATTAATCATAGGAACTATTTATTTTTACTTTCCAATGAAATTAGGAGAATGTGTGATTTTACCATGCCCTATTAAGACATTACACATTGTCACTGCCTGACTCTTTTTGGAAATACGCCTCTCCTTATATGTAAAAGATGGCCATTTTGAGTGTTAGAGATCATCTAAAATGGTTAACACCGATCTTACATGCATTCAACAGAACACTTGGACTGTCGCCTGTAGGTACTACCCTGTATATGTTGTCTTTAACGAGTGGGAGATCTAAAATAATATATCTGTTTTACATAATTTTTTCACTTTGTAAATTTTAGTAGAGGCCAAAATTTACTTCAAGACTAACTTGTCTTAAAATTGAAACAGTATTTTAGTATTATAGCTGAAAACAAACTGATAATCAAGGGTTTTTCATACAAAAGACCTATCTCTCCATTTTGGTGCTGTTTATTAGTGATGCCTATGTAGATGCAATATGTAATGTGTCATGGATGTATGATCACACGCACAGTGCTTCTCATGAGCCATTTTGACCTAAAACTCTTAGTCCCCTGAGGATTTGCCAGAACTAAAGGTCTTTTGGTAACAGCCTAGACCTGTGGAATCAGGAACAAGTAATAAGACTAGATCCATAGATCCCAGAAGACTAATTCCATACTGAAGTTTGCAAAGCACCACTAAGTTACAGCTTTAAAAGAAGTTTTGAGGCACGTTAAAAATTTACCACCATTCTTTTGGTTCCTACAGCCTAATTCAAATACAAATTACTTTGTACTACTGACCCACAGTTACCACAAATCATTATCACACCAGAATTCTGTGCCACAATCAGAACGTGAACTATGCTATAAGCATAGTAATATGATCAGTAATCAATAACAAGTAAAATTATTGCCACCCATGACATTTTCATATTCCAGCCACATATTTCATTTAACAAACAAAACATCCTCAGTTCCTCTTAGCAGGTATTACTTATTTACAAAGAGCTGAGTGCACATTGTGACACGTGCAGATGTGGCTTACATCACCATCATTTCTTCCTTGTTTTTATGAATGTAACTTGGACACTTTCAACTGGTTGGTTTTGCATAAAAGACAATCAGAATTCTGTGTTTATCTTACATATGCATATATCTGTTGATGCCAAAGTCTATACTGTTACTTAAATGGGACCAACTGGCTATCTTCACAAACAGCTCTACTTCAAGCTTCTGTCTGTCATGTTCAGGATTCCAGGAGTCGTATATCCTGCCAAACATCAACTGACGGATAGCTAATCTCTTTGTCTGGGGAATTAAAATGTTCAATTTTTTTTACTTGCCCATCATTTGTTTTTTCAAAGTTATTTCTTTTCTTATGTTAATACATCTTAATAGCTAAAGAAAATGTACCATTTTCAGCTTATTGAGATGTGGTTGACAAAAAAAAGTCTGTAATCAAAGTGTACAACATAAGGATAGTTAATAACATACACATAAAGTTTGCTGAGAGAATACATATTATCCATGACTACTTTAATATGAAAGAGCAGTTAATAACTTTGTAAGTATTACAGCAGCATTTTCATTGTGCTCTAAACCAGTGTTATGTCAGGATAATCTCCATTCGTGGCTATAAATAATGAAAACTAGTATGTGTAGTTAAGTTTCATAAATGATTTTATTTTATTTTTACTTTTTTTCTGTGCTTGAGATTGAATCTAGGACCACCTTCATGCTAGGCAAGCGCTCTATAACTGAGCTATAGTCCCAATTCATTTCTTGCATTTCTTATTTTGAGACACTATCTCACTAAGTTGCCTAGGGTGACTTCCGACTCTCTCTGTCACCCAGGAAGATCTTGAACACCTTGGGATCATCGTATCTCAGCTTCCCAAATACCAGGGATGACAGATCTATGCCACCAGTCCCAGCTCATATTTAGCTCTCCATAAGCTCAAGCAAACCTTTCCTGGCTTATACATTGAACCAGGCCATATGGTTTTATTTAATAATTAAAATTATTGTTCTCATTGTTGTCCAAGTTCTTTGGGGTTGTGATTTGTAGGCTGGTTTTCTTTGCTTTATGTTTAAAAAACACTTATGAGTGAGTACATGTGATCATTGTCTTTCCATGTCTGGGTTACCTCACTCAAAATAATGTTTTCTAGCTCCATCCNGCTGGTTTTCTTTGCTTTATGTTTAAAAAACACTTATGAGTGAGTACATGTGATCATTGTCTTTCCATGTCTGGGTTACCTCACTCAAAATAATGTTTTCTAGCTCCATCCATTTTCATGCAAAATTCAAGTTGTCATTATCTTTTTCTGCTGTGTAGTACTCCATTGTGTAAATGTACCACATTGTCCTTATCTATTCTTCAGTTGAGGGACATTTAGGTTGTTTCCACGTTTTGGCTATTTAGATCTATTCTACACAGGAAGTAGAAAAAGACAAGATCTCCTGAGTTAATTGGGAGCATGGGAACCTTGGGGGAGGGTTAAGGGGAGGATGAGAGAGGCAGGGAGGGGAGCAGAGAAAAATGTAGAGCGCAATAAAAATCAATTAAATATAATTAAAATGATTATTTTCGTGATGAAGAGCAAGGTAAAGTAATAATTTAGCATTTTAACCATTTCCCTACTTCAAATAAAAATGAACTTAAACCAATTTCATACATGGATTCATCAGTTCCTTGAAACTGATTTTGGTTTTGTTCATAATAGTGGGTTTTGCTTAGAATAATCATTGTTCAAAGCATTTCTAAGAAGGACTAAGCAACATTCATGTAGAATTGTGAAGGCTGCTAAGTGGCCCTTCTCTCTACATCATTTGGATTTAGCCTGCGGGTGACAACACATCCCTGTGTCTTAACTAGGATGAAGTCAACTTGACTAGACTCAGCTGTCCTTCCTCTTATTGTTCCTCACAGGCATTGCCAGTATTCTAGGCCCAGGAAAATCTGAAAATGATATATACAAGAGTCAACTGTGTCCTTTTTCACAATTGGTTCATTTGTTAAAAATAAATAAATAACTAAAAATAAAAATCCCAGTAAGACTGGCATAAAAAAAAAAACCTAAGGTCTGAAATTGTGTGTGAAGATTTAACATCAGAATAATTTCTTTGAGATGGGGAAAAGTAAAATCTCCAGATAATTGAAATGGCTGTTGGTTTATGTTCTCCATACTGACCATAAAACATTTTAAAGTAATTAATATCAATCTGCGGCTTGTTTTGCCAGGAGAAAGGAAACAGGTAGCACCCTGTGGCAGGCCCTTGTCTTAAGGAAGAGCCAACCATGCCAGTGTGGAAGCCTGAGAATGTCCAGTGTTGGCGACACATTATGAGTTAGAGCTTTCAAGGTCCTGCACTGCACCTCGTCTCCTGGTTGTTAGACCTTTTTAACAGAATAAAGAAATGGTCTTCACCATATTGAAGTTAGAAAACCTTTGGCTCTTCACATCCTCAGTTTAAGTCTGCCAGGGCTAATTTGCTAATACTTAAACTAAGTCCATAGGAAAGAATTCCAATAAAGCCAGAAAGACAAACTTAGAAGCTTAGTAAACAATTGTCTGTGGCACAATGCAGTGTGTCGGTCACCTGTAAGTGAATAGTTCATTGTGTGCTTAATGCAATTTTGGTCTCATTAAAAAGACAACAATCAGCTCTAACATAAATGTTTGTATTAATAATGTCATATGTATTAGTTACCACAGTTCCTAGGCAACATTCATATTTCAGAGATACTTCTCTGGTTTTAAATACGCTCTCTTAGTGGTATTTACAAATCAGAGGTCAGTTTATGACTGCATCAGAGTAAGTCTATCCCACTTAGAGAATATGAGGGTGATAGACTGTGTGTGCCTTAAAACAAAACCTACTGAGATAAATTTCAATAATTCCAACTTAAAAGTGGAAATAGATTTAATCATCTAAGAAAACACACTCTCTGAATCTAAATCATTACTTGCTGTTGGAGACACTGACCCCTGATGTTGTACAGAGGTTGTCAGGATTTAACTTAATTTTATACATTGGTGTGGGTTTTTCTTTAAACATGAATTTATTTCTGTCAGGCGATCAGATCAGTAAGAATACATTGCCCTTCACCCTTACCATTTACTTATTACTTCTGAAACTAGATGGCATCACAGGCACAAGTCAGGGAAAGTGGGCAGGAGGGTAAACTGAGACCACTCTGGAGCTTCCATCGCCTTGCTTTTCTTGGAAAACTGTGGGAAGTGACCAAGTGAGCTGAATGAGGGGATAAATATGCACTTCCCAACCCAGGAGAATTTGCACTAAACACCTTTAATGCCAATGCTTGAGTCCTCTGTGATTTTCTAAGTATTCCGATGGAAGTGTTTGGACCATGTATGCTCTTAGGCTCTATTCATCAAGATCATGCTTCTCTTTTGTATTTACAGTCATATGACATTGGACAATGAGATACAATATCCCTTCTGACCTGGCTTTCTTTCATCTTTTAAATATATATATATAAAACTGGCTGCTAGTAATCACTTAGAACAATGACATCAACTGACACATTGAAGTCTGTTCCTGGTCCAAATCTGACAAGTAACAGAATTGTAATTAAAAATGCATTTCAAAATTCCTTCATAGCATGGGTTATCTTCATGAGTTCTTGGTTTCTCCATTTAAAGAACTAGACTCCTTTGTCTCACTTTCAAAACCTATACTACTATTACTATTATTAATATAACAGTCTTTTTGAGTCATAAAAATGTGTGAAAATAATCACACTTTAAACATAAGGGAAGTGTTATAGGTTGCACATTTTTCTTATGGGAAGAAAATTTGAAGAATCACTATAGATTGGCCAATGAGATGGGTCAAAAAAAAAAAGGTACTTATTCTCCAGCCTGAAAACCTGCATTGATTCCCAAGATCCATATAGTAGGAAAACTAACTCCAACTAGTTTTCCTCTGATATATGCACACATGCACACAGATACACACAAACACAAAAAATAAATACATGTAATTTTAATAAAAAAAAAGAATCGCCATAGGAAGAAGTGATAACATTGAATTCTATTTTGTATGCAGTCTGTAGATTACTGTTCTAACGTGTAATATAATGACTTATTATTTTGCCAAAAATGTATCAATGCTTGTTTTACTTCCTCATTAGGGAAACTTTTTCTTAGAATCATGGAACTTACTGTTCTACAAGCATTTCAACTTACAGGCATTCATTTTATATATAATATATATTATTTATGCATAATATAATGCATATAAAATAAAAATTTCCAGTAGCACAACACAAGTAAGTGCATTTTTAATTCATAAGTGCATAAAATGTGAACTTCTTTTACTCATATTATGATTTATTTTATCCTCTAACATCTGTCCCCAAAACTAATATGTTTTATAATATTGAGTATATTTTTCAGTATAAAAGGAAAATTGAAAACCTAAGAAGTCCTTTCTATTAAAAATGCACATAAGCATATCATGTTATCTTTGTTACAGAATATTCTGTACTAAACCCTGTGCAATTAGTAATGTTTGGAGAAGGAGGATTAATTTGTTATCTGGTAGTCACAACATTTTGATGTATCCACAAAGACTGTAGCTTGAGGAGCACTATCCAAAGTCACTCATTCTGTCTCCTCCCCAGAAATACACTAACGAGATGATTGACATGGGCACCTGATGTAGGAGGGTCTTCTGCCTATGTGTTACTTTCATTGGTTAATAAAGAAA
>LOEQ01000394.1:19853-38721 GCA_001685075.1 Bramus lutescens
ATTAAGGAAAAGCGCACGTTTCCAGTGGTGTAGGAGGTTCTTCTGTATTTGTGTTGCTTTCATTGGTGAATAAAGAAACTGCCTTGGTCTTTTGATAGGGCAGCACTTAGGTAGGCGGAGTAGACAGAACAGAATGCTGGGAAGAAGGACAGAGTGGCAGATGCCATGGTTCTCCTGCCTGAGACGGACACTGGTTAGACTCCTGCCGGTAAGCCATAGTCACATGGCAATGCACATTAATGGAGATGGATTAAACTAATATGTAAGAGTTAGCCAATAAGAAGTTAGAGCTAATGGGCCAGGCAGTGTTTGAATGAATACAGTTTTTGTGTGATTATTTCAGGTGTAAGCTAGCGCAGTGGCCAGAACAAAGGGCCTATGCTCTCCCCTACAACATTTCCAGAAACAGCACAAGAGAAAAGATTTTTAGGACTCCCTTACTTCTTAGTTAGCAGTGCTGATATGCATGTGATGCAAACTGCTTTTTTTTTAACTCTACAGGTTCCTGCCTTCTTCCATGGAATTACTGTATAAAACACGCACCTGCTACTCAGTGCATACAGATCACAAAGCAACATTCAGAGTGTGTGCTCCTGGTGTCGTCTGTCCCATACAGCTGGGAGACAATGGAGCCCTATCACTATCTCCTCTGTTTCCCCCATGGCACAACTCAGATGTCAGAGCTGTTCAAAGTAGAGAAAACTGCCATTTTACCTGATCTCTGGAAAACATCACTACCTCCTCCTGCTGTCCCTAAGCCCTTACTGTGTTCTGATTCTTGTGACTGGGATTTGGAAAACAAACCCATAGAGTTTATAAAGAACTTTAAAATTCCTTGGGAATAATTAAGCACCACTTATTTAATCAACACTTGCTGCTATCTAGAATACATGGTCTATAATCTTATAAATGATTAAAACTTTCTTCTAACAATGCTATAGAATTTTTACTTCAGAAAATCTGCTTTGTTAAATGTTTTCACCCCCTATCTGCCTGGGTCTAAATCCTTCAATGGTTCCCCATCCTTGTGAATTTTATCTCTTTTGTCATTCCATAATACCTTCCATTATAATGTCACATAATCTCAATAAGTATAAAACAATTTCACCCTATACCTTGACTTTCAGTGATAATTTTTTACTGTGTAATTGGAATTTCTTTACAATATTTTATATACTATATCCAAGGTGTCTAACTAAAGGAGATGTGAGAATTCCACACCACTGACACTGCATTTCCTGTCCTAGTTATTGTTCTCTTGATGTAAAGAGAGACACCATTGCCAAGGCAACTTATAAAAGAAAGCACTAAACTTGAGGCTTGGTTACAGTTTCAGACAGTGAGTCCATAACCACCATGGCAGGGAATGTGGAGGCCGGTGGGCAGGCGGGCGGGAGAGTGCTGGAGCAGTAACTGAGAGCTTACATCTGATCCACAAGCAGGAGGCAGAGTGGGAAGGAGAGAGGAGAGGAGAGAAAAGGGAAGAGGATAGGAGAGAGAGGGCTTGGTGTGGGCTTTTGAAATCTCAAAGCCCACCCTCAGTGACATACTTTCTCCAACAAGGTCATACCCCTTAATCCTTCCAAAACATTTCCACCAAATGAAACTAAACATTCAGATACATGAGCCTATGAGGGTCATTCTCATTCAAAGCACTACGTTTCCTAAAATAAATTTTGGAGTCATATCAGAGTCTGGAGAAGTATCACATCTCAGTTAAGGAGAGCGGGGACTTAGACTCCCATGGAGCCCTCCTTTCAAGACCGAGTTGCACCATTTTCCTTTAATTAGTTCCATAAAGTGGGATGGGGAGCCCTGAGTCTGAGAGCTGTAGTCTTTCCCTGACTTCCCAGGCTGAAGGAGAAGGACCTGGAATATGACACACGGTCTAATATCTACTTATGAGTGAGTACATGTTATATTTGTCTTTCTGGGTCTGGGTTACTTCACTCAGGAAGGCTTTTTCTGGCTCTGTCCTTTTGCCTGCAAATTGAAAGATGTTTTTTTACAGCTGAATAATACTCCATTATGTAAATGTGCCACATTTTCCTTATCCATTTTTTTTGGTTGAGGGGCATCTAGGTTGTTTCCAGGTTCTGGCTATTACAAATAATGCTGCTATGAACATAGTTGAGCAAATGTCCTTGTGGTATGAGTATGCAACCTTTGGGTATATTCCCAAAAGTGGTATTGCTGGGTCTTGAGGTAGATTGATTCCCAATTTTCTTAGAAACCAAAGCAGCTGTATATTTTGCACTCCCACCAGCCATGGAGGAGTGTTTCCCTTACAACCTCTCCAGCATAAGCTGTTATCAGTGTTTTGATCTTGGCTATTCTGGCAGACTTTAGATGGTATCTCATAGTTGTTTTGATTTTCATTTCTCTGATGATCTCCTTCTGTTGAGAGTTCTCTGTTTAGATCTCTATCTCATTTTTTATTGAATTATTTGGTCTTTTGATGTCTAGTTTCTTGATTTTTTTGTATAATTTTACAATCAGACTTCTGTCATATGTGAAGTTGGTAAAGATTTCTCCCCCCATTCTGCAGGCTGTCGTTTGTTGATTGTGTCTGTTGCTTTACAGAAGCTTCTCAGATTTTAGGAGGTCCCATTTATTAACTGATGCTCTCAATGTCTCTGCTACTGGGGTTATATTTAGGAAGTGGTCTCCTGTGCCAATGCATTCAAGGCTACATCCCACTTTTTCTTCTATGAGGTTCAGTGTAGTTGGTTTTATGTTGAGGTATTTGATCCATTTGGACTTGAGTTTTGTGTATGGCAATAGATATGGATCTGTTTGCATTGTTCTACATTTTGGCATCCAGTTATGCCAGTACCATTTGTTAAAGATGCTTTTGTTTTCCATTTTGTAGTTTTAGTTTCTTCGTCAAAAATCAGGTTTTCATAGGTGTGTGGATTGATATCAGGATCTTCCATTTGATTCCGTTGATCCATCTGTCTGTTTTTATGCCACTACCAAGCTGTTTTTATTACTATAGCTCTATAGTGTAGTTTGAAGTCAGGTGTCATGACACCTCCAGAAGTTCCTTTATTGTACAGGATTGTTTTGGCTATCCTGGGTTTTTTGTTTTTCCATATGAAGTTGAGTATTGTCCTTTCAAAGTCTGTGAAGAATTTTGCTGGGTATTGCATTGACTTTGTAGATTGTTATTGGCAAGATTGCCATTTTTACTGTTACTCTTACCTATCCAAGAGCATGGGAGATCTTTCAATTTTCTAATATTTTCTTCAATTTATTTCTTCAAAGATTTAAAGTTCTTGTCATATAGATCTTTCACTTGTTTGGTTAGAGTTACCCCAAGTTGTTTTATTTGTGGCTATTGTAAAGGTCAACGTTTCTGGGTTATTTTGTCAGCCCATTTACCATCTGTGTATAGGAGGGCTATTGATTTTTTGAGTTTGTCTTGTATGCTGATACATTACTGAAGATGTTTATCAGTTGTGGTGCTTCCCTGGTGAAATTATTGGGATCACTTATACATAATATAATGTCATCAGCAAATAGCAAAAGTTTGACTTATTCTTTTTCAGTTTGTATCCCCTTGATAAACTTTTGTTGTCTTATTGCTCTAGTTAGGACTTTGAGTACTATATTGAGTAGATATGGAGAAAGTGGGCAGCCTTGTCTTGTTCCTAATTTCAGAAGGATCTCTTTGAGTTTCTCTCCATTTAGTTTTGGCTGCTGACTTGCTGTATATTGTCTTTATTATGTATAGGTATGTTTCTTGTATCCCTGCTCTCTCCAAGACCTTTATTGTGAAGGGGTGTTGAATTTTGTCAAAGGTTTTTTCAGCATCTAATGAGATGATCATGTGGCTTGTTTCTTTAAGTTTTAATATATGGTGGATTACATTGATGGATTTTTGTATGTTAAACCATCCCTGCATCTCTGGTATGACACCTACTTGGTCATGGTGGATGATTTTTCTAATATGTTCTTGGATTCAGTTTGCCAGTATTTTATTGAGTATTTTTGCATTGATGTTCAGGCTGGGGATTGGTCTGTAAATCTCTGTCTTAGTCTTGTGTTTGTGTGGTTTGGGTATCATGGTGACTATAGCATTGCAAAAACAGTTTGGCAACATTCCTTTTGTTTCTATTGTGTGGAACAATTTGAGGAGTATTATAATAGTTCTTTTTTGAAGTTCTGGTAGAATTTTGCTCCGAAACCATCTTGTCCTGAGCTTCTATTTGGTTGGGAGATTTTTGATGGCTGTTTCTATTTCCATAGGTGTTATATGTCTATTTAAATAGTTTATCTGGTCTACATTTAATTTTGGTATGTAGTCCTTATCCAGAAAATTGTTGATTTCCTTTAAATTTTCCAATTTTGTGAAGTACAGATTTTTGAAGTGTGACCTAAATGATTCTCTGGATTTCCTCAGTTTCTGTTGTTATGTCCCCTTTTCATTTCTGATAATGTTAATTTGGATACTCTATCTCTGTCTTTTGGTTAGTTTGGATAAAGGTTTGTCTATTTTATTGATTTTCTTGACCAACCAACTCTTTGTCTCATTGATTCTTTGTATTGTTTTCCTTGTTTCTATTTTATTGATTTCAGTCCTCAGTTTGATTATTTCCAGTTGTCTACTCCTCCTGCATGAGTTTGCTCTGTTAATTCACTAGTGTGGAACTTTTCTATCTTCTTTATGTAGGCATTTAGTGATACGAACTTTCCTCTTATCACTGCTTTCATTGTGTACCATAAGTTTGGGTATGTTGTGTGATAATTTTAATTGAATTTTAGGCAGTCTTTAATTTCCTTCTTTATTTTTTTCTTGACCCAGAGGTGATTCAGTTGAGCTTTGTTAAGTTTCTATGAATTTATGGGCTTTCTGAAATTAGTGTTTTTGTTGAATTCTAACATGATAATCTGATGAGATACAGGGGGTTATTTCATTTTTTTAATCTGTTAAGGTTTGCTTTGTTAACGAGTAAGTGGCCAATTTTAGAGAAGGTTCTGTGGGGTGCTAAGAAGAAGGTATATTCTTTTTTGTTTGGGTGGAATGTGCTATATATGTCTGTTAAGCCCATTTGAGTCATAACATCTCTTAGTTCCTTTATTTCTCTGTTAAATTTCTGTTTGACAAATTGTCCTGTGGTGAGAGTGGGTTGTTGAAGTCTCCTACTATTAGTGAATGATGTGTAATTTAAGCCTTAATAAAGTTTCTTTTACAAATGAGATTGCCCTTGTATTTGGGGCTTAGGTGTTCAGAATTGAGACTTCATCTTGATGGATTGTTCCTGTGAAAATATAAAATGACCTTCTTCATCTCTTTTGACTAATTTTTTATTTGAAGTCTATTTTGTTAGATGTTAGGATAACTACATCTGCTTGTTTCTTAGGTTCATTTGATTGGAAAATCCTTTTCCAATCCTTTACCATGAGGTAATGTCTGTTTTGTAAAAGAGGTGTGTTTCTTGTATGCAGCAGAAGGATGGATTCCATTTTCATATTCAATCTGTTAGTTGGCATCATTTTATAGATGAATTGAGTCCATTGGTATTAATGAGATATTAATGACCAGCAATTGTTAGTTCCTGTTATTTTTGTGTTTTTTTGTTGTTGTTGGTGGTGGTAGTAATGTGTGTTTGTTTCTCTTCTTTGGGATTTGCTGGTATGGGATTATATATTGCACGTATTTTTGTGGGTGTAGTTAACTTCCTTGGGTTGGAGTTTTCCTTCTAGTCTTTTCTGTAGGGATGAATCTGTGGATAGGTATTGATTAAATCTACTTTTGTCATGGAATATCTTGCTTCTCCATCTATGTTGATTGAAAGCTTTGCTGTATATAGTAGTCTTGGCTGACATCTGTGGTCTCTTAGTGTCTGCATAATGCCTGACCAGTTCCTTCTGGCTTTCATTGTTTCCATAGAGAAATCAGGTGTAATTCTGATAGGTCTGTGTTTATATGTTACTTCATCTTTTTCCTTAGCAGCTCTTAATATTCTTTCTTTTTTTCTTTCTTATGTTTAGTGTTTTGACTATTATAAGGCAAGGGGATTTTTTTTTGGTCCAGTCTATATGATATTCTGTAAACTTCTTGTATTTTTATAGCCATGTCCTTCTTTAGGTTGGGAAAGTTTCCTCTATGATTTTGTTGAATATATTTTCTGTGCCTTTTAGATGTACTTCTTCTCCTTCTTCAATTCCTACTATTCTTAGGCTTGGTCTTTTCATGGTGTCCCAAATTTCCTGGATATTGTGTGTTAAGAATTTGTTGGATATAACACTTTCTTTGACCAATGAATCTATTTCCTCTATTGTATCTTCAACACCTGAGACTCTCTCTTTCATCTCTTATATTCTGTTGTTTATATTTGCAACAGTAGTTCTCCATCATTTACCCAGATTTTACATTTCCAGAGTTCCCTCAGTTTGTGTCTTCATTACAGATTCTATTTTAATTTTTAAGTCTGGAAACATTTCTTTCATCTGTTTGATTGCTTTCCTGTGTACCCATCTGACAGATGAATAATGGGGGTCTGACAGGTTGCATATCTGTTCATGCCTCCACCATTATGTGACAGGAGACTTTATATCCTTGCTAACTGACTCTGGAGCTCCAGCTACACTCTAGGAATTCTCTGAAAGCATCTATGAAACCCAACATCTGTAAATGACTTACTAAGATGCTCACTACAGCATCTTATTTAGTCCAGAAGTGGTAGAGTCCAGGCATCAGTATACTGTACCATCCATCTTACTTAATCTTCAGTTGTTGCTAGGTCCTAGTGACTCCCTCAGGGAGGTGATGAGAAGGCATGGAATCAATGGCATAGACCCCAGGAGTCAGGTAAAAGGCAAACAGCAGACTCATTTATTCAGCAATGGGGAGAGCCTTATATACCTTCCTCCCAGCACCCAGGCCTCATTTCAATCCATTGATATTGCATGGTCACCCCTCATTGGCTAGGCATGATCAGGACCTCTGACAGTGCCTGTTGCTAGGCCTCAGGCAGACTCTAGGTTGGCTCATCTCTTGGCCTTGTGGGCTTTATCTTGCTACATATTTATCCTTTTTTATTTATTACATGGGTGCTCATTGAGAGCCAGAGTTCTTTGCTCAGGCCTTGTTGATCCCACCTCAGGAGGGCTCAGAAACTGTACTGTACCTGTCTTAGATTGTCCTGCTGAACAAGTTCTTACCCATCTTGACTATCATACCTCAAAGAGCATCCATTCCTGGAGAGCTGCCAGGGTGTGGGGGGGCTAGATAGTAGCCTTTTGAATTTCAGATAACCAGGCATTCATAGCTTTCTGTTCAGGACTGCAAGAGCCATTACCACCTGAAGAGTCACCTTAGTTGCTGTCTACTGATGTTGAATATGCCATAGGAGGCATTTAAAGAGAATAAGGATTATCAATACCACCCTGCCAAGTAAGGGATATGTGAGCATCCAAGAGGGATCAAGTAGCCTTTTTATATTATGCCAAACTTTTTCAAAAATGAAGAGTCAAAGGCCATAAACATGTGCTAACTGAAATGAATAATATAGAAACTTAGTTGACCATGGGCCCTTATCTTTAGACAGCTCCCAATGTGCTAAACTAACATTCCTCATCTCAAAAAGCATCTTGCAAAATGTGGGAAAGTGAGAGTCACAATTGAGACTCAACAAGGTGTTTAAAGTGCCAATTTCTTCCTCTAATGATAAATCAGTTTGTTTGGGGGGACAATGAAGGTGATTATAGACATTACCTATCCTGGGTTAGTTTCTCCTTGATGGAACAGGCTGATCCATGGCCAAGGGCACATCTCTTACTGGGCCATATTGGTGTTGTGGCAGTCTGAGGAAAAACACAAGCATACCCTCACCCATGGGTTAGCAGGGGGGCTGGTGTCTGCCATTGGAGGGTGATGGGATCACTTCATCTCATTAGGGGTAGGGATGTGTTCCTTGGCAGAGATGCCCAGTGCTTGTAGGCCAGGCTGAGACCCCTGTCATCAAAACTAAAAAGTTCATATGGAAAAAGACCTCTTTTAAGGCCAGATGAGTATCCCTCATAGCCTCTGGTTAGATAGTGTTGTCCAACAGCTCCTTAAGAGCTCTGTTGGTCCTCTCCACAATGGCTTGTCTCTGAGGATTGCAGGAGATGCCAGTAGTATTGAAAATCTTCTAGGACCCCAGAAAGTCATTGAATTGTTGAGAGACAGAGGCAGGGGCATTGTTTGGATTACCAGATTCTCCTCTTACTGGTGGGGCTAAGGAGCACCCCACCTGGAATTTAATGGGGCTGGTGCTTTGGCAGGCTGTGACCTCAATCCTTTGCCAATGAAATCCCTTATTGCATCTGGAGAACTGTGTCCTGGGTTGTGCCTGGGTGCAGTCACGTTGCAGATGGCCTAGTTTGTTGCACCCCAGCAAGATCTATCTACTTGGGGGCCCTCAGGGGTGTCGTTGGTGCACTGCCTGTCTGCAAGGAGGGTATCCAGAGAAGCAGTGAGGGCAACGATGGAACCATTACTACGGTCAAGATCTCTTGTGGCCAGTAACCACTTGTGAATGTCCTCATTGTCTGCAATCGCATTGTGTTTTGGGCATTAATCCCTTCTCAACCCAATTGTTTGATTAACATTTCCCTAGTGGGGCCCAGGTCTACTCTCTGCTCCACTGCCTCATTGACATGCATGAGAAAATCAGTAAAAAGTTTCCCTGGCTGTTGAGTAAGATTGTAGAAGTAAGCTGAAGAGTCCTGCGGGGTGCATGTCTTAAGAGCTTTGAAAGCCAGGTCAGAGACCTGTTGCTAGTAGGCTTGATGGCCAATCTGTGCCTGATGGATGGGATGTACAAAGTTACTTCATCCAATGAGCATGCCAAGGGTCACTGGAACATTAATTAAGAGATTCATTAGGGGCATTTTGTCCCAGGTTGAGCAGAAAGGCTTCTGCTGGATTTTGAGGTCTGAGATTGGGGAGTCTGCAGCAATTGGGGATCATACCACACTATGAAGGATTTTCTGCCTTCAGGGGCAGGTGGACACTGAGGCACTTCATTCCAAGGGTACCACATCAGAGGTGTAGTCTACCATGGCGGGAGTGGAACTGACCGGGAAGTGACACGCGTGTTCTTAACTATGGTCATACTCTCCTCAGCAGGTTTTGACTGAACTGTCTGCCTCCTGATTATTGAATGCTGTAGAGAGATCAGACATGGAAGGGGTGGAGGTGATGGAGAGGTTACCCATTTTTTTTTCAGCATTCAGGAGCTGAGCCTTGGTCCCATCTCCTGGGGGGTCAGCCCTTATGTGGGGGTGCTGGGCAAACTGAAACAGAAAAAGTGCCTTCCTAACTGGATGGGAAGACCAACATGACAGACAACACAAAAGAAGGAAAGAAAGGGGGTCCCAATGCTTACCTGCCGAAAGGACCAACAACACACATTAAGGGGCCTTCTCACTGAAGCGCACAGCTTGGAGGCGCTGTCCAGCACTGCAGGTGAGGGGAGCCAGACAACTAGAACCAAGGTCAGGAAAGCAAAAGCAACTACTCTCCATGCAAACAGCAATGGCAAAACCAGAAAAAAATCAAAACCCCCAAATCACAGCTGCAATGAAAGACAAAAGGACCCTGACCAGGCGAGCTCAAAACCCACTCCTGGATGGGCCTGGGAAGATGGAAACGCTAGAGGAAAGCTACAGAGAACTTTGAAACAAGGTGGCAGTGCCCATTGTCAGGAAGGGAGGATTAAATGGTAGCTTTTGAATATGAGGTGAGTGTAAGTTGTTGAAGAAGCTTCAAACACATGTAATCAGGTAGAGTTCATCTAGGAAGTAGGAAGTCCACAGTCTGTTGTTACTGGAAAAACAGGGCCACCACAGTCCAGCCTCATCCTGAACCCTGAACTCTGCCTGTAGCAGACCAGACTTCTGCCTTATGCTGTGGCATGGTGTGTCACATTGGTCACCCATTTACATGTGGTACTCTGTCCCCACACAGTCCCTGCGAAGCTCTGATATGGTGATCTGTAGGTGAGACTACCATTTGGAGGAGCCGAGAATCGCTCAGCTAGAGAGGTCTGAACACACATGCCAGGTTCCTAATGCTTGGTGTGTGGTAACAGGCAGGAGAGTCCACCTCTCCAAGTCTTCATTTGTGTGCCTGTGCATGTGTGTGCAAACGTGCATGTGTGTGAAAGAGAGATGTAGGCATGTGTGTGCTTGAGGACCTGGGGACTCCCTCTTGTGTGCATGTGGAAGCCAGAGGTCATCTTCAGGTCTCATCTATTTCTCTCCACCTCGCTTGTTGAGACCAGGTCTCTCACTGAACCCGAGAGTCATTGTCTCAGCTAGACTAGTGGGGCAGTGAGGTCCCCTCTTGGAGCTTGGATTACAAGCCTGTGCTTACACGCCCGACCTTTACTTGTGTGTTGGGGATCTGACCTCTGAACCTTATGCATGTATAATAACTATTTTATCTAGTGAGCCATCTCCCAACTAGCTCCCTGATGTTAATATATGCTCCATGGGGGAGAATTATAGGCGACCCAGGAAGAGGGTTGCCTATCACACAATGTAGGGAAAGCACCCTTGGAAACATGGGGAGTAATGGGAGGCTCAGGAGAGGCATCCCAGTGAATAAAACTGGTTTGAATTAAGTCTAAGGAATAAAATGAGAAAAGTTAGGGTTGTCTATATGACATAAACTTTCTGATCTCTCCCGCAGCAAGGGAGCTCAGATAAAGTTTGTGCTTAGCTCTCCCTAGATGGTTGTTATCCAAGACAGAGCAGAGCAGCTCAACAGGTAAAATGCTCCACTGGGATGCCATATTTCCATGCTCCCAGCGGGAACCTGTCACCTTTGACACACACTGAAATTACAAACTACAGAGCTGCATTATAACCCCCCACTACCTAAGCCTGTAGAGATCTCCTCAGGCAGAATCCTCCCCTGCCACATCTGTCTGGGTAAGTGCTCTGCACACAGTGCAGACTCAGAAGGTGGTCGGGTCCCAGGCAGGCTGTGGGAGGAAGAGTGGGACTCAGGGAGGTTTTCAGCATCTTCAGAGGAGACACTGACAGCCCCTCTGCACAGGGACCGTGTGCTGCAAGGCAACAAGTGTGTTTTCTTCTTAGGATATTTCCTGAAACTCCTAAAGTTTAGTTAATTTTTTTACCGTAGACATCAGTGTTTTATATTTACGTTTTGACTGAATTAAATGATTCACAATGAAGAATTACATCAATGCTTCCTTTTATGTAGTATGTTTTAGTGATTTTAAATTATTTGTGTGCCTTTATTTAAACAAATGAGGTTTTTTGCTTCATGTATTCATTAAAATCCATACTTTTGCTACATTCTCAACTAAAACAAACTATTCATATAAGTCACCTATACTTTAGGCAATTAAGAACAATTCCAAGGTGTTTGGAAGAAATGTCCTTCCTTGTGTCAGCATCATCTAGTAGAGGACATCATATTACTTAGCAGTCTCCACTGGTGTTTTCTCCTGAAGTCATTTGATCCCGATTAGGTTTCAGAAATCTCACACCAATGCTCTTGGCTTGTTGTCTGTGACTACACAATAAGACATCTCCTCAGAGGGGATCTTGGTGGCTGGAACACTCAATATTAACTACACAGTGAACACAGTGACCATTTTACCTCTTGGTATCTAAAGAGCCAAGATCCAAATTCCAAGAGCCTGAGAGAAACATTTGTGTCCATTAATCTGTCCTGTGTTCCAGTCACTGAGAAAGTGCCCCTTCCCAGCACCCGACAGTGGAGGTGCTGCAGTCTCTTTTGTTCAGAAGAGAATGCAGGATTTAGTCAAGCCTCACCCTGTCCTGATCTATGCTTAGTGTTCAGATTTTCTCAGTCTGGATCTTTTCATAAACCCATCAGAACAGACATGAGCAGTCGCCTTTCTTATTGCTAACATACAGAGACTAAGAGGAGAAGGAAGAGACAGCTGTGCAGCAGAGAGCAATGTTGGTCAATGTGTAGTAAGGAGTTTCCTCCTGAGCTGAAGACAAGCAGAATCTGCTGCAGGCTGTGGGTGTCCCGGGCTTACAGCAGGGTCAGAGATGAGGCTTCTCTGCAGCCTCCTGCTTCTGAATTTCAAAGGAGCACTTTCCTGTGCTGTTTTGGGGTGTAGTAAAACTGTTGGTCAACATCCTAGCTACAAGTCTGAATACAGAGAAGCACCCACACTTGTTTCAGTTAAAAAGGTGACAGGGATTAATTCCCAAGATACTTTTCAGAAGCAGTCATCACTTCCTAGCCCAGACATTCTCCTGGCATTCGCCATGGCATTTCTTCAGCTCCCGTACCTCATGACCTCTCTGGACACAGCGCTGACATCTGCTTGGTGATGGCCTTCCTTTCCCGACACACCAGCCATCTCTCTAGAGCCTTCCTGGTTTTCCAGAAAGAATTATGCAATGAGCAGAGCACACTGCTCAGTTCCACCTCATCCCAATCCCTGGCAAATGTGCCAGTTCCCCTTCCAGCCCTCCGTCCACGAACTCACGGAGGGGACCAGAGTGATGATAGCATGGTCAAGGTGAGCGGGATGAGCGTGAAAACTACAAGCACACTGTTTGGTGAACGTAAGAGTGGACAGGTACCACTCAGTCCTCATAAAACCATGCTCTTTACCCATCCTTTCAACACCAGGAGATGGGCAGGCCGACTCCATGGTGAGGAGGAAACAGATGTGTTCATCCTACCTGCTTCTCCCTGGAGCAGTGCACATACTGGGACATAAGCACTCTATCCTGCAGTGACATCTGCCAAGGGTTTACTCCTCCTATTCCACTCTCTACTTCTCCTCCTATTCCACTCTCTACTTCCAACCAGATCACAAGTTCGGGTCACTGTCCCGAGCACTTGTCACCTGTTAGAGGCCCGTTTGGTGATGCCAGGTACTACAGGGCTCTCCCTGATTGCAGCAACTTCAGGATGACACAGTGTCTGCGGTCATGGCTTTATGAACTCTGCAGTGCAGGGCAAACTAACTCGATCATCTTTCGGGGACATCCCTACAGCTGGCTCTCACAGGGAGTCTCAGGTTTCTCTTGGTCGTTTCTCCCTTCTTGAGTATTGTTTTCCTTGTCTTTGCACATACTTTTTCATACTCATCATGTGTGACAATTTCCCAAGTCCATATCACTTTCCCTGTGATTTATTTCCTTATATACAGAATGCCAGGTGTCTCTGAATCAATCGGTGTTTTCATTCTGCAAAAGGCGATCTGGGTTCACAATACAATAGGCGATCCTCGGACGCCCACAGGGCAGTCGCCCTAACTTGTCTGATTGAGGATTGTGTCTTAAATGAGGGTGGACTGTTTCTGTCCTGTCGCCTGACTTCCGAGGCCATGCTCTGCTAGGCTGGCGTGAGCTGATAAGGCTCACCTGGGAGGGGATGGTCCTGAGGATTCCTGTTCTGTGGTTTGCTGTGGGGTTCACCTTCTCCAGATGCCTCCCTATGATTAGTCTAGAGGTTACTGCATACATTTCTTTACATCATGCCCAGTTTAAAGACCGACCTTTGCACCGCATGTGCTTGATCCATATCTCTGATTGACGAAAGTGTGGTGCCACACCAGGAGACAGCAGGACGGCTGCAGAAACGTTGTCTGCGTCTCTCCTGGCCTGGTGGCGCTTGTGATGACTGGATGGCATTGCCACCTTCTTATTCTGTCTTCTGGATGAAGGAGGCTTCTCTGGTGGTCACCTCCAGAAAAATAAGGTTTTCCAGTGGTTCCAAGGCCTCATCTACTGAAGTTGTGTTTTCATGAGATCGATCCCATTTTCCTGAATGAGGGTTTGCAGCTGCAGCTTGCAAAGGACCATGGACAACAGAGTCACTGTCCTGTTGTGCTGAAAACGTACTGTTTGCAATTTACAATGAGCTGAGTGGAAGGATTGAAGGTTCCTCCTCCTCCTCCTTCTTCTTCTTCCTCTCTCTCTCTCTCTCTCTCTCTCTCGTAGATTTTGTTTCTGATCTCTGCTGACTGAGACTGAGAGTATGTCATTAAGCCCATATACTATACAAAGAAAATAGTAACTCAAGGGTAATTCAGTATATAATTCAGAAAATCTTATTTAAAACTCTATTAGTACTGTTATTGCTATTATTCTTACATTATTATTACTATTAATTTTATAAAAGTTTAACTTGTCCTAAGGATTATATAGAATTTTATTTAGGAAATTTTCCATACATATATATATATTCTCACTACATACATGTTTGTTGCCTGTGGACCTCAGAAGCAGCTTTTGGATCCCTTGGAACTGGTGCTACAGGTAAATTGGGACTGCCATGTGGGTGCTGGGAACTGAACCTGGGTCCTCTGCAAGAGCAGCAGATGCTCCAACCATAGAGCCATCTCTCCAGATACATCTCTAACTGTTTAAACTGACTATCTACCTTAGCTCTGATTTCTTTCTTTTCGTTTTATTTATTTATTTTGTGGGCAAGGATAAGGAGGCATGTTTGCCACAGCACACTTCTTGGGGTCCTCTGAGTTGGTTCTTCCCTTCCAGGATGTAAATCCCAGGAATCAAACTCACATCATGACGATTGACAGCCAGCCCATCTGCACTTTGAGCACCTAGCTGGTGTGGTGTTCAGGAACTTGGATAATTCTGCTTCTCCTTTACATCTTACAAGTTCCCTGGTCTAAACAAGATAAAATCAACACAAACCTTGAATTTCAGATGATAATTGCTATATGACTAGGAAAATTTTATATTATTACACAATTCAGGACTATGATACTTGAATTAAAGTAAATGTTTGCACTGCATGAGAAAGAACCTTCCAGAAGATCCTTCATCAAATCTTCTGGTGTACATCTGAGGCTTGGAATTCCTGAGTCTGAGAAAAATCACTGCTTTCTCAAGGAGGTATGGATGCCCAGATGCCTGTGTAGCCCACTTTTAGGATGGATTTGATATTTTTTCTTTCCTTAAAACCTTACAATGGGAATGGCTCTGGATCTATTGCAATTATAATTCAATTTCTATTTATTTATCTTCACATGTCTAAGGAGAAAAACTCCAGACCATGTTCCTGCCAGTATATAATAACTGGACGCTTCTCACCAAGGCTTTTGCTATGCTGTGAAGTGAACATATATCTCAGATGCAGTTACAAAATGGGATTCACAGAAAATGCCTAAAATGCTACCAGCGTGCTCTGGAAGGGACTGCTCAGACATTCTGCTGCTTTCATATTTGATCTTCTCTGTTTCAGGTAGAGCAGAGTGATCAATTGTATTAAAAACTTTATTAACCCTCCCAAGTCATAAACATAAGGAACCTCTCGAGAATAAGGCCAGCAGCAGACACTTCCACAGCTCACTCTGGGCAGGAAACACCGCCATGCTTGGTATGTAGACATCATCTTTCACACCTAGGGCTTCCCTGACACAGGACACGACTGTCCGTATGTTCTAGAGGAGGTGACCGCAGCTCAGCCTCAGAGTGCTCACAGTCACACTCAGAGGAAATGTCAGACTGTGGGTAGAATGTGGTGCAGTCTGGACTCAGAATTCCCACCACAAAAAGAGCATTAGGTCTGCAGCAAACAAGCAGGACAAAGAGAGGTGGAATAAAACGGCTCTGGGCCTGTTTGACCCCAGGACACTGTTTCATGCCAGGGTCTCATTTATACTTTCCTGTAACCCTCACTGACCTTCACCCAAAACTGTGGTGCTCAGCTCTACGTGCCTGACCATCACGATGATACAGATGAAAGACAAGTTGCTTTCGCCTCAGGAAACCTCAAATATGAAGCAACAGGAAGAGAAATGTTTCTATGACACATGGCAATTTTTAATGTGGAAGGAAGCTTAGACAGTGGTGGGCATAAGTGTTGGAATGGCAGAGAGAGAGGATGGCTTCTGGACAGTCTGAAGGGAGGCAATATTAAGGGGAATAAGGCTGAACTGTGAAGCACTGACAAGTCTTCCTGAGGTAGCGATGCTGTCGTTGACTGCAGTTGATGAGCAAGGCTGGATTTGCGATATGGAATCTTCTTGCTGTCCTCCCCACACAGTTCCTATCTGCTTCTTTCAGGCATAAAATGAATAAAATCAATAAACTGTCCCGCAACACTAAGGTAAGAAACACCATTTTTTTCGAAGCTGGAATTGGAGTCGCAGGCAACAGCTTCCTTGTTCTCTTCCACATCCTCAGGCTCGTTCGTGGGCAGAGGTCCAGACTCACTGACCTGCCCATTGGTCTCTTGGCTCTAATCCACATACTGATGCTGATAGTCATGAGTTTACTAACTACAGACATTTTTATGCCTTGGAGGAGATGGGGTGACACCACATGCAAATTTATTATGTTCTCGTACAGGTATTTTAGGAGCCTCTCTCTCTGTGCCTCTAGCCTGCTCACCATCCTCCAGGCCATCACCCTCAGTCCCAGAAACTGCTGTCTGGCAAAGTTCAAGTGTAAATCTCCACGCTTCATGCTAGGTTGTCTTCTTTTCCTCAGTGTCGTCTATGCGTCCATTAGCTTTCCCCTCTTATCATACGTGACTGCGACCCCTAATGTGACCTCCTCTAGTCTTATATACCTCACCGAATCTTGCTCTCTTGTACCCATGAGCTACTTTGTCCGGCACACATTTTATATATTATTAGTTGTCAGAGATGCCATCTTTGTAGGTCTCATGGCCTTCTCCAGTGGGTACATGGTGACTTTCCTATGCAAACATAAGAAGCAGTCACAGATTCTCCACAGCACCAGGCTTTCTCTTAAAGCATTCCCAGAACAAAGAGCCACACAGACCATTCTGTACCTCATGAGTTTCTTTGTTGTGATGTACACCTTGGACAACTTCCTTGCCTACTTAAGACTCAGAAGTGATGATCCCGTGATTTATTGTATGTCGATTCTCATAGGTCATAGCTATGCATCGGTCAGTCCTTTTCTGGTCCTCAGCTCTGAAAGAAGTTTAATTAACGCTTTTAAATCCATGTACAAAAGGACAGTAAACATGTGATGGCTGAAGAATGCATGCCTAAGTTCCCTTAAGATGAGCCAGTACACTGCCACCAGAGCTATGCTGTGATATTGCTCATGTGCGCTTCCTTTAAAATGAAATTTTTAAAGTGTTATTCTTTTTATTTTTTATAAATTAAGATTTATTTATTTTATGTATATGATGCTCTATATGCATGGATGCCTGCATGCCAGAAGAGGGCACCAGATCCTGTTATAGATGACTATGAACCACCATGTGATTGATGGGATTTGAACTTAGGATCTCTGGAAGAGCTACCAAAGCTCAACTGCTAGGCATCCTTCCAGCCCCCAGAGTTATTGCTTTTTATTGCTGTTAAACCTATTTACTTTGATATATATGGCTGGAAGACATAAAAGAAAAGCCACATGCTGGATACATAAGTGTTTTATACTCTCCAGGGTACCTTCAAGGGAGAATTTGGAAAGTGAATCCTACTTGCCATGTTGTCATGGTCTAGGCTACCCATACTAATTTAAAATATTTGGCAGATGTGATATCTGATTTACCAAATTCGGTATGCAAACACTTATTATTATAATAATCATATAACCAAAATACAAACCACACACACACACACAGAACAGAGACTGACACAGAGAGACCCAGAGAGAAACACACACATAGAGAGACAAACACACACACACATACAGACACACACACACACTCACACACACACACACACATACATACAGAGTCTATGTATAAAAAGCAGTCCTAAGGATGGTTAAACAAATTGCAGCCTCTCTACACTGGGTTGTTATTCAGGTTTCAAAGGAAAGTGGATTCTACACATGGTACCACACAAATGAGCATGAAGCCACCATGCTGACTGAATAAGAGTCATGCAGAATGAATTCTGTGTGGATGGATTACTTGGATCAGGAAGAGCTAAGAGACTCACACAGGTAGAGACAAAGCAGAAGGTCATTCTCAGCTCAGGAGGGATGGCCATGAGTGACTGGCTGAGTGGGGGGGAAGTGGTACAGTTGGTGGGTAAAATGTAAATTCCCTTGATCTCCTTTTGTGGTATTATTGCTCTAGCTAGAACCTCAAGAACTATATTGAACAGATATAGAGAGAGTGAACAACCTTCTCTCGTTCCTGATTTCATTGGGATTGTTGTGAGTTTCTCTCCATTTAGTGTGATGTCGGCTGTTGGCTTGCTGTATATTGCCTTTATTATGTTTAGGTATGTTCCTTGTATCCCTGCTCTCTCCAAGACCTGTATCATGAAGGGATGTGGTGGATTTTGTTGACGGCTTTTTTTTTTTTAGCATCTAACGAGATAATCATGTGGTTATTTTTTTCAGTTTATTTATATGGTGGATTACATTGACAGATTTTCTTATGTTGAACTATCCCTGCATCTCTGGGATGAAGCTGACTTGATCACGGTGGATGATTTTTCTGATGTGTTCTTGGATTCAATTTGCCAGTACTTTATTTAGTATTTTTGCATCAATGTCCATGAGTGAGAATGGTCTGTAATTCTCTTTCTTAGTAATGTCTTTATATGGTTTGTGTATCATGGTAATTGTAGCCCTATAAAAAGAGTTTGGCAATGTTCTTTTTGTTTCTATTGTGTGAAATAATTTGAGGAGTATCGTTATTGGTTCTTCTTTGAAAATCTTGTAGAATTCTGAGCTGAAACCATCTGGTCCTGGGCCTTTTTTTTTTTTTACTTCTTTAGCAGTTATAGGTCTATTTAATCTGCTTATCTGCTGTTGATTTAATTTTGGTAAGTGTTATTTATCCAGAAAGTTGTCCATTTCCTTTAAGTTTTCCAATTTTGTGGAGTAAAGGTTTTTGAAATATGACCTAATGATTCTCTGGATTTCCTCCATGTCTGTTGTT
>LOEQ01000394.1:66181-86899 GCA_001685075.1 Bramus lutescens
ACTATGACCCGGAAAGCGCGGCGCTGCCTGGGCCACCTCTTTCTCAGCCTGGGCATGGTCTACCTCCGGATCGGGTAAGCCCCGCGCGCGTACTCTTCGCGCGTGCGGTCCAGCGTGCGGTCCAAGCAAAGTTGGTTGGGTTCGGGAGGGAGGCGTGCTGCCCAACTTAGCTCAGGAGAGGCAGTGGGCGGTGCGGGAACCCTGAGGGCACAAAGAAAGGATCCCAGCCAGCGGACACCTCCCGAGCGCTTACTGTTCCATAGACCTGGGCAGGAGATCGGGCCATCCCAAGAATCGCGGAGTCTGGAAACCCTCAGAAACAGATAGCTCTGGCACTCTAGAGGAGGCTAGTTGCTCCACAGGGTCAGCTTTCCCAAGGACCCTGCAAGCTACAAGCACAGTAGGTCTGGCAGGACTATAGGCACCCCAGAGAGCTCGGTTCCCGGCAGAAACTCCGTGCGTGGTGGTGCGGGCGCAGCCCTTTTGCAGACAGGGCTCCCCAGGTAGCAAACAAGGACCTAGGGGCGGAGGAACGTTCTTTGGAAAAGCATTAACCACCTCTCAGAGGCCTGGCACCGCCCCATTTCCAGCGACCCTCCATACCCCCTTCCCAAGCCAGAAGGCAGCACCCTCAGAAATCAGAAACAAATAGTAAGACCACAGATGGTCAGAGATACCAAGGAGAAACGCTCTCTAGACACCCGCAAAGGGAAGCGAGACAGCGAGGTCGCTGGGGTGGGAGCCAAGGAGCCCAGGCGTGCCTGGAGGTGGGGCAGGCAACACTCTTACTAGAAAGTGGAAATAGGTGGCTCCAGATACCGCTTGCGCTGCATTACATGGTGTCTCCCTTTGTACTTAGGAAGTGACTTGTGTGCGGCAGGATTCGGGAGACGTGGGGGGCTTTAGTTATGGACAGAGTAGCTGGCGCCAAAGGGCCACCCTTGTAGATTTCACACCTGCCTCTCTACACACCCCCTCTACCTGCTGTGAACCTCACATCTCCACTTTGGGAAGGACTGGACCCAAGACCAGGGGGCGTGTGACAGACCCTTTGTGTTTCTCCATCGCCATCCTCAGGCCTCCCACTTCCCTAACCCCACCTCTCTGGAACAGGATTTCGCAACCAAGTGTGCGATGAGTGGACTAGGCGGCCTCCAGCCCGACCGCGGATCAAGAGGCGGCTTCTGGGCTCGCNGCTTCTGGGCTCGCGCGCTGCCTGCCTGCGGGTGTGTTTTAAGTGTTATTGATTCGCCCGCGTCTGGATGGCTTTTCTTTTTCCCACTTGCTTTAATCTTCATCTTGGCCGGTGCACTGCCGCCCTTCGCTCATCCACTCATCCAGCATCCAGGAAGCGGGTCCGGCCTACTGGCTCTGTCCGCGTTAGGTATTATCTTCTTTTTAATTAAGAAACGGGGAGGAGACACCGAAGACTGCTGAAGGAGAAAACAGCAGAGCCTAAACCTCATAGATCGGACACCTCATTGGCTCACTAGGGGCAGTTACCCTAGGGGGAGGAGTAGGTCAGGAGGGCGTGGCCTTCTCCTCTCTGGGGCAATTGGAGGGAGGTCCCAGTAAAGACTTGCAGTGACTTTGAACTGCTCCGCTGCCCCCTAGGTCCGAGGGTTAAGGTCCCCAAACCTCTGGAGGTTTCCCAGTCTGGTTGGTAAGACTGGCTCCTATGTCTCCCATCCTGCGTATTTTAAGTTTACATGGGTTGTTCAGATGACTCCAGCCCCTGGGAACTGTTCCCAAGTATTAAAAATGGCACCTCAATATGTTCTTCCCAGCGACCCTCCGGGGCGCAGACAGCCTACCAGAAACTCTTTCTTAAGCAGTACTGGCTCTGAGATACACAGAGGGGTGTGAACTTGCTCCAGGTTAGAAAACAGAAAGGCTTTGATGGAAAAGAGGCCTGCCCCCTTGGACACTAGTAAATTACTTCTCTGAAATTTGGGTACCATGGTGTCATTGCTCTCTGTAAGGACAAACTTATCCTGGTGGCCAGTTAGAGGTTCAGAGGACTTGTAGATGAAATCTTTAGTCATCCTTCTGGCCTGCCCTCCCTCAGACACTCCACCACCTGTGGCTCTGTGGGAAGTCCATTGTAGTATCTGAGATGAGATTGCCACCTCCAGCACCTGCGACCCACAGTCTTCCTCCAGGTCTCAACCCCTGTTTCTGTGTCCCCTCCAGTGGCCTCTCTTCCGTGGTTGCTCTGGGTGCGAGCATCATCTGTAACAAGATCCCAGGTCTGGCCCCCAGACAGCGGGCAATCTGCCAGAGCCGACCGGACGCCATCATCGTCATAGGAGAAGGCTCCCAAATGGGCCTGGACGAGTGTCAGTTTCAGTTCCGCAATGGCCGTTGGAACTGCTCAGCTCTGGGAGAGCGCACTGTCTTCGGGAAGGAGCTTAAAGTGGGTATGTGATCATCAGACACCCTGTGCCAGGCCTTCTGGGCCACCCTTGGGACCCTCTGTGGTCCCTTTACTAGCTCTGTGCTCTAGTACCCTTGCTGATTGTATGTTGTGGGTGTATGGATTAACGTCTATGGAAGGCCAGGGTTGCAGATGGAAGCCATGCATGCCACTTTGTTGGTTACAGACAAAGCTACAAACCAAATGATGGCCCAAAGACTCACTGGCAGATCTAACATGTTTTCAAATGAGGTCCCAATTTAAATGTGGGGTGTTTTACCCATCATAGGGAGCTGCAGCTTCTTTTGGAAAATGGGCAGAGCTATTGATCACTTTGTGTGGACTGGCATCATTGTGATAGTTCGAGCTGAGAATGCAGCCTCCTGAGGGTAGGGTCTGAGTGACCCTTTCTCTGCCACAATCCCCACCACTCCCTACTGTGGTCCAGCATGCATAGTTAGTCCCGTGACATAGACAGTCATGCGAATCCATCTGATTTTTGCAGTAGTGCTTGGCGGGGGTGGAGGTTGTCATGTGCAGACATGTACGTATGCCTGAGCGCATGCACACATGTATCCAACTTGTAGAGCAATCATGATAGGCATGTGATGGGAAGAGAGCATGGAATGTCACTGATCTTCAGGAGGTCCTGGACCTTGGGGGAGGATGTGGAGATGTCTTCTCACTTTTATGTGCCCAGGCTTGGGGGCCCAAGATGGCAATAGACTCACTTCTGTACTGTGTTCTTCCCCAAGCCACAGGGTAATACAGGTCTCTTGGGGCTGGGCTTGTACACAGCTCTGCTGCAAAGCTCCCCTTGAATTGTTCTCTTCAGCCCTAGCACCAGCAATTCCAGCAGGATGCTCAAAACCCCCTGTCCAGTCCAGCATCCTCCACATTCTGGCTGCTTCCCCAGCTTCCCAGGCTGCCCCATCTCCCGGCTGCTCCCAGGAACAGTTAAGCAGAAATCAGAGCATGGTATTACTCTGTGAAAGACCCTTTAAAGGGGCAGTTCACTCCAGTCAGCAGGAGACCATTGCCCACCTGTTGCTGAGACCTTGGCCTCGTCAGGGCCACTCAGTCTCATCCTCTTTTTCAAACACACTTTACTGGTTCCTCTTAAGGGCCATCGTGCCTCTCTAGAGATCAGTGCCCAAATTCTTTGCATGTATTCAAGTCTCTGGGAGCCTCTGAAACCCCAGGCTCCCAAGCCTTCTGTTTGTCACCTGTCAGCTTTGTCCTTCCCAAGCGTCCTTTCCAGGCTGGGTCTAAGGACCCTAATGGCCTTGTTGGACTATGAAGAATAAACTGAGCTTCAGAAGTGAGTGGCCACTTGGCCAAAGTGGGTGGCAGGGTCTTCCAGGGCAGAGATCATCTCTTACAACTTGCTGTTTCAGAATGAGTATAGCCAACCCACAGACACACTGTGACCCACTGGGCTGTGCGGCAGAGGGGGCCAGGATGGAGGCACACCAGGATTATAACACCAGACACACCTGGCTACATACTGTGGGATTAGCCCTACATAGTCTAAGGAGGAGGGACGCCACCAGTATCCTGGGAAACAAAGGACTGGGTTAGAGGCATGCCAATTGGGAAAGGTAAACTATGAGGAAGCACGGAACATGGCAATGCTGGGGTACCATGGATTAAAGTGGGAGCTAGAGCTGGGAGATGTGGGAGCACAGTCTAAGAAGCCTGAATTTCTAGGACTTGGAGTCTGTTGAGAGATTCTGACTATGACCATGACTACCAAAGTATGGGCTGTGTCTTAAACATTGTCACTACCGAATGATTATTGACCCACAAAAAAATGGCCACTTTGTATGAGTCAAATCTTTCTCTTATGTTAACAAGTATCTTGTTATCTCTAAAATTTGGGATTCCTGGTATCCTCACCCTGCCCCCAGGATTCTTCAGCTTTCCTTGTAGGGGTGTAATCTCTGATGTATGGATCTTCTCTGGCACTCTGAACCATAGGACACATGTGTCGCCTTTGCAGGGACTTCTCAGAAGCTCCGCCCTGTCCATCTTTGTGGAGCCCATTGACTAGAATTTAGTCACATGGCTTCACCTAGCTGCAAGTGAAGCTGTGAAAGGCAGTCTTGCGTGCAGAGCAACCATGTTATCAGCTCAGGATGTGAGAAATACACAGGTAGCTTATGAGGCAGGGTAGCTAGCTTCTACTTCCCCAAGCTGAGGTCTGAAGACTTCCTTCCTCCCACCTTCTCCCACCCATCCCTACTGTGGTCCTCTGTTCCGCCTGAGCTTCCTGGCTTTGCCTTTCCTTCTGAGTGTCTGGGTTTTCATGCAGAGCTCTGAGAAGGCTGTGAGCATGTCTGGACAAGGCCTCTTGGAAGCAGAAATTGAAACCAAGTCCAACACACCCAGGTGAAAAGGGGACTGATGAAATGCCTAAGGCACCGGAAAACTAGGGATGGTGCTGGCTTCAGAGCAGCTGGGCCAGAGGTTGCATTGCTCTCCACCAATGCCATGGGGACAACCAGGTGGTCACTGCAGACCCAGGACTGCAACATGTCCAAGGAAAGATCCTTGACCTACCTCAATGCTTCCTCTGGTTCTACAGTTTAATGAAGCTGGACTTTGGGTCATGTGTCCATCCCAAGGGCAAGGTGCCTTGCTGGCCACCATGAGAGAGCTCCACTCTGGGAATCTCTCATGGAAAAGAAGCAAAATGCCAAAATTGGGGCTTAAATAGCTGGTGTTTATTCCTACCAGTTCCTGAGGCTTGGGGTTCAAGACCAAGGCCCAACAGGTTTGCTTTCTTCTAAAGCCTCTCTCTTGGACTTGCATAAGACTTTCCCCACTTGGTGCTGGGGATCCAATCCAGGACCTTGTACTTACTAGGGCATCATTCTACACTGCCTGTGAAGCTGTTTGGTTACCGTGTCCTCATCTGCTTCTTCCTTTCTCTCATGGATGCTCTCATGGTTCTTTTTAAGATACCAGTCTCATGGGAATTGACCCACCAGTGACTTTATTTTATTTTAACCCAACCACACCTTTAAAGACCTTCTGTTCGATTGCAGTCATATCTGGGGTGCTAGGTATCAAGGCTTCAGTGTGAGTTATGGGGGATATAACTGAGTCTACAGCAGCAAGCAGCAGTATGGTCCATGACTTAAGAGAAATGCTGGAGGGCTGGAAGGGGCTCAGAAGTGGGACCCCCAAGATGGAAAGAGGATTTTGGGTCTAAGAGCAAGCTAAGGGACTTGATAGCTAGTCACTGGGATTACAAGTAGTGGAAAAAACCAAGGGAACTGTGTCTAAGGTCCTAGGAGACAGGGAAAGGGCTCAGGTAAGAGAGGGTTCTAGCAAGTAAAGCTTTCCTGAGAGTGCCAGGATTCTTTCTGTGTGGTGTAGGATGTGATATGTTTAACAAGCTGAGACCTGGCCCAGGGAGACTCTCTGGGGGCCCAAGAAGGGCTCTAGCCCCACCCATCCCTATCTTTTTCTTCTGTGTTGGGGATTGAACTCAGAGCCTTAAGCATGCAAGTGCTCTGCCCCCTTAAAACACTTTCTTGGGCCATTAAAACCCTTTTCCAATGGAGGAGGGATGGCCCTTCCTCGTGGGAACTTCATTCTCCACCTGTCCCCTCCCTGGCCAAACTTTCTCTGTGTGAACGTGGAGGGGATGGAAAGCTTTCCATGTCCCTGGGGTTTATATTTTATTCATCATAACAGATATCCTTCCTGTGAAATGACTTCATTTCAGCTGAGTTTAATTATAATGGTGACAGATTCCACCTCTCTGTCACTCCATAGTGCCACTATGCCTTCCCAAGGGGACTTCTCAGACCCCTACATTCCTGCCAGGCTGTGTGGGTGCCACCCATGGAGCTCCCTGCCATCTTGATTTATATTTCCCAGGGAAGGGAGGAGGTTGTGCTTACTCAGCCTGAGCTGCCTGTTCATGCCTTCTGCCTGTTGCCCTGTTGTCTTGCAGGTTCTCCCGTTGGGCTGGGATGGCATGGTAATACTGGTGTCATGGTACTGTTGGGGAGCCTCACCCTCTGATTTTCTTCACTGAGGCTCAAATGTGGCCAGAAAATGAGACAGTCCTTTCTTGTGGCCCTGTCCTGCCAGTCTTACAGTGAGGCAAGAGTCAGCTGCATCCGTGGCTGATTTGAGGCAGAGCTGAGACTTAGTAGTGAATTCCTGTTGCTGGAGGGATTTGCCTTTGTGTGTGAGCCAGACTTGAGAACCTCAGGGAAGCTGTCTGGGGCAGCTAGATGTGCTCCAAAGTCTGAGTCACACCCAGGTTTCTATTCTGCCTCACCCTTATATCGCTGATGACTTTGGGAGGGCATGGAACCTTTCTCCTCCCACTCTGCCCATCTGATGTGGTCCACCATGCCAGGTGGCAGCAGAAATACATGATACAGGATGTAAGACCCTGGCACCTGGTGGGCTGGATCTCAGAGGATCCCCTTTCCCTCTTCATGGAGCCTGTGTGCTGATCTGATAGAGCTATAGCTCAGGAACTGAGAACTCATGCCCCAAGTTCTATTAGTTGTTTTGTTTGTTTGTTTGTTTGTTTGTTTTGCTTTGTTTTGTTTTAAGGTAGGGTAGCTGTCTTGGGACTCACTCTGTGGACCAGCCAGGTCTCGAACTCACATAGATCCACCTGCCTCTGACTCCTGGCCCAGGTTCCATTTTTTGTGTGGCAAAAAGTATTGATCAGGCCACTAACCTGAAGTCCTTACATTGACTTAAATTGTGTCCTCAAATCTGCCTGATTCTTATTGCCTGGTTTAAACCATCTTCACACAGTCAGTGCCTGGACAACATCACTTTGCTTATGCACACTACCCAGCTTGGTCCTCCAGTCCATGAAGCAATCAGTGTCGTTCTAAGTAGGATGTCCCCACATAAAACTCTATTATGGTTTCCTGTTACTCTCAGAAGAAATGCAGACGTGGTTCCTACTCCTTTGGCCAAGTCCTCTCTTGGCACAGCCTGCTGCTGCCCACATGCCCCTCCCCAGACGTCCTCCATCTCTCTGCTTCCCACTCCCTTAGAGATACACCATCATACTCCTGTAGTGTATCCCTATCAACCCTTTCCCTTTCCGTATCTTCCCTGATGCCATTGCTGCTCAAGACAGCTTAAGGCCTTAGTCCTAACTACCTGCTGTCTCCTAGCCACAGACCTCAACCACAGTGATAAGGATGCCTGTCTCCCCGGTGGCTACAGGACAGATGAGGCTGATGAGTCTCCCTTTATTGCTGGACCATCTCTATATCTCCATCCAGAGCTCTATAGGGAGCCGTGGCTTCATGCCCAGCACATGGAAAACTGGTGACCACCATGAGCTCAGTAGACGTACATACACCACAGAATACTGAACCAGGGAATGGGTCTACAGCACACACAGGAGAGACAACCGAGATACTGCAGTAGCCTGCCACACTGGTATTATACATGGTTCCCCTCAAGAGCCACCTCCTCCAGGAAGCTCTCCTTTGAGACAGCTGGCCCTTCCCCAGTGTGCTGCTGTATTGTGGCACTTACCACGTGTGGACACGTGGAACAATGCATCTGCAGTTAGTCATCTCTTCCAGCCTGAGGCTCCTGAGAACTCAGGTCTGCCAAACTGCCCTCTTCTCCCAGGGCCCCCATACATGGTACAGGCCAGAACCTGGCACATCGTAGGTTTTCATGGAGTACCCGAAGGCCACTCCTTTCCCCTCTATGTCCTCAGTGCCTTAGAGCTGTGGAGTGCAGGCTAGCCCCTTTCATTTTCTGAACACCATGTCCAGGAGTCACTCATATAGTTTGTAAGTGCTTTTTTTTCTTTGCTGGGAAGATAAAGCATTTCATTTCCAACTGAAATAAGACTGAACATTCTTTGCCACACATATCTATTTGGGTCCTTTGATGCCATGACATTTATCATGGCAGCTGTTTTGTTTTTATAGTGCCAAGTGTAGGACCCAGGACCTTGTGTACATTAGGCAAGCCTTTTTGAATAGCCATCCAGTGCACTTACTCTTTAGTGACCTTCCCTTTGCCTTGCCATCCAGGGGGATAAGTATTGACTAGCCAAGAAAGACGATTGTAGCCTCACTCAACAGCAGCTCTGTCCAAGTTCTGCTCAGCAGACTTGTCCCCGTCATACCCTGCCTGGCCCTGCCCTTCACTGGCAGATGCTGTGCAGGAGGGGTTTGGTTTCATGGCTGATGATTGGGGGAACTTAGCTTGTAATACTCTGCTCTGATGGGGCGGATGTGTCCACCAGTATACTAAAAGCCCTAAAAACTTGAGCAGCCTCCCCATAGAGGCCCTAGCTGTTCCATGATAAAGAGACCTGCATACTGAGAATGGCTACTCTGCAATACCCTTACAGGCAACTGAACTCAAAATGTGATTTGGGGCCAACACTCAGGTCATCCCCTCTCAGGTCCAACATCTTTTCAATGGGTCCAGAACAGGGACCCATGAGGTCTGCTCAGTCAACATTCCACAGCAATTCCCAGAAGGCACCTAGGAAACTCGGATGCCAGACTCTCCACACAAGGGCAGTAGAAATTCACAGACATGTCTGACATATATCTGAGAATGCATGGTACAGGATAAAGAGCTCAGACCCAAAGCCTATAGCCATGAGATTTTACAGTTTCTGAGGAGCGCATTTGGTTAAATTCACAGCTGTTAAATGCTTATGGGCTCAGATCCCTTCATATCTACCTGCCCACCCCACGCTCACTCATCTGTCCCACAGACAGGATCTCTGTACATTAAAAACTGGTGAGCAACACACTCGTCAGCCATGGGCTCATCCTTGGCTCTTCCAGCATCTGATGGGAACAGATAAAGCTGGGATTGAAGTGCTCTCTGTGAAGGGCTGTGTGGTCTGTAACTCAGAGCCACCTGCAGGACCACCTGAAGTAGGGGCTGGCCTACAGGACAGGACCTAAAGAGAGGGCACAGATGGCTCAGCAGTGTATTGTGACTTGTGCAGTATCCTGGATTCTAGAGACGATGGGCCAGGAGGATGCTGGAGTCATGGACAGGGTCAGAAGAGAGACATCAGAAAGTGTGTTTGTTTGTTTGTTTGTTTGTTTGTTTTGAGACATGGCCTCATTTAGCCCAGGCTAACCTCAAACACACTATGTTCCTGAAGATGGAATTAAACTTATCCCCACTCCCAAGTGCTAGGGTTACAGGCATGTTCCATCATTCCCAGATTTCCCATGGAAAGGTTTTGCACATCACATCCAGAGGTTTTGCTCAGGCAGGGAGTTGTCCAAGAGATTCGATCAGGAGGTTGAGTGATAATCACATTCTTTGTTCACACAGAAATTCGCTACGTCGCCAGCATTATCAACAAAGAAATGGCGGTTTCCATCATGTGCTCAGGGGGTGCCACATTCCTTTCCAAATGCTCACGGCCTCCGGTTTGGTACCCTCCTGCAGAATTTTTCCAGGGATGGGCACACATGACCTAGGATTCAGCCTCAGGTCAACCCGCCTCCGTCAGGGCCAGGGAAATTCTGATGCATTACCTTTCTCTCCAGGGCAGGCATTTAAGCCTTGCTCTCCTCTTTTCTAGGGGACTATCTGGGTCCATATCCCTTGCATGAGAACCCCTAAGGTCCCCAAAATGCTCTGTCTTTTTACCCACAGCTTGGAAAAGTGGAACAGTGTTCGGCTGCTTGGCAGGATGGATGGGAAGTCCTTTCCAGGGAGAGAGATAGAGCTAGGGGCGGCCAGCTCCACTTTCCCTCTGCCTTTCTTAACAATGCACCATCTTGCCCAAGCAAAAGCTCTTTTCTTCCCCCATTCTCGCTTAGAACACAGCCAACAAAGGGGTTTTTGTCTCGTTTGCATTTTTTTTGCAAGCCTCAGTTCATCCTGGATTTTCACTCTCCTGACATTATTCTTTGAGATGAGCTTTTTGTTACATGGTCTTTCCAGCTTCCCCATGGTAGACAGTCCAATGTGCGTGCGTGCGCATGCACACACACACACACACACACACACACATGCACGTGCGCGCACTCCCTTGCACACACAGTCACTTTCACACAGTCATTCATTCAACCCAGAGACTCCATAGGTCAATAATTTAGATCTGCACAACTTCAAGGAGAGAGAAAGAAAACTCAAGTCAGTATAATATGCAGATTGATAAGGTGCTGGCCATCAATGGAGGGAGGGGGCATCAGGAAGAGCCTCAGAAGTGGAGACATTTACAGCCACATCATGGTAGATACCATGTTGTTAACTCTATGGTTAACAATGCCTCTACTTTGAGCTGCTATTTGCTGATCCCTGCCAGGTGTGGGTCAGGCCTCCTTTCCAGAAAGATTATTCATGATTTCTAGTTTAGAAATGAAGACCCCCCAAGGCCCAAGAGGCATGTTAACTTGCCCAGCATCTGACCATGCTGGGAATCAGGGAAGCAGGGACCCAGGTTCACTGGCCTCCGGGGCTTGTTTTAAAACTGTCTGGAATACATCCATGATTTCTGCCTCACAAAGCAGCAGAAAGTGACTTTCTAAGCTTAAGAAAGTCATAACAAATGGATGGTGACCATTAGGGGACAGTTAGCAGTGTGCTATGGTTTGGCTCTGCGGGAAGAGGGACCCAGAGACAGAGCTGAGGCAGGACAGCAGTTAAAGTTGGGTGAATTGCGCCTGCCCTTCCCCATTTCTGTCTCCTGTCTCTCCATCTAACTCAACCCCTACACATGAGTCTTAACCCTTAACTCTCCTGGGCATGCCCCAAGTGCCTCCTAACTCCTGTGTGGCAGAGTGCTGGGCTGTGAGCAGCTACCACATCAGCCTGGTGAGAGCAACCTTTGTCCATCTGTCTGTTTTCCCAATCGTCGCTCATTTCTGCTGGTGTCACTGTGGGCTGCTCATTCTCTGACCCATTGGCTTTAAATAGCAAAAGAGAAAAAAAAACCTGCAATGCACACTGTGGTTTCCAGTCAGATACCGTAAATACACCCAGATAATATTCCGGTGCAAACCACGGGCAGCATTCGCAAAGGGCGGAGGATGGAATCTTTGGGACCAGCTTGGACAAGGGCTCATTTCCTCTGTCCCCGTGGGACTGCTCTGGAGCTGAACACAGAGGGCGTCGACCAGTCTCTGGCTTCACCTCAGTACTAACACTTTCCCTCCTCCCCCTTGATGAGTTTTCCCTAGAAGCTCCAGAGGAGCATCTCTTGTCTACAGGGCAACCTGGTAGCGGCCTCCCGGGTTCTCAGTTCGCAAATGAGGAGGGTGAGGCTCAGGGATGCAGGGTGTCGGGTCGGAGTCATCCCACTGGCTGAGGCATAGTGTATAGCAAGTGCCCTGTCATGCAGACTAAGATGAAGACACCTGACATTGGTTTCCTGGACTTCTGTGTAGAAAGCTCTGATATGTGGCTGATTGGAGTTGAGGGTAAGGTGGAGGAGAGGGAGGGGATTCCTCACTGGGGACCTGGAGATCTGGGGGCCTGGGGACTGGTTCCAGTCTAGTCTCTGGAGTCCCAGGTGACCTCAGACAGGCCATCCTTCTATCTGTGGCTCTGCGAATCTGTTCCTTGACTCTAAGAAAAGGAGATGGCTCTGCCCAAGACAGGAGCCTGGGACTCAGATCTGGGATTCAGGTCCCTACTCAGTTTCCCTTCACATCAGTGTCTCTGTCTTACCTGGTCCACACTAGACAGGGACATTGATCTGGGTGTCCCTGTCCTGGAGACTCTGCTCCCACAGACCCTTCAAACCCTGACAGCCCAGTCTCACCACTGCACTGTTCTGTGTCTTCTGAGTCCTCAGCTAACGCAGTGACCCAATCTTGCCATCTGCCTTCCTGCAAAAGCAAAGCCACTCCTGAATCCCACATCTCAGTTAATCCAACCAACAGCAGCACCATGCTTAGCACATGGTAGGTGCTCAGGAAATGCTTTCTGAGGGCAAGGACTGGGCACATACTTAGCCTAGGTGACAGAGGCCAAATTTTAAATGAAGACCTTTCTTTTGCCCCCGACAGTTCAGTGTAGACTTCTCATCACCGTAGGGGCACTGCCAGCTTCAGCCGAGCTGGTAGCTGCTCACAAATGTGTGTCAGATCTGGTGGAGAGGTGGACTGGAATAAGAGCCATGAGTTGCAGGAAAGTGGTTCATATTTTAGAGTTCACTGCCAGGTCAGATCAGGTCGGCTCTTGTGTCTGGGCCTCTGTGAAGAGGTGACCAAGGTCAGCCTGCCCCTCACAGGTTGGTTGCCTTGATCTGTTGATCTCAGCAAGGTATTCAGGACACAGCCTAGCCAGAAGCCCATTTCTGAAGACTTGGCACACACTGTATGAATGCAGCACCACCAAGCCTCATCCACCATCTCTCTGGGAGATGAAGGAAATACTCAGAACTTATCTGCAGATTCCCTGCAAGTACCACGAGATGTGCTCAGTAAGCGTCCCAGTGAAGGCTTCCCCAGGCTGTGCTGGGAAGAGTGTAGACCATCAGGATTGAGGAATGGCCCAGGTCATGAATGGGGACACTATGTGACCTCTCAATTTGCTTCCAGCTGTACTTGTGCCTGAGACATCGGAACATTTCTGTGGGCCTCAGCTCTTCAGTCCCAATCCAGGGAAGGAAGTTTGGGTGGGTAGAGCAGCAGTAACCAAGAGATTCCAGGACCCTTCCCTACTAGATCTGCCATCACCCCATTTCCTTCTCAGGGCACCCGGGCTTGACCTGTATTAACTGTATTAACTGACAAGTATTAACTGATAACCAGATGCCATCTCTTGACAGAAGCAATGCGTTCTGGGAAGAGCTGATGCCTCTCCTCTCTAACCATGGATTTCAGATGTAGTGACAGGGCAGGGTGGCAAGGCAGGACTGAGGAACAATGATTCCCAACACAGACCTTGACTCCTAGGTAGGAAACTTTAGCCAATTGCTTTTCTTCTTAGAGCCTCTGTTTATCAGTAAAACTGGATGGTATCTTACATTGGGGCTGCTGCGAATACACTCCAGAGAGCCAAGGGTGGGTCTGGCACCAAGTCGGTACACCGCAAATGTTACTCATTGTCTACCCTTGTCCCCGTGAGTCTGCAGAGTCTGGGAATGACTGTGCTGGCTCCCTGGTTGTGGTAGACAGGATGGGCTGAGAGGTATGCAGCCTGTTCACCATGGGCTCCAGCCCTGCCTGGTCAGACCTTATAAAGCCTTACTCTCTTCATTTGCAAGGTGGGGTACTGTCACCAGCTCATTTGAGGGGCCATTTATTTATTTATTTTACTTCATTTTATTTTACATGTATCTGTGTTTGGCCTGCATGTATGTATGTGCACCGTGTGCACGCTTGGTGCTTGCAGAGGTCGCCAGATCCCGTGAATCTAGAGTTACAGTTGGTTGTGAGAACTGGACATGGTTCAGACAGCACCTGACCAGAATAGCACTGATACTATGCAAGGGGAGCTGTCCCTTCTTGCTTCTCAGAGCAGAGGGTGCTAAGGACCATCTTGTCAGGGAGGTCAAGGCCAGGCGTAGTCCAGCACCAGACTCCTTGCTGGTCAGGTACACCTTAAACTAGAAGCCTGACTGCCCTTCCCTCACCCCAGGGAATGTGTGAGCAGAGGCCATGGCCACCTCTGTAGCCATTGTCTTCAGTAACTGACTCTCATCATCGGGAGAAGCCCGAGAAGGGCAAGGCTGAGGGGCAAGGCTCCTGGTCTCCCCTCAGTTTGCATATTGCACTTCTGGTCTGGCTAAGGGGACATCGTTCTTCCCACCTGCTGGAGTGACAGCAAGGAGCACCTCTGTGCTCTGAGGTCATTTACTCCCAGGACAGCTCTCATTCAGGTGAGGCAGCCAGGGCAGGTGTGCAGCTACACTCTGGGTGGCCCAGGTCAGTTAGACTTCTCTGCTGGCTCCGGTTTCTTCAAATGTAAGTGCAAGAAAATGAAGAGCCACCCCCTTCACCTTCAGTTTTGTCCTCCACGAACACTGTAATGACTAGCACTTGGGATGCTTTCTCCAGCTTTAACCTTGGTAATTGTTTTCTGCTCCCCACAACCTCCACAGGAAAGCGGGAGCTGTTATCACCCCTTTGACAGGGGTGGGAATAGGCCCAGAGAGAGACAGCTGCTCACCTGAGGTCACACAGCTGGAAAGCAGTGGAACACAGTTGCCTCTGTCCCTTTCTCCGGGCCCTTGAGGGTTTGACATTGATGGCAATGTGTCTCCTAGAGTTTTGTTTCCTCTGTCTATTTTCTGGAGTGAGCTGGTGTCCAGGTTGGGGGTGGGGTGCTTCTTCCCTCCCTCTCTATGATCCTGGGGAACTCAGCAGGTACTCAAAGTGTCTTCTGCAAGCCACAGCGTTGAGCTGCCACTTTGAAGACAGACAGGGGCTCCACTCTGAGGACCCCATTTTTAGACATTTGTTAAGCCAGATTCTGACCTAAGCATTTTGCATGGCCCTCGCATTCCATTCCTGAGTAGACAATGGCATTATCCTAGGCTCACGGCTTAAGAGACTAGGGTCTTGGAGAAGAGGGACTACCCCATAGCAGTCAGTAAGTGGCAGATGTGAACCAGACATAAGCCTAACTTGATAGGGGTGCTATGGGTGGGTTTCCTGAAAGCGGGAGCAATACTGGCTCTGTCCAGCCAAGCAGGGTACCAAAGCAGCAGTGGGGAGGGGACAGGACAAAGTGGCACATGAAGCAGATTCGAGGGAAGCTCAGGTGAAGGCCAGGATGCTAGGGCAAAGGGTCTAGTTACTTGTGTGTTTCTCACTGGCTTCCTCAGTCTCCCCAGCAGCCCCTTGCCATCTCTGCCCCAGCTCCAAAGCACGTTCTTCTGAGGTGTGTTCTCCCACCCATGTGCCTGCTCCAGTTTCAGCTTCTTCCTCACTCCCCCAGGCTGTAAGAGTTCAGCGCCCAGGGCTCCTTCAGGACTCATCATGGGCAAATCCTGTTCTCCTTCACCCTGCAGTACACACATGTCTCTTGAACCTATTTGGCAAAGGGGAGACTGAAGTCCAGAGAAGCTAAGTGGCTAAGAAGCAGCATGACACTGCACCCACTCAGTATTTCTGTTGGCTGAATCTTGTTGCCCAGACCTTTCTACCCCTTACTGTAGAACAAGGGGGCCATGGAAAGGGTAGAGGACAGATAAATGAAACAGTGTGTCACACAGTAGTATCAGTGACCAAGAGCCAGAGATACTGTTTCCATAGGTGCCACTTGCTGAGTACTGGCTATAGCTTTGAAGACCAGCCCTTGATGCTTCTAACCGCTTCCACGGTGGTGGAGACCAAGGCACAGGGCAGGGATTAATGGCCCCAGCTTCAGCCTTCAGCCTGTACCCTCCACCAGTGTTCCATAAATGTCACTTTTCTGTGATGTGAACACATACACAGGTGACAAGATTCTGTCAGGTGTACTGGGAGAGGCTGTGGGTAGAAAAAGGATAGAAGATCTCTCTCTCTGTCTCTGTCTCTGTCTCTCTCTCTCTCTCTCTCACACACACACACACACACACACACTCACAACCCAGCTTTGCTGGAGGTCAGGGAGTGCAGGAGAGTGAGTGTGTACTTGACTGGGGCCCCAGGCATTGTCATCACCTAAGAAGTTCTCTGCACAGTCAGCATCAGACATCTGGTTGACTCTTGGGGAGCCACTGCACTGTGCTCAGCCTCTCCCCTGGACCATATCCCACCTTCTCCCTAGATGCCTTTACTGGAGGTCTCCCAGATCAGCTCTTACAAAGCTCTTTCCGCTCTTCTGCCCCCAGGGAGCCGGGAGGCTGCCTTCACCTATGCAATTATTGCTGCGGGTGTGGCCCATGCCATCACAGCTGCCTGCACCCAGGGCAACCTGAGCGACTGTGGCTGCGACAAGGAGAAGCAAGGCCAGTACCATCGGGACGAGGGCTGGAAGTGGGGTGCGACGAGACGGCTGTAGGCGAACGGCATCGGCTTCGCCAAGGTCTTCGTGGATGCCCGGGAGATCAAGCAGAATGCCCGTACCCTCATGAACTTACACAATAACGAGGCAGGCCGGAAGGTAGGCAGCAGGGAGGACACTGCAGTGAAGTCCTTGGTGACAGGGGTGGTGTCTGGGAAAGCCCAGCTCTGCACCTAGCTTCGAGTGTAAGCATGGAGCTTATTGACTGAATACAAAAAACAAAATGGCTGCTTCCCAGCAAGGAGGTAAGAGGGAGGCAGATACGTTCTCCAAGGTTCCACTGTCAGCTGTATAAACTGACTCTGGGGAAGGACCGAGGCAGTTGACGGAGGCATCCACAGGGACCAGCTTTCAGAGTAGCTATCCTTTTCCTGTTGTCTAAACCAAGATCCAAGCCAATCCTAGAAGAAAAGGGCAGGATTTCTCCTGTTTTCAGCAGACAGGCTGGAAAGGGAAGGGAGCTGGATGTCCAGACCATAAAGGGAAGCAGATAGGACCGAAGGTCCAGAGGACAAATCAAAGAGCCATCAGCTGGGGATAGGAGAGGGAGGCAGGCCCTGTCCATGTAGGACCAGCCATGGCTGTTGAAATACAGAAAGGCACCAACACAGGCTGGGAAACCCATCCCAGAAGTATTTACACATCAGCAGCCTGACCAGGCACTGAGGGACACCCAGGCCACTGCTATCTATGAGGGCAGTGCCCCTGCTTAAGGCTTGAGGCTGGGGTGGGCTCCCAAAGGCCTGTGAAGAATTAGAAATGAGAGGGGGGTTTATGCTTTGCTCCATGAGGTATCTGTGAGGCAGGGTGGAAGGGCGGACACAAACACAGAGCTGTGGTGAAGTAGCCCCAGGAGTTTGTTGTCATCTGTACTATACTGTTACTGGTGAAGAAACTGAGACACAGGCAGGAAGTCATGTGCTAAGAGTCCCCCAGCACTGGAGCCAGGCACATCTGGCCACAGTGTTCACCTTGTATGAACAGTTGTGTACATGGCTGCAGTGGTTGAGACCCTGACAGGGTCACCTTTGCTCAGTCAGGCTCTGTCATTGCTGTCCTACCAGAGCTGAGGTGAGGAGGGAAGATCTGAGATCTGACCCACCATCCTTAGAGCTCAGCCAGGGAGGCATGAGCCCATGTTGTCCACATGTGCAGAGGGACGCAGTGAGGAGGGTGGTTGGAGGCCTACATACTGTGAGGGCATAGACAGACCTGTATCCAGAAGGGTAAGAGGGGCTACCCCCTTTCTTGTGTCTCTCTGGCCACATGCTGTGTGTCACAGCTGCTGATCAGCCTTGATAAGTAAAAGAAACCTGGTCTTCCCCAGAATGACATCGAGGTAAATCAGATGGCCCCCAGGGACCATCTTGTCCAGATGGGTCATTCTGTGGGAGTCTCAGCTGTTCTGTCCTTTCCACAGCCGCAAAGTCCTAGGGGAGACCAGAGGTCACAGGTGCTGCCCCTTCCTGAAGCTCTCATTCCTTGGAGGCAGGCAGGAGGCAACAAATTCCCTCCTTTATCTCCTCACCCCATGTACCTGTTTGGCCTATGTTGAGGTAATGCAGGAAGCTAGTCTATGGATCACAGTGAACCCCAACTCCCAGATGGTATGCAGCTTTGTTCTGTAGCTTTCTCACTCAGGAACAGCCTTGGGGTGCCCATTACCCTGGAGACAGACATGCTGCACATGGACACATTGATCAGGGCCTGAACAACTAGGTAGAGGCACTTTGGCTTCAGAGCAGAAAGGGGCAGAGGTCTTGGCAAAAGGCTGTGGAGACAGCAAGGTCCAGGTAGACAATGGATATGGATGGAGCACAGAAGGAGGGATTTTCCCCACTTGATGGTGAGAGCCTGTCTTAGTCACTGTTCTCTTGCTGAGAAGAGACACCATGACTAAGGCAACTCTTATGAAAGAAAGCATTTAACTGGGGGCTGGCTTACAGCTTCAGAGTCCTTTGTCATTATGGCAGGGTGCATGGTGGCACATATCACACTGGAGCAATAGCTGAAAGCTACATCATTATCTATAGGCAGAGAGAGAGAGAGACTCTCTCTCTCTCTCTCTCTTATTGGGCCTGGCATAGGCTTTTGAAACCTCAAAGCCTTCACCCCCCCACACCCAGTGACACATTTTGTCCAACAAAGCCATACTTCCTAATCCATCTAATCCTTTCAAATAGTGCTACTTCCTGGTGACTAAGCATCAAATATTTGAGCCTCTGGGGGCCACCCTGATTCAAACTACCGCAGGACCTTTGGGTATCTCCCCACAAGAGCAGTTCATCTAGGGACCATGTGCTATCTCTATCCTCAGTATGAGAGTTATCTGGGGACCCTGGCCTAGGTCTGGATCTCAGAGGATATTACTAATTATAAAGCACACCCCTCCCCAGGACTCCCCAGCACACACCAGGCTGCGCTGGACTCCACGCGGCTAGTGAGGAAAGGCCCACAGCAGTTGTTGGAGATGGGTCAAGAGACTTGAGAAGGATCATGGTCTTGTTGATCACTCAGTGCCTCACAGAGTCAAGATTCAACCTGACCACAGGCTCTGGAGCGTCTCAGCAGTTGGTGTGAGAGGAAGGGGGGGCAGGAGAGCCTGGAAAAATGTAATCATGCCTTCTGCAGGCTAATGAGGGGGCCATTGCTACAGGAGCACCTACTGTGTACCCTGCAAAGGAGGAGGACCAGTGTGATTCCAGTGGACTCAAGACTCAGGCCATGGTGGCCGGGGCATGGTGGACCAATGTGTTTAGCCTCTGCCTTGGCAGGGGTAGTCATAGAAAGGCAGGCCTGAGACTGTAGATGCTCCTGGGGAAGGGGGCTGGGAATTGAAATCCCTCCTTACTGATGCCATAGGCCACTCTGCTCAGGCTGATGGAGTTCTAGACTTTCTCATTCTGGTTAGTGATTCAAATCATAGGACACTAGAGTGAGAGAGACATCTGGAGAATGGTCATTAAATACTAATGGCAATCTCTGTGTCCTTGAATTATCTCTTTTCCATCCCTTGGGTGGCAGTGAGATGAATTAATTACTCCATGGCCCATGTCCTCACAATACTCAGGCTAGTGTGAGTCAGATAAAGGGGCCAAACCTTTGACTTATGGCTGAATGTCAGGAGAAAGGTGGCTCAGAAAACACAGCAACAGTGCAGTTTCCTATGGGAGACAAGGATCTTCAGTCAGGCCTTGAAGGAGAAGCAGAAGGATTCCAAAAAGAGGACAGTTAGCATAAGCAGGCATGGGAATCAAGGGTGGAGTGCCTGCATTCATGATGCCCTCCAATCAATCCCCAGCATTGACAAAAAGGAGAGGGCAGTTGTTAAATCCTGTAAGAACAATAGGGGCTCCATGGTCTGAGGCTGGGAACAGGTAGTGAGGTTGCTGAGGAGGTTGAAATCAAATTCAGTGTCAGAAATAGCCAGAAGCGTGTGATGGAGTGAGCTTTGGGTGGGTTCCTGTCCTTCCCTGGCACAGAATGGAGAGCTGGGAAAGGCCCTAGAGGTGGCAGGTGCTGACACCCAGGAGTTGGGGAAGTATAAGAAGCAGCCTTTGGGCAGTGTTTGGGGGAATGCTCCTCACTAAGTTAGGCAGAGGAGACAGGTATTGAAGAGCACAGGAGGGTGCTTGGAGATGTAGAACTGGTGACTCCCGAGGATTCTGGCACCTTCTGTGGAGCAGGCCCAGGAACCACTGGAGGGAGGGGGCAGCAGAAACTGCTAAGGACGCCAGGCCTCTGAGGGGTGCATGGACGAAGACCAGGAGGGTTCTGGGGAGAGAGGTGCTGGAAGAGAGGTGACCAGAACAGGGACAACCTGGGACTCTCACTGCACAGGAAACTTTCCCCCTAGTCTGCATCCGACAGTGGCTTCTGCTATTGCTTGGCCTGGCAACATTATCTCCAAGTCCTCACAGTGACATTGTATCTTCCTCCAAGCTGTAGAGGCTGTGGAAGGTGAAGTGTGCTGGGAAGGCTGGGGTCCTGGGGAAAGATGGACTGTCAACAGACCCTGTCTGCAGTGAGGGTTGAGACCAGGACTGGCAGTCTGAGGACAGGGCCCCCCGCTGGGACAGGCCAGCTCTGCTGGAATGTGCCTTGCTCCAGGGAGGTGAGCTAAGGGGGATGGAATTCCACCTGAGTGTGGAGTCACCTCTTGCTCACAAGGGGTGTTGGTCTTGTCCCTTCCTGCCCTGCCCTGTCTGGTCTGGGTGCTCCTGGGGGTTGGCTTTTTACTCTGGGCATGGCTGCAGGGAGGGCAGTGTATCATGGGAATCAGGGGACAACAGGGACCCAGCCCCTGGCAGCAAGGGCGAGGCCCAGATAAGGCTTGCACCACTTCGTTGTTGCTGGAAGCCACT
>LOEQ01000394.1:90473-102850 GCA_001685075.1 Bramus lutescens
TTGTTGATACTGCCGGACACAAGCTTCTCTGCCGGGAGGACACAGGCAAGTCTAATGCAAGTCTAATGTCAGCACCAACAGTGCAATCCCAATTTAATCCCTACAACTGCTAACCTCCAGCCTGGTCCCAAGTCTGCCACTTGGGAAAGTGGAGGTGGGCATAGGTAAAATGGCCCAAGGCTACAGAGCACTCAGGTTACCCTAGACATCTGAACTCAAGCTGGCTCCAGACTAGGGTTCTGGGGCTGTCCTCTTTCAATCCTGACATCCCATGCGTGATTCCACAATATTATCCAAAAATTCTGGAACCTTCTGAAGCAATTTAGAAGCTTTGGTTGTCAGCCCCTAAGTTCCCACTTTCTACCTACCTGTGAACTGAGGGTCGGTCATTCAGGCACTGTTTCCTGTCTTGCTCTGGTTGTGGGACTCTGGACATTGTCTTCCACCTAGAATAAGACACTGTGGGGCCAAAGGAAACAGCTGATTCAGAGGTTTTATGCATTGATGTCTTTTAAAGCAGAGTTCTTGGCCTTCACAGCTCTGGACTTGTGCTGGGCAGAGGGCAAGTTTGGAGCCCTGAGCCCTCACCAGCAGGGTCCTGTTCTCCTAGGCAAGCATGAGCTTCAGCTCAGCATCTCCCAGAGCCCAGCCTGGCATAGCCTTGGTGTCTTGGGGAGGTGCAATCCAAGGGCTAGTGCAGGCTGTGGCTTGGGAGTGCTGGTTTCAGTCCTATTCAGTGTGTGTGCTGCTGTACATTAGGCTGGACCTGGCCTTGCTGCTTCTGGCCTGGGTATCCTTAGCCTGTCACTTTGCTTCCCTGCACCTACTCTTTTCGTCTGTGAAACGGGCTCACCTCATGGAGTGCTCAGATGGACTGAAAGTGTTTATGGTCACTTTGTTGAATGGTTTCCTTAAGTCACGCATGACTGTTTGAACAAACTGCAAATGAGTATGAGGAAAACTCATTTCTTTGGCCTAGGAGTCTAGTACTCAGTGTCCATGTGTGGCTCATAGTTAGCTCATGACTTCCCTGATACAGGAAGTCCCCTAGACACTGGTGAGCATGGGGTATTTAGAACCTAACATTAATAGAGAAGTTTAGGAAGGCCTCCATAGCCAGCCACCTTCCTGGCCTCCAGGACCAGCCATGTGATTTCCCCCAGAAAGAATCCCCCATGTGGCTGGTCCTGGCAAGAGATTACTGGAAAGTAACCAGAAGGGAGGGGCAGCGTAGTGAGGCAAAGGTGGAGCTCAGTTATGCCACAGTGAGACCAAGTCAAAATGGCCTCACTGGGCACACAATTGCCTTCTTTGTCCCCAGGAGGGGGACTAGAACTCAGGGTGTTATCAAGTAAGTGAAGGGGAGGACAGCAGAAGGTGATGGAGAGGGCTGAGAGGCATGGCATGGGCCTGCAGGGAAGGTAGGACTGGCTCCTAGAAGCCAAACTATCACTTCTCCTAATCCTGAACAGCTGTGTCCTTTGCAGAAAACTTCAGGTGTGATAATATCCCGAAGAGGACTTCCTGCCTAGCCAAGGGGACTCACCTGCAGTGTACATCTGAACCAAGGGAGATGGCTAACGATGCAAGTGTCCACTATGCCATAGGAAGGCTTTCCCTGCTCCCCACAGGATGATGCCCCCTGTCCACTGCATGGATGGTGGGGTGCAGTCCAGGCAGCAGATGGGGGAATATAGCAGGCCACTGGTGGGGAGGGGGTGTCTCCTGATAACCAGAGCCCTAAAGACAGCAAGACCTGGGAACTGGCTGTGGGCAATGCCAGCTTCAGCTGCTCACTGTGCTGTACCATGTGCCCCTCTCAAGACTGGACATACTGTGTGTGTGTGTGCACGCATGCGTGCATGTGTGTGTGTGCTTGTCCCATTCCAAATGTGTCTCACAGCTACTCTCACCTCACAAGAGAGGGCCTGTTGTTATCCTGCCACAGGAGGAAACCGAGGCACTCAATGAGTGGCATGCTGGAGGTAGCTCTGTCCATCTGCTGTATACCTGTTTCTTAGCCCTCTATTGTGTGTGTACATGTACGGTGTTTAGATAGCAGAGCTGGTATGCTGAAGTCACAATGACTAACAAGTTACACACACCTTATTCCTGCAAGACCTTCACTATTTACACCTTTTCCTGGTCAAGCCTTGCAGCTCTGTGCAGGTAAGCAGTGTCCCTGGGCCCCTGTTGTAAGCAGGCATGGCCCCCAAGGCTCTGGTGGGCCTCTGTGCACCAGGAGGGTTGTGCTGCAGGAAGCTATTCTCCTCGGGGCAAGTGGGATTGCTGGCCACACCCCGCTCTAACTCTCAAGAATTCCAGTTGGGCCTTTGTTCTGTGCTGGCAATAGAAATGCCTGGCCATGGGAAGAGCTTCCTCCTAGGCTTGATTGGGCTGCTTATTTGTTGTGTGATCTTGAATAGCTGCCTGTCTCTGAGGCTCAGTTTCTTTCCCCCATGGAGGGGGGAGTTAAGGCACCAATAATAGACTTCTTGGATCCACTTGAACAGTGGATCCACTGCCTGCAAAGTCCTGGATGGCCAATCTTCCTCTGTGGAAAGCTCGCAACCCTGTGCAGCTACCCTGAGACCTCACGAGTCTTAGAAGCAGGGGTTGCAGATGTAACATGAAATCCAGAGTCGTGTTGTAGGTACTTTTTGTTTAATGGGGGGTGAGGGTGAGGCGGAGTCTCACTATGTAGCCCTGACTGGCCTGGCACTCGCACAGATCCACCTGCCTCTATCTCCTGAGTGGTGAGATTAAAGACCCGCACTACCACGCCTGGCTAGAATCTGTGTTCTACTCCTAAGGCTCTTGCTAGCTCTGTTCTCCTCCTTCTTTGAAGCCCCGTTCAAACAGCTTGTTGGAGAGATCTGGGCAGAAGGAGCTGCCTGGAAGTTATTGAGATTTGTTACTTCTGAACAGGGCCACAGGAGACCAAGCCACTGTGTGACACTATGAGGTCCCTGAGATGGGTCTCTAGGTCAGTCAGTCATACCTGAGCAGCTCCTCTGTAGAAAGCCCTGTCCAGGACCTGCAAACTTGTCCATAAAGCCTTATCTACACCAGAACTTCTGCCCATGCTCCTGCCTGCTGCATCCAGCAGCTGCCCTCCTCCCGGCTGCAGGCTGCCTGGTGGCCTAGAATAGCCTTGCCCTGCTTCAGGAAGCAGGTGCCATCCAAGGACAGAGCATGGCCTTGCCTCTGGCTACATGCTTCCTTTCAGGCCCCCACAGGTGAGGCTTTACCCACTGCCCCACTTCTGCCCACTACAGATACCCAGGAGTCACCTGTGCACTAGACCCTGAGTTCAAATCTCCTGCAAGCAGAATCTGGCCCTGCCTGGTGTTCTGGTTCATCAGCACCTCTTCCTGGCAGCCCCCAGACTTGAGGCTGCAGTCTTTTCAAATGTAGATTGCATCTCCAACCCTCTGTCATAACCTCACACTCTTCCCTTCTATCTCAGCATAGATCCCGAAATCTTCAAAATATCACAAGACCCTCCCCAAGCTCTGTCCTCCTCTGTTACGACCCAACATCTTATTTCCCCTTTGCCTGGTATCCTCCTCCTCCACTGCCCTCCTCACTGATCTCAGATATGCTGGCTATTCCCCTGCCTCAGGCCCTTTGCACTTGACAGTTTCTCATTGCTGCTCCCCCAACACTCACCCCACCACACATCCTCAAGTCCTTGCTCAGATATCACCTAAGAAGGGTTTTCCTGACCACCCCACTGGAAACTGCCCCCATCTGTCTCACCACTTCCTGTTCCTGCCGTTTTGTTTTCCCACATAGCACTTTCGACCACCTGACATAATATTGGGAGTTTGCCAGTGATCCCAACATGACCCGGAAAAGTCAGAGTGCTTGCTGTAGAAGGCCTCCAATGGGAGGGCTCAGGCCCGAAGATTCCCCCACCCATGTTCAAGGGTCTGTCCCCTCCATTGCTGTCCCACTGAGTCAGTGGGACAAGGTTTATTTCAATGCAGCTCTTATCATATGGCAGCCATTATTCTAAGTACTTTGTACATATTATCTTACACAGTGCTCCTGAGAGCCCATGAGGTGAACACTCTCATTATCTTCCTTTATAAACCGAGGCTCAGGGTCAGTGACTTGCCGAAGATCAAGATACACGGCCAATAAATAAAGAGCCAGAGCGTGCATACAGAAGTGCAGGGCCAGAACCCACATTCACTACACTCATGTCTCTCTGTGCCGGCTCACTTTATTTGTTATATGTGCCTACTTCATGTTAACTGCATTTTGGAGGTGAACATGTACATAGATGACTGAAAAAATGCTACCCTCCATCAGGGAGACCACAATCCAGTCAGAAATACCGAGCCAAGATAGGGATGGGAAAATGTCTCATTCAGTAAACTTGTGCTGACACCTGTAATGTGTCAGTTCTGGACATCAGAGAGGAAGCCTGGCTGCTGGTTTTGAGGGGTGTGCAGTGTAGTGATGTGGGGAGAAAGTGAACAATTGCATGGATACCTGACAGCAGAAACCGTGTCCAACACAGAGGAGCTTAGGGCATTGTGGGAACCCAGAAAAGGAGGCCTCTGTGTGGGGACTGGTGGGAAGGAACAGATGGCCGAGTGGTAGCGTGGCCACCTAGGTGTGTGGGTAGATGGCCCTGTAGGTGAGCGGAGATGGAAAGATGGATAGATATGTGGGGAGCGGGGGATGGGTGTGTGGCTAGAAGGGTGGCTGAACAGATGGATGTAGAGATGCTTAGCTATATAGTTAGAAAAGAGGGGTCTGGGATGAATGGATGGATGGATGGATGGATGGATGGATGGATGGATGGATGGATGGGTGGGTGGGTGGATGGATGGGTGGATGAATGGATAAACATGTGAATGACTGGGTGGGAAAGTTGGAGGATAGGTGGGTGGGTGGGGAAGTTGGAGGGTGGATGGATGGGTATGAGGGTGAATGGATAGGTAGATCATAGGTACATGGATGAATGTACATATCAGTATTTGAAATATGGACTAGTAAGGTTGGAAAGGACAGCAGGATGTATGGATGGGTGGGTGGGTAGATGGAGAGTTATTTGGAAAGATAGTTGATTGAATGAATGAGTAAAAAAGCTGAGCTCATTGCTGGGAAGTTGGACACTTTCCCAGTGAGATCACCAGATCAGCTGAAAGAAAGGATTGCAAATCCACACATTCATTCATTCAACAAATACCAGCAAGCACCTATTTGTGTGTCTAGTACTGTGTCAGGCTCTGGGATTAGGGGTGGCACTTGTCTTTATAGAACTGACATTCCAGGGGGAAGTCAGACAACAAATAGATGGAGGGAGAACCATTGTCAAAGAGTAATAAACATCACATCAGAAAGATAAAGCAGAGTGAGGGGTAGAGATGACAGGAATGGGATGTTATTGGGGGTAGACAGAGGAGCCCTCTGAGAAGGTGAACCGTGAACAGAAACTGAGCCTTCTGGGGAATACCACTTGAGTCAGAGCATTCAATAGGCCAGAGGCCAATGTGGCCCCACCATGTGAGCAGTGACTATAGAGGTGACAAGGTCACAGGTAGGAGCGCTGGGAGCAGGGATGCCCGGGGGACATGCGTGTGAGAGGCCTGCTCAGAGTAGGCATGCTGGAAGATGAACAACCTGCCTCTTGGGTATGAAGGCTTACAAGGATGGTTGTGTCTAGCTGTCTTGGAAGCCAGTGGAGACCACTGAACCTGGGATGGTTTACTGTAGAGGGCCCCCCTCTCTCCTCCCCTGGAAGGGTTCCCAGTTGGGAGGCCATCAGCATTTTAATTACAGCTCCCAGTTCTCAATGGTTTGCAGCCCAACCGTGAAACAGGCCCTGGGCAACATGTGGCACTTCAGTGATTTACTCCCTCACCCTTTCTATATTTAGTGCCCCTGGGTGCTGTTGGCCAAGTTTTCTGAGAGGAAAAGAAATGGAATGTGGGGGTGGGGTTAGGCCTGGGATTTTAAGTGCATCAATCCATTTTTCAGTTGTCCTCTGAGATAAGATTTCTCAGCCTGCCCAAAGTTACTGGTGCTCGCTGATGTGGGGTACAAGTGTCCAGTGCCCTGCTTCTTTTCTCTCTGAGAGAATGCATGCTTTCTGCCAAGTGGTGGCCTTGGAGGCTACCACAGATCAGGTGTATCTACAGGCATGGGCTCCCACTCTCTGTCTGAGGCTGTACCCCTCATGCCCCCCACCACACAACCTAACCCAAAGCTCAGGATCCTGCAGGGCTCCTCAGACTTCACATGGCCATAAACCACCTGGAGGGTGGAAACACCCTCTGACTGATGGCAGGTCTGGGCAGGGCCTGCGGCTCTATCTCCAGCAGCCTCCCCAGCGAGGTAGGTGCTGCTGGGTGCTGGGGCTGGAATGTATATGCCAAAAGTTTGGGTACTGGAAACTTAATCCCCAAAACCCAATGGAGATCTGGAGGTGAAGCCTTTGGGAGGTGATTAGGGGTAGACAAAGTCTTGAGGCCAGCCCTCAGAATGGCATCAGTGGCTTTAGAAGCAGAGGAGGAAAGACCTGAGCTCCGGCACTATTCTGTCTCCCATGTGACACTCTCTGCCATGTTGTGACACGGCACAAGGTCCTCCCAGATGTGAGCACCGTGTGTTTAGGCTTTCGGCCTCCAAAACTAAGCTGAATAATTCTGTATTCTTTAGAAGTTACATTCTCTCTAATATTCAGTTATAGCCACAGAAAACAGCCTGGGACATTGGCTTCAGGACCACAACTGGGCAGGAAGGACCTCGACCTGTGCCATCCAATAGAAATCTAAGATAAGCCACATGGGTAACGTGTTCTAGTGACCACATGAAAAAGACAAAAAGAGGCCTGAGGGTGTGGCTAGGGGGTAGAGCACTTGTCTAGCATGCACAAGGCCCTGGCTTTGATCCTCAGCGCTAAAGAGGAAAAAAAAGGATGCTGTTAAGGGAATAATATATTTTATTTAACCTATTATCATCATTCAGCACATAACTAGTATAAGAATACCGAGGTGTCCTGTGCTGCTTTTCCATGATAATAGTCCGTGATCTTGTGTTTGTGCTGATAGCACCTTTTAGTTCAGGACATCACATTGCTTCCAGGATGCCCACTCTACCATTGTACGTTCCAAATCTGACTTAGGACTGGCTGGGGAGAGGCAGCTTCACTTCCCAGGTCCCTAAGGCAGCTGTATACTTCTACCGAAGACAATCCTGGGGAAACGAGGAGGTTGTACTAGTTCCCGCAGCCCCTTCCCCTCCCAGGTGGGCCATTGGATCTCTCTCCATTTCATTTGCCTCACAGCGCCCAGCAGTAGCCAGAAGGTGACAGTCCTGGGACTTGAAGTGAAAGCTCTTTCTCCTCCACAGTAAGATACTCCAAGTCTTTTACTTTTAGCATGACATGACTTCAGGGGAACTTTCAGCCACTTTCACTTCTGTGGATCTGCTGAGGTGGCCTGGACCCTGAAGTCTCTGGAATGGTAAAGAAAGCACGGCATCTTTGGTTGGCATGGCTGGGACAGCCAAGCCCCNCTGGGTCCTGGCTCCTGCAGCAGATCCTGAAGTTTAGAGCAGCACCAGGGAGTCCATGTCCCCCTCAGCCATGCCTGTCATCTATGCCTGGGGAGAGGCCCATTGTACTCAACTGAGAACTGCTGTGGGGTCAAGACCAGACATTCAACCGGAAGAACCCAAGTTCCATCCGACAGAAATGAAGTATAAGACCCAGCTAAAAAAAGGTTTATCTCAGAGGAGATGCCCCAGCGTGTATGTCCAGCTACTTGAGACCAGCCATTTCTAACTCCCAGATGCCTGCTGAGCATCTCCCAGGAGGAGGATTAATCCAGATGCCTCATGGACCCCACAGCAGAGGGCTCTGCACAGTGAAACCAGCAAGTCCTCTAAAAACCCATGGCTGGGAGGATCCAAACCAGGGATGTGCAAGAGAGTCTGACAGAGGAGCGTGCCAAAGCTGAGGACTCAAGGGAAAGTGCCACAAGCAAGATGGTCACAGGCACAGGGGTCTTGAGTGAGAATAAGTAGGGCTTCCCAGGAATGCCTGGTACCAACTGTTCACTGAGGGTGTTTGGCAGACCTGAGAGGCAGCAGGTATCCTGGGCCCCAGAGGGTAGAGTGAAGTTGTTTTCTTAAGAGGTTGCCACTTGGCCTCTGATAACTTCCCACATCCCCACCCAGGGAAGCCCAGGTATGCCCAGATGTGTGCTGGCCTCCAGGAGGAGGTATGGCCCAGTACACAATCTCCCAGCAAGTCTATCCAGAGTTCTATGGGATCTCCATACTCCTTCCTTTCCTATCCTGGCCGTTGCTGAGACAAACCCAACTTCTCTCCTATATCTCTCCTAACCCTTTGGTCTTGCCATCATCTGGATTTCTGCCCAGGCACTTCTGCTACTGGCAATGCCCTGGACTAGCTTCTCTGCATTCCTCAAAACTCACAGGTCCCATCCTCCAGAAAGCCCCACAAGCACATCGAATCAGAACCTATGAGAGCCTAGGCCAGATTTCTGGAAATTCAGCCCCCATTGACTCTGCAGGGCTGGGAAGCCAAGCTTGGGAGGAAAAGCAGGCACCACCCATACACCAGGCCAGGGTCATACTTTGCAGACAGAGACACAGGATCAACTATGCTCAGGGCTGCTGGCCCCATAGGGTTGTTTTTATTGTTTTGGTTTTGGGTTTTTTTTTTTTTGAGATAGGGTTTCTCTGTAGCTTTGGAGCCTGTCTTGGAGCTAGCTCTTGTAGACCAGGCTGGCCTCAGACTCACAGAAATCCACTTGCCTCTGCCTCCCAAGTGCTCAGATTAAAGGTGTGTGGCACCACCGCCTGGCTTCCCATAAGGGTTTTTGAAAATTGTTGTTAATGTTGATTTTTGCAGTAGCTTTATTGAGCCATCCATGTGCCACATAATTGCAGTGTATAGTTCAGTGGTTCCTAACAGGTTCATAGAGATACACACTGACCACCAAAATAAACTTAAAACCTTCAATACTCAAAAAGGTTTTAGTAACTACTGACTGTCATAGGCCAAAAGCAAACCAACAAGGCCTGTGTTCCAGTAGAGGAGAGGCATACACAGGAGGACCGGGAGTTCAAGGCTAGTCTGGGATACGTGAGACCCCCCATCTCAAAAAATAAAAGGAAGTCAACTGATCAGCCGTCATCTTACCCCTCTTTCCCTTTCTTGCAGTTTCCTGGTAACTACTGACCTATTTTCTGTTTCCGTGGATTTGCCTATTCTAGATGTTTCGTGTAAGTGGGATCATATTGCATGTAGTTCTATGACAGGCTTTGTTCATGACTGTCATGTGCAGGGCACTTCCATATTGTAGCATACTGCTTGGACCTGGAGCCTCGTCCCCAAAGCCCACCTGCTAAAGACTTAGTTGCCAGCTTAGAGAGGGGACATTAGCTGTCTGGGAGCATGTCTTTGAAGGGGAGCATGGGACCCTTACCTATGCAGCATCTAGTCTCTCTGTCCCTGTGTGTGTGTGTCTTTCTCTGCTTCCTGGTTGCCATGAGCAGCTTTCTTCTGAGTGTTTCTGACATGAGGCACTGTGACACCACAGCCCCAAAGCAAGCATGGAAAGAGACTTTAGACACCACAGTTGTCAAATAAGCCTTTACCCCGCCCCCTCCCATGAATTGGTGACCTCAGTAATTTTGCAGTGGTGACAGAAATCTGAGTAACAACATTTCTTTCCTTTTCATGGCAGAAGACTATTCCATTATATGGAGAGACCACAGTTTGTAGTGTCAAAGTCAAACAAAACACAGAGATTAATCTCCAGCTCAGATCTTTTCAGGGGAAATAGACCAAGCTCGGGCGTGCAATCTGAAACATGCCTTTGAGCCTCTGGTTTGCGGGGAGACAAAGGCCAGTGGGAGGGTTTAGGAGAGAGAAATCTACACAGCTTGTTTTGTGGTATGGTCTGATGGAGCTCGAGGTACCAGCAGGAGCTCTGGCTGTTACATAAAGCAAGTCTTCAGGTCACAGTGGTATTCGGTGGTTAGCTGCTGAGTGAAAACAGCCCTAAGGATGGGTCCTGGTGGATTGACCCCCTCATCCCGTGGCCCCTTGACTGTGTTTTAGTGGACTCTGACAAGCAACCTCCATTTCTAAGACATTATCAAAGCGTATTTGTCCACTGAGGGCCCTGGGAGTCGTTGCACTCCAGCTACCATCATTGTGGCTTCCCATCTGCCTTTAGTTCAGTCCATGTGCTCAGGCTCTGCCACCTTGGAGCTGTCTACAAAAGAGCACAGGTCTAAAGCCAAAAGAGGAGGGGGGATTGACAGATGTCTGCTCTAAGAGTGGGCTGCATAGGCCATCCATATCCTAGATCTCCAGGAGCCAGTCAAAGCAGCAGCTTGGTGGGTGCTTTTTTTGCATTGGTCCCTACTGCTCAATCAAAGATTTGAAGAGAAATCTATTGTTCCACCCACAATCCCACTGGGATAGTAGGACTTCTGAGAGCCTGATCCTAGTGTTATTAACAGCTTGAGCGAGGTGAGCCATGGCCCAAGGCTGCTACCACCTCATTTATCTGGATTTGTGTGTGTGTGCATGTGGGGGGGGGAGAAAGAGACAGAACAAGTGTGCTCTACTACAGGAGATTGAACCTAGAATGTCCTGCATGCTGGGCAAGTGTTCTACCACTGAGACAACCCCCAGAAGTGGAACATTCCACTTTACAAGTATCTTCCAGACAGGTTGTAGGAGGGGAGTCTGTTTCCTTTAGAGCCGCTGCTGCTGGAAGCTAGCTGGCTTCAGCCTCTTGCCAGTGTGGTGGTTGATAGGCTACTGCATAAGTCTCTCTCTCTCGGCCTACCTGGCTGCCCACCTCAAGGCCTGGCCCAGGTATAAAATCATGTGACATAAAGATGAACGAGATAAAAAAAAGGAGTAGCAGACATGCAAAAGTCCACTCACACCACAGAGATTGCTGGAAGCATGTAGGTTTGCCGACCCTATATCTTTCCCATCACAGACAGGGCCACCCAGTTGTCTCACCTGAAGCCACAGTCTACTCAACTTGGACCAGGACAGTCCTGAAGCCACCCACACCTATCTGTTCATCAGCTCAGGAGAGACACCAGGCAGGAATCTGCGAGCAGACTACTGTCCCAAGGGCTCAGTTGCTCAGTTTCTGCCCTTTTGAAATGGCTCTAAGTGTCCATGGAAGCTCCGTGAAGGGATTACAGCAGCCTCAGCTTACAGTAGGAGAAACTGAGTCCTGGCTCAGGTCCATTGCCATGCAGAAGCCTCTCTGCTGGCCTCTCAGCTGGGCTCACACCATGTTTGAGGGTGTGCATATGCTCATGTTTATGGAAGCTTGCATGTTCCAGGAAGATGAGCGTGTGTGTGTGTGTGTGTGTGTGTGTGTGTGTGTGTGTAGTGAGAATGTGTCATTGTGTAAGTGCACAAGTACATGAATGTGTCTCGTGTGGTGTGTGGAGGCATGTGAACATGTGATTTAGAGGGAGGGTGTGAATATATATGTAGATGAAACCTGGCACTGCTTGTGTGGTGATGAATGCAAGGGTGTGTAACCCTGTGGAGCTGTGTGGGTGAGAATGTGTGTGTGTATAAACACTTGTTGCATCTGTCTGTTTGACCACAGCAGACCCATGCCAGGCATTTAGGTGTTCCTAGGGAGTGTGAACCCAAGAGGAGATAAGACTGGGCCATTTCTGTAGGACAAGTTCCTATAAGACCCCAGAGTTAGAGGACATGTTCCAGACAAGTCCAGTAGCTCAAGGACAGCAGGGAGTCACACACAGCCTCTGGTCCCCTGTGACCCACAGACAGCGCTTTTCAGTGGCGTCTGCTTTACACCAGAAAACCTCTCTGGCTGAGCCCAGAGCCCTTTTTCCTGGGCATGTTCTCCATGTGGGTCTGCAGCACAAGAGCTGTAGGGCCCCAGTCTGTGGAATGCAACTATGCCTGCACCCACCTGAGCCAGACAGGGACGCTGGCTTGAAGTGAGTGCACTCAGTGTGCCTTAAAGAATGCGACCAAAGAGAAAATACCCCAAGTATTTACAGAAAAAAGCTGCTTCCCTCTTTCATCTGAGTCGCCCAGAGGAACACAGCTGTATCTAAGTGCAAGGCAGCTTTTGGCTCATGATGGATGGGCCAGAGGAAGAGGGGAGGGGAGCAGGAGGAGAGGAGTGAGATGGGGAGGAGCAGTGAAGGCTGGGGAGTCAGAGGAGGAGCAGTGGGAGGAGGAGCAGTGGGGAGGAGGAACAACAAGAGGAGTAGGAACAGTGGGAGGAGGAGCAGTGGGAGGAGAAGCAGTGGGAGGAGGAGCCGTGGGAGGAGGAGAAGTGGGGAGGAGCAGTGGGAGGAGGAGC
>LOEQ01000394.1:111710-123518 GCA_001685075.1 Bramus lutescens
ACACACACACACACACACACACACACACTGACCACCTCAGTCATACTTGGGTATCAGCCAAGGCAGCAGAGGCCCAGAATCCCAGCATTGGGTGGCTAAAGCAGGAAGATGAGTTCCTCTCCCTGAAAGCAGAGTGGGTAGTGCCGTATTCTTCAGATGCGCTTACTCCCAGGCACAGACCTCAGGCAGGGCTTGGGGAAAGCTGCAAACCTGTCCTTAGGAGCCATACCTTGGGCTTTCCTCTCCCACTGTGGTCTCTGGTACTTGCTCAGAAACAGTCCCTAGGTGTTCATGTATGTGTGCATGGTTGAGTGAGGGTCCTCATGCGAGATTAGAGAAAGCCAGAGCTACCTGCCTCAGGAGGTCACACCCAGACAGGAGGCATTTGGTTCTAAAGGGACAAGAGCTTCTGAAGCTTGGCATTTGCTTCATGGAGCAGTCTTCTCCCTAGCAACCCTGCTCACAGCCTGAGAGTCTGGGCTCCAATCACAGGTCTTCCCTTTCTTGGTTTGGAAAGGCTTGCGTGTGAGTCATCCTCTCCTCTCCTGTGACAACACAGCCAAGACAGTGACTTGAAGAGGGGAAGACGCCACCCGGGTTTCTGGTTTTGGCCTCTCTGCTTTAAGCCTATGGTGAGGTGACGCATCATCATAGGAACATGTGGTGGGAGCAGGTAGTGGAGTACATGGTGACATATGTGGTGGAGCACATGTAGAGGCATGTAGTGGAACACAGGGTGAGAACATGTGATGGGAGCGCATGGTGGGAACACATGATGGAACACGTGGCGGGAACACGGGATGGGAACATGTGAGGGATCACATGATGGAACATGTCATGGAGTGTGTGGTGGTGGGGCACGTGGTGCGGCCATGTACTGACGCGCATGGTGGAGCAAAGCTGCCCACTGCACTGACTTCCATTCACACGAAGGGATTTCCTGGTTTTCAGACTTCTCCCAGTGACCAGAGTCTCTCAGATGGTGTGGCCCTGCTTAGCATCTCTTAGCATCTGTTTAGGTTACCTGACTGCTTGGCTCAACTTGATTGAATGCTCATCTCACCCTACCTTCTTCCAGGTAGGCACCCTGCAATGCCAGCTCACTGCCCATCCCCACATAATACCCCAATTCCTGCCCAGTTCCACCTGTCTTCCTGGCCCTTACCAAGCTGACTGGCAGACTATATGTGCTTGTTGACTAGTTTTCAGAGGTGGGGAAGTCTCTCAATGCCCAACACCCGGATGGGGACCCCGAAGAGAGCAGACACAATGTGCTACCTTCCCAACCCTTCCTAGAAGAAAGTCCGAGGTGGTTAACCCTGGTCCATCCTGGCATTTCTGAGCGCTCACCTCACTTCTTTCCAGAGCCCTACCGGCTGCTCACGAGCAAGAGAAAAGACATAGGTTGTACAGGCAGAGGGGCGAAGAACACTGTGCTTGGGCTTCTTCACACCAGAGCCATTTCCTATGGCCCTACAACCCTTTCCCTGTGCATCTGGAAGATGGTTCAGCAGGAGCTTCTCCTGCAAAGAATGCTGGGTAGGAGCAGAAACCTGTCACACCCATGCCTGGATGAGAAGTATCACTTACCTCTCCTCAGCAGCCACCTTGGGGAAAAGGCTGCCAGGTGGCAAAAGCCTAGGTCTGCAGGGACCTGGGGGTCTCTCACTCTGCCCCTCACTGAGTGGTGAAATACAAGGGGCCAATGGTACCAAGCCACCAAGAGTCAAGCTTTAGCTACTCAAGCAACTGGGATGACCAGCTAAAACAGAGACACGACCATCTCATTAGCCAGGAGGAAGGAGGGAATAGAGGCGGTTAGTACCAAGCCTCCAGGAAGGAAGGGACAGAAGGACATGTTACAGCAGCTTCCCCTCTCTGCGCTCTCGGGTGCAGGGGAGCAGGCATTCTTTATACTTGTGAATGGCAGATGCTCCCTTGTTTAAAAAATGCACAGAAGTGTCTAGAGAGATGAAAATACATACAATTTCTTGGAGGCTTTGATGCCCAAAGATAGCAACTGTTGCCAGACTTGACGGTGGGAATAGAAACCTATCCATGTTGCAGATGACCTGAATGAACCCAGGCTGCTTCCTCCTCACCTTGGCAAGTACAAGTCACAGCACCTTATTCTCCAGTCATACAGTGGCTTGTGGAATATTTCTTTACACTGTGTGAATATATGTCACTGTGGTTGGTTTAATAAAGAAGCTGACTGCCCTATAGCTAGGCCAGAGAAGGTAGGCAGGAGAACCAGACTAATAGAATGCTGGGAAGAAGGAGGAGGAGACATAGAGAGAATGAAGATGAACGTGCTGTGCTGAAAGAAGGTACCGCCATGTGGGTTAATTTAAGTTGTAAGAGCTAGTTAGTTAGTAGCAAGTCCTAAGCTGTCGGTCAAGCATTTATAATTAATAACAATTCTCTGTGTGGTGATATGGGAGCAGCTGCCAGGGTACAGAGAAATTGTATGCTGTTAAGATAACCAATTGGTTTTAGTGGGTTCTAAGGGACTGCTGGGGAAAGTCATCTGTCTATCCACCATTAGGAGCCTAAGTATTGTCTTTCTGTGCAAATACGCAGTTTGGCTATAACCAGAACTTAGAAATGAGACTTTCAGGTCAAGCAATGCTGAACGTTTTTGCTAATTCCCCACCAACTCTCTGCCTAATTGGAGACCAGAGCGGGTAAGAGAGCCCTGGAGAGTGAGCTTGTCTTGCTGGAGGTTGTAGATGCCATCCCACCAGGGTACCAGAGACAGGTTCCTCTTTCCAGTTCTGGATTGCCCACGTGACCTTTTCACCTGTCCCCACTAGCAGATCTTGTTTTCAAACAAGGCTTCTGGCAGCTGAGGAGGGCTCCAATCTTCATGACTTGCCATCACAGATATTAACTGAAGCCCCCAAATAATTAGCAAACAGATGGGCAGCCCCATACTGCCCAGGGACTCCAATAAAATGCACCACACCAGAAATATACAACTTTTGAGAAGTAGCACCACTTCACCAGAAATCAGAGGCAGGGTGCAAGCTAGCAGGAAGGCAGAAGAGCATGGAGAGATCAGAAGATGAGGGGCAACTGGAAGCAGCTGCAGGGGATAGTCCCAGCCAGGACATAGCAGCTCCACTACACTGGGGCAGCAAGGTGACAAACCTGGAGCTGAAAGTCACGGGGAGATGAGAGCATAGGTGAAGGGCGCTATACACCACGGGTCTCTGACATGGACTTGTGATGAGAATAAGAGCATGAGAGGTGGGATTTGATGCAAGCACCTACGACACGGGTAAGACTCCATCGTACAGAGCTGGACTCACACCTCTGCTCTGAGATGTTCAGCAGGGTCACTACCAGGTTAGGCAGCTTTAGGATCGGACTGTACCCTGGGGGAAAATGGACCAGGGTCCGCATGTTCTGTGCCTCCATCTCCACAGTGGTACGTGCGGCTAGCGCAAGGGTCTTGAGTGCATGTGATTCGAGGAACAAACAGCATTGCATAGACTCTCAAAAGGGGTCTAACGTGCCATGAGCCACCAGACATGGTGGCTTTGGTGGCTCAGCCTTGGCTTCAGCATTGGTGAGTTCAAGAGCAGATTTGGGGATTGAGATGTCCCAGATGCTTCTTCAGGTCTGAATCCAGAGCCACCCAGGACTCCAGGGCTCAGGGCCACCAGGTGGCCAACCCTCCGCAGCAGGCAGCAACTAGAAAGCAAAGCAAACACACCGAGGGCAGGAAGCTCCTGGGCTGCAGGAAAGCAAACAAGCTGCTTCCTCCTGCCTCATGCGGCCGTCGCCAACCTTTCCCAGGGCCCATCCTTGGGAGACCACCTCAGGCGCCTGGCCTGTGTTTGGACAGCTTGTTGGAGAGTGTGGGTGGAGAAAAGGGAGAGGCAGATCTAGGCCCGTGCCTGCTGAGACCCCATCTTGTGCCCGAGCCTCCCAGCTGCTCCTCAGGGCACTGCTGGGAACCACTCCCCGACCCTCATCCCTGGCCTATGCCCTGCATTGGGCCACAGGCCTTGCTTTCATGGGGCAGGTCTGTGTGTGGTGTTAGGAAAGGGCCATGGAATCAAAAAATCACTCATAGCCAGTGTTGGTAAAGTGTTCCCAGGAGGCCCAGCACAATTCTCCATGCCATCTGCAGACTACCTAAGACCAGAAGTTATAGTGGGTCTCTTGGTGTCCCTGGGAGGCCAAGTCTTTTCTTTCAGTGCTGCAGATGAAACCCAGGGCCACAGACAGGTTAGGATTATGTATCCCCCTGCCATGAAACTGCAGCCCAGCTCCATAAGCCCCAATTTTCAGATGAGTAAAAGGAAGCCAAGAGAAATGAGTCCACTTGCCCAAGGTTATCTAGTTAGCAAAAGAAGTGTCCATCCAGTGTCCAAACCAGTGAGTCTAGCCTCTTTGCTAATGTATGAGTTTCCTCTTGCCGATGAAATAAACTCAGTAACTTGGTGGCTTGCTATAACACACACCTGATTGCCTGGTGGTCAGAAGTCTATAACCAGACACCCCACACCAGAGTCTGGGTGAGGTGAGGGCTGGTTCTTTCCAGAGGCTCTGAGAGGACGAACCCTTTCCTGCCTTGTTTGGCTCCCAGAGGCCACCTGCACCCATTGGCTGGTGGTCCTTCCCTCCAGCTACAGAGCACATCACACCAACCTCTGACTCTGGCCTCGTGGGTCCCTCAGGAGGATTCTTGTGATGGATTGGTTAACATGAACAATCCAGGACAGCTGACTTGTTTTTTCTCCGTGTATACACACATGTTTTTTATGTGCCTATACATTCTAGGAACTGCAAATGAGAGAAAGGATGCTCTCTGTTTTTATGAGACTGACTTAGCTCACATGCTGTGATTAGCCCCATTTGCATCTGTGCTCCTACACATGACATCATTCCATTCTTCTCTAGTTAAAATAGAAGCGCATTGTATGCCTTTGCTCATGTTTTCTCTCTCTGTCCCTTTGCGGTTGGCTGCATACCTTACACACTGTGACCAGGGCTGCATTGAGTGCATGTCCACCCACTGAACACCCTGGCTCACCATTCTGAGCTCATGCCTTGAAGACCTGGCTTTGTTCTGGGCCTACCTTGCACCTTTCCAGGTGGAGAGATGGGGACCTCGCTGGCCCCGTGGAGGTTTGTACTCCTCACCAGGCCCTAGCATATAGTCTGCCTCAGAGACCCAGAATTTCTGTGCCGTGCACTGTGCCTCACTGCTGTTACCACAGAGGGGAAAGGCCCACCTGCCTCCAGCCTTGACTCACAGTCACACCTCATACAGGTGCTTACAAAGAGCAAGTGACGGAAGCAGAGTGTGGCTGTCACACCCATGAACACTGCAGCCAGGGCACACTGCAGATGCACCACAGTTAATGCCTACAGGCTCCCAAGAACTTTCTCAGGTGAAGCTCCACAGCCACAGGCATGCTGCTTTATGGTTTGAAGGAGGGTTGAGTGAGACTCCCAAGGCTCATATACTGGAGGCTTGGTCCTTCCTGTGGTGGGTAGAGGGNCTCCCGGGGGAGGTTGGTAGGTCACTGCGTGGAAGTGGGGAGGTTTCTGGGGGAGTTGGGTAGGTTTCTGGGTGAGGTTGGTAGGTCTCTGGGGGATGGGAGAGATAGGTATGTCACTAGGGCACTGCCCTTGGAAGGGCTTAAGGTAGTTTTCTTGGGACTTTAGTTAGTTCCCCAGGTAGTTATTAGAAACAGGTACAGCGGGCCCCACATCGCTTTGACCTTCTCTGTTGAAGTATGATCTCTTGCTGTTATGATGCCATCCACCTGAGGCCCGGAGCAGAGGCCGAGCTGACAGTCACCTGATCTTGACTGTCCAGCCTCTAAAATTATAAGGCAATTAGCTTCTTTTCTTTCTCCTTCCTTCCTTCCTTTCTTCCTTTTTTCCTTTCTATACTAGTCAGGGTTACTACTGTTGTGATGAAATATTGTAGCATGATTAATAAAATCCCAGAGACAGAAATTGGGGTTCAACCTGAGGGTCAGAAAAACAAAACAGCCAGCCACTGGCTCTTACCTCTACCTCAGTCCAAAATGGTGATCCTGCCTCCAGGACTCTCAGAATGAGACTGTGTCTGAGAGCTGTCTCCTTCCGTTTTATAATCCTCTCTAGGTCTGGGATTAAAGGCATGCATCACCCGGTTTCTATAGCAAACTAGTGTGGCTACTGGGATTAAAAGTGTGTGTCACCACTGCCTGGTCTATAAGCCTGACCAGTGGGGCTATTTTGCTTTTCTGACCTTCAGGCAAGCTTTATTCATTAAAATACAAATGAAATATTACTACAAAATACCATTACCAAAAGCAGCTGGGAGAGGAAAGAGTTTATTTGTCTTACATTTCCACGTCACCATTCATCACTGAAGGAAGTCAGGACTGGAGCTCAAACAGGGCAGAAACCTGGAGGCAGGAGCTGATGCAGAGGTCGTGGAGCAGCTGGCTTGCTCTCCATGATGTGCTCAGTCTGTTTTCTTATAGATCCACATCCACCAGACTAGAGTGGTCTTACCCCAATGAGCTGGACCTGCTCTTATCAATCACTAATTAAGAAAATGCTCTACAGCCAGATCTTTTGGGGGGTAGGGGGAGGGTTTTCGGGTTTTTTCAAAACAGTGTTTCTCTGTGTAACGGTATTAGTTTTCCTAGAACTAGCTCTTGTAGACCAGGCTGGCCTTGAACTTACAGAGATCCACCAGCTTCTGCCTCCCTAGTGCTGGGATTAAAGACATGCGCCACTACCGCCCAGCTTCTACAGCCAGATCTTATGTAGGTATTTTCTCAACTGAAGTTCCCTGCTTTCAGATGATTCTAGCTTGTGTCAAGGTGACGTAAAACTAGTCAGGACACTTTTCTTTTAGACAGGGTTTTTTGTAGTCCAGGCTGGCTCAAGCTTGCTATGTAGCTAAGGATGACTGAACTTCTGATCATTCTGCCTCCACCTCCTGGGTACTTGCACCACAGCACTTGGTTTAAGCCTCTTTTGTAATTTCCAGCCTCAGATGTTTTGTTACAGAGACACAGAACAGACTAACACAACTGTCTGGTGTGATAGCCAGTGGCTGTCACCTGTGGTTGCAGAGCACCTGAAAGGTGAAAGGTCAAGTAAAAGACCTGCAAGAGAAAAATCCAAGTCTTTGAAGAAAGAAATCAGAGAAGATATCAGAAGATGGAAAGATCTCCCATGTCCATGGATTGGCAGGACTAACATAGTAAAACATGGCCACCTTCTCCAAAAATAGTCTACAAATTCAAAGCAATCCCCATCAAAATCCCAACACAATTCTTTACAGACCTTGAAAGAACAATACTCAATTTCATATGGAAAAACAAAAAACAAAAGTAAAAACAAACAAACAAACGAAACCAGGATATTAATACAGTCCCACACAATAAAAGAACTGCTGGAGGCTTCACCGTTCTTGATTCCAAGCTCTACTTCAAAGTTATAGTAATAAAAACAGCATGGTATTGGCATAAAAACAAACACATTGATTAAGGGAACTGAATTGAAGACCCAGATATAAATCCACATACACATGGACACCCAATTTTTAATGAAGAAGCCAGAAATACACACTGGAAAAAAAGACATCTTCACCAAATGGTGCTGGTCAAACTGGATGTCTGCATAGAAGAACAACAGAGTCATACTTATCACCCTGCACAAAATTCAAGTCCAAGTGGATCAAAGACCTCAACATAAATCCAGCTACACTGAACATAATAGAAGAAATGCAGGGAAAAAGCCTTGTACTCATTGGCACAGTAGAAAACTTGCTGAACAGACCACAGTTAGCAAAGGAACTACAATGACAAGAAATGGTCTTCATGAAACTGGAAAGCAAAGGGCAGCATCATTCAAAGTGGAAGCCTATAGAATGGAAAAGTTTTTATTTTTCCCAACTCCACATCCAACAGAGGACTTGTATGCAAAATACATAAAGAATTCAATAAAGTAGATATCCAAACCCAAATAATCCAATTACAAATGGGGTACAAATCTAAACAGAGAATTCTCAACAGCAGAAACTCAGTTTGCTGAAAAACACTGAAAGAAATGTTCAACATCCTTAGCCATCAGAGAAATGCAAATCAAAACTACCATGGGATCCCATCTTAAACACCCGTCAGAATGGCTAAGATCAATGACACAAGTGACAGCTCATGCTGTAGACTAAGGGGAACACACATCCATTGCTGGTGAGAGTGTAAACTTGCACAGCCACTATGGAAATCAATATGGTAGTTCCTTAGACAGCTTGGAATGGATCTACCTCAAGACCCAGCTATCCCACTCACAGATGCAGCCCCTGTTTCAGCAGGGTGGTGGTTTGAATGAAAATGGCACCCATAGGCTCATCAGGAGTGGCATTATTTGAAAGGATTAGGACATGTGACCTTGGAGTAGGCATGGCTTTAGTAGGGAAAGTGTGTCACTGGGGGTGGACTTTGAGGTTTCAGAACTCTCAGCTCCTTCCCCAGCACCATGTCTGCTCCATGCCACCTTGCTTTCCATCACCATGATAATGGACTGGACCTCTAAACCTATAAGCAAGCCAGTAAGCAGGACCCCTCAATGACCTTTGCATCAGCTCCTGCCTCCAGGTTCCTGCCCTGCTTGAGTTCCTGTCCTGACAGTGATATGGAAATGTAAGCCAAATAAACCCGTTCCTCCCCTGCTTTTTGATCATCGTGTTTTGCCACAGCAATAGACACCCTGACTAAGACAAGAGGGTTAGCTCCAAATCATCTCTCAAACTTCCCAGGTCCCCACCTAAAATAGGACTTGGTTGGCCTCTCCCATCTGTCATCCCTTCTGTTAGCTGCATCTGTAATGGTCTCAGCCTCAAGTTTCGAAGCTGTGCCCCATCCCTGTCTCACTATCCAGCCCTGCCCACTGTGCCATCAATAAGATCAACATTTACAGGGCCATCATGTAGGGAGGCTGGTGTTGCCATCATCTTACAGATGAGGAAGAGCATCAGCAAGGGAGACCTTCTCTAGCCATAAGCTAATAAAGCCTCTTCAGTGCTGCTGCAGGGGAATTTCTAGAGTAAACAACTTAGCATTTGGGGACAAAAGTCAACTCTCAGGATTAATTATCTGGCATGACAGTGGCATGCCCATCCCTTCAGCCACTATGCCACCTAACTCCTAGACCAGCTCTGGTGACTGAGAGAGGCCCACGGTCTGAGTGATTGCCCATGGGTAGATGGCTACTTTGGCAAAAGCTGGGCATCCAGGGAACAAAGGGCTTTCATGGGATGTAATCCAGGTTGAGAGAGGGGAAAATGGTCAGGTGCTCGTAGAGACAGGTTCACACGGAGGGAAGGGGTGAGGTGCACAGGACTGGTTGGCACAGGGCCCCAGGTTCCGGCCCACATTCCCAGAGCAGCAGACAGTCCCTGGCAATGGCTGAAGGCCCTATTTGTGTGATATGTCAGCAGAGAGGGTAGGCCCTTTAAGGGGTAAGATCATGAGGCTTGATAGCATTCCAGGGCCTCTCCCTGGGGAAGCCAGGCCCTTGCAAGGACTGTCAGTCATTGTTAACTGTGTCCCTGTATGAAGGAAAACGGGACACTGGTAGTCACTGATACCTGTGCGATCTGGCCACCAGGACTCAGCCACATCACCGCAGCTCTAGTTACAGGCCGGATAGGCAAGGGGGCCTGCAGCCCTCTAGTATACTCATGGCAAGCAAAAAGAAGCAGAGAGGTGCACGGCATGAGGCTACAGTAACCCAGGGTCCTGTGCATGAAGTCACACGCTATCCAGGATCACCTGTGTCTCGCCGTCAAGAAGAGGATAATGGGAAGAATGTGGAGGGATGAGGCTGTGAGAGAGCGGAGGATAGAGAGACCTTCAGCCTAGCTTGGGAACCAGTGCTCTGGGCTAAAAGGCTTGCTGGTCTCCATGGTGAGAACACCAGTGGTGCCTGTAACTTCCACCCAGGCCCACAGCCTCACAAGAGCTTGCTAAGGGTGGCAGGGTGGACGCTTGTGAAGCACTGAGTATTTGTGTGACATTTATTACCTACTAGTGCACACTGTTCATGTGTTCCACGGTGTTTAGGGGCTCAGTCCTCAAAGCAACCTCCTGTGATGGGCCTTATAATTACCAAAAGTGGGACAGAGAGGCAAAAACAGTTTCCCAAGATCACGCAGCTTCGATGGGGCAGAGCAGGATCTGTTAGTGCTGAGATTAGAACCCAGTCCTCTAGCTGCAGAATTCCTACCTTTGGGAACCACTGAAAACTGGCAGGAACCAAAGTCAACCTCACTAGAATGAGGCCAGGCTCCGGCCTTGGATGGGCAGGATATGAATGAAGACTAAAGCAAGAAGGACACAGAGATGTGACAGCAGGGAGCCAACAGGATTGAGAAGCTGTGGCACACAGCCATTGCCACCCTGGGCCACAGGGACAGAGGAGAAAGGGGTCATAGAGCTCAGGTCTGGAGTGATGGGAAGGGACTCGGGGTAAAATCAGTGAGTACAGATAGAAGAGGAAGGTGGAGGCAGGGGTCATGCTTCCTTCCCTGCTGGCTCTACCCAGGGAGAAACCCCAGTATGGATGCCTCCTGGGGCAGATCAAGGTAGAGAGGGCAGGGGTGGGAGGGGCTGTGAAAGTCTGCTGGTCCAGGGCACAATTGAACAGCCCTGAGAAGCCATTTATACCAGGTCCAGGTCAGGGCAGTTCCACAAGGAGTGGGCTGTGATCTTGCTGCTCCCTCCCTGGTATGTATAGCTTCTGAGATATTGAGCCAGGAGTGGTCAAAGGCCAGGGTGTAACAGAGCTACCAGGAAGGTGGGTAGTTGTGGGACTTAGTTGCCACAAGGCAACTGCAGTAGAATAGCAGGGGCACCTGCAGCTTAGAGCCACCAGAGGATGAAGTGAGGTTGGAGTTTTGAGGTCACACGGCTAAGGGGCAAAGGCTTGCTTGTTTCACCAAGGGACATATGTGACATTCTGGATGTTTGGTTAGTCACTGGCCATCATTACCAACTAGAGGACTCCCAGAGGCTGTGAAGTGAGGGGATGATGGAGGGAGGGAGGAAACAGGGGAACAAATGAATGAATGAATGAATGAATGAATGAATGATCGAATGAATGAGGGATGTTCCAGGAGGGAATGAATGAGTAGAGAATGAACAAAGGAAAGAAGGCAGAGAGGACAAAGGAAGAGAGGGAGCCTGAAGAGCACTGGACTTAAATGATCCAGCTGCATCTTTCTGCTGCTTAAGATGCTAGGCCTGCCGTCACCATGGTAATGGGAGAAAATCACAGAGCAATTTGTAATCAGCAGGAGGTGGGGGGGCTCCTGCTAGAGTACTCTGGGAAGGAAGGGCCCTGTGGGTCCCAGAACTGAGCTTCCACTCAAGTCTGAGGCCCTTTGTACCACCTTTCCAGGGTCCTGCCCCCAGCATCCATAGCTGGCTTGAGCTTCGCCTCCCCTCTCTGAGGTGCCTGCAGCATCTCCTCACCAGTTTGTAGCCCATTTCTCTGCACACTGTACACTGGGACCCAGTCCTACCTTCTGGCCACAGCCCTGCCTCCTCCCCTTGTCCTGGGGAAGCTTTCAGAAACTGCCATGCACCATGCTCGCCAGTAGCAGCTACAAACGCCTCCCAACGCTGGCGGGCTTCTCTCCAGCAGCCCCAGGGACAAGATTCAAGAAGCATCTTGAATAAAACCATAAAACCCACCACTCTTGTTCTAGGCACAGACCTTAATTAATGAGACCCGAGTCTTAGCTGACCCAGCCATGGCTTCCTACCCACCTCTCTACTG
>LOEQ01000394.1:127842-140926 GCA_001685075.1 Bramus lutescens
GGGGGGGAGCAAAAGGTAAAAGTAAAAAGTAACAGGTTAATGTACAACTGCTTCTCTAATTAGAGTGAGCTTTGAGCCAACACCCTCCCCTGCCCACAACTTGAAAATACCCTAAGGTGGAGGCTAATTAAATGCTCACAAGCCACCCCACCTCATGGCTCCATAGCAGTCCACTGGAGTGACCATTTGATTGACACCTGCTACCCTGCCCACTGTTCAGAAGAATGCCATATTGAATGTTGCCAGTCTTGGAAATAAAAGTGAAAGCTCAAAATTAGAAGTACAATTTCTATGGAATGCATACTGATTTTTGCACAGTTGTAAGGTTGGGAAAACGATAAACTGAGCCATCATTAGTCTGGGGACTGTCTGTAGACAAGGATTTCCCCTATGAGAAAATTCAACATCTCTCTTGCAACCCCTTCCTGCAGTTAGCCATGTGATGCTATTTGAATATGCAAAGACCCATAGGCTTGCACGCCGGGGTGTCCAGCAGTGGTTACAGGTTTTCCAGAACTTTGTGGTCCACCTGATGATGCTCTTTCTCACTGCCAAGCTGACTAAGAGAGACGAGCAGTCACCAAGCCACAGCCTGGAGCTGTGGTGTCTCCACATTTCCTTCATTTTTTACCTCAGCCTCATTCTATGTTTCAGACATGGAAGCGCACGGACAGATGCTTTGGTGAGATGTAACACAAATAGCCTTTTTCCTGGTTCCCAGTACAGTCCTGTATCTTTGTGACTAGACTGAGGCAACTTTAGGAAGGAAGAATTTTACATGGGCCCGAGGTTTAAAGGGCTACAGCCCATCATCTTGGGAAGGTCGGACAGTGTGTTGGTAGGCTCAGCTTTGTGAAGACACACAAAGGCCATGATGGCCATGGTTCAAGGTGAGTGAAACACAGTTTGAGCTGGCAGTGGAAGTGTCATCCAGAGGTTCTGGTTTTGCAGGACACGAGGGTTAATAAGACCATAAGGGCTGACACCAAGGTTCCAGAAAGGTGCCGAGGCCAGGCAACGTGCACCAGGGCTGGGTTCTTTACATGGAGTCTGGGAATGGGCAATGAGTGAGGTTGTGAAAAGTAAGGCCTTAGCTTCAATCAGGACCTCAGGATATTGGCTATGCTGGGAACATTTGCCAAGAAAGAGAAGACACATGTGCCACAGGCAAAATGGCTGTAGGGAAAAGCTATCCAAGCCCACCAGATCACAGATAACTCTATTCCACCATGAGCCCCAGATGTTGAACACAGAACTGTAGTGTTTGGTATCTTCCCTGCTGGGTTTTAGTCCTACTATGTGGTCTGATTTTTCCTCTTTGAACCCTCACTCCTCCCTACTGAAATGGAAATGTCTATACCCAGCACTTTGTGCATCTGAAGTATCTAACTTATAAACAAAGTCTACCTGGGTTCACAGTGAAGAGAATGAAGTGCCTTGGGTCTTAGAAGAGACCTTGGGTTTTTCAGTAGTGAACAGTATAAAATTACAGGGATTTTCCAAGTTAGATGAAATGAAATTTGCATTGAGATGAACCTGAGTCTATGGGGACAGGGTGGAATATTATGGTTTGGATGGGAGATGCCTCACAGGTTGGTAGACCTGCTTAGGAGATTGTGTGGCCATGGGAAGGTGGGGACATACTGGAAAACTGGGTGTCTGGGAGGGGTGGCCTTGAGGTTTACGGCCCAACCCAGCTCAGATGTGTTTCATACAAAGAAAGCATGTTGGCAGGTGTTGGGTGTCTCATAAAATGCATGAGCGACATCCCGAAAGTAACAGAGGGGTCACACAGAACAAAGTCACATCAAGTATGGCTTCTGCTGAACTTGAGTGCCTTTCAGACCATCCTGAAGTCAGGACATCAGAAGTCAGGGATGATCGTGTGTGTGGTTTGCAAGGTCCTTTCTCAAGGGGTGTTGTCCTATCCATTCAAGAGGTTCTGAGCTCCTGTACTCGCTTGTTAGGCTCATGACCCATCTTTGTCAGGCACTCAGCTTTACACTTAATTCACTAGGCCACCTGTCTAGCCTCTTGCAAAATCCAGAGAATTATACAGCCATCAACATACCACCCATGTATTGCCCATGTGCATATAGTCCAAGTTCACACCAGATATACACGCTCTCATACTCAGTCATGCATGGACAGCCCACACCCTATGGCCCTGCAGGCACACAGCTGCCCCCCTCCTCTCCCTGCTGACTCAGTGTTTTGCTACACTCCTAAGTCCCCAAGTGACACACACTCTTTACCCAACTTCTTTGCTCCCCCAGCAACCTTCCCTCCCCCAATACCTGCCTAGTGCAGACAGACTTCACAGTTCGGCACCTCATGCACTGCACCAGCAGACGAGCCTCCCCACCACCCGCCAGACACAGACTGCCCAGAGACACAATGCATTTACTCTGCCCTACTGAACTCTCTCACTCACAGGCACATAGCCTGCTCACAGATCACCTGGCTTCCTGGCCTAGGCCTCAATGCTCTGCGGCTCTCTTGCCTTCCCTTCTGGGGACAGCCAGGTTGCCATTGCCTTAGACAGAGTTTCCAACCTTCCATGGGGGCTGTGAGACCCAGTGAACAGCTGGATTGGAAGAGCTCCAGTGCCAGGTGCCAGAGCCCCCACTACCCACTTCCCAGGCCTTACTGGTCTGGCTCAATTTATTTGGAACCCAATAAAAGACTAAGATAAAAATAACTCCCAGGAAGTGATCACTAATTACATGCAGGTGCTAATGGTCGCTGGCTCACTGACTGCTCCAATCCTGCCTTTTGTGTGTATGGGGGCTATCATTCCAGAGTAGCTGTTCCTGATCTGCATAACGGGCCAGGCCTGGCCACACACCCACCTCCCTGGTGGCCTGTGCTCAATTTCTGCTCCCCAGACAGAAGGACACACATCCAAAAAGCCGAGGCCAGGTGAACACTTCAGCATCATCTATAGGGCAGTCCTCATGGTTCTTAGAAGGAAACTCTATGACTCAAACTCACTTCCTGCAGCAGATGCTGAGGCTGAAGACAAGGGTGTCACATGTCCAGAGATGATCCAAGGACACTCCTCCCTCTGGACCTTCAGGGCAGGCCTTTGTCCTACTCTTCATTTCCTCATAGGCAGGGATCCACAGAGGAGGCAACCAGGTCAAGGCAGGGCTATGAGTGGCAGCCCAGTGGCTTAGTTTATGGGGTCTTATCCAAAGCAATGGGGATTCTGTACCTGAGTCTCTGAGGGCAGAGCAAGCCACCTTCAGCATCCATACAAACCCAGGCTACCTGGAGGAAGGCTAGAAGGGATGTCTGTCCTCATGGTGAGCCTCTTGTCGACTGAAGCAGGCCAGCCGTTTTCAGGGCCCCCAGGNGCCCCCAGGGAGTGATGGCTGGCTGTCCTGACATGAGTATCATCAGAGTCACTCATATCCTCCATTAGCTAATCGATCCCTTCTGAACAGATCTCCAGCAATGACCCCTCTTTCTCTACCCCAGACAGCATGCCGAGTCCTTCTGGACACAGCCAGGTCCCCAATAAGGCTTATGCCAACTGCCACCTCTACCCAGGACACCAGTGCTGCAGCCTAATGCCTTCTTAAACAGTTTGGACTCCTCTGTGCCTGTGCCAACTCTCTTTCTCGCAAACACACCCTTCCCTAAGGGCAACTGGCCGCTTCTGGGCCCTTTCTCTGGAAATCAGTCTTTGACAGCCTGCACAGCCAGCCTTCCTCTGGATACCATAACAACCCTCCCCTACCCCACCCTTACCCTTGCCATTCCCTTAATTTCACTGGTGTCCACTTGTTAAGGACATGGACCTGAATGTCTACCTGGGTGAGCTCAAACTCCTCAGGGCTACCACCCCAAAGGAGCAGGGACTCCTGTCCGAGCCAGTTTGGACCTAAGCACCCTCTGCCTCTCCTGGCTATTTAAGGCGCTGTCTGTTTCAGGACAGTTCTGCCTTTGTTTTTCAACTCAGGTGGGGGTCTGACAAGGGTTCCCCCAGCCTCTCCTACCTGAAGTTCTGAGGATACCTGAACAAGGACACCTATCTGAATATCTGGCAAAGAGTAAGACCCTCATAGGACAGACAGAGAAACTGAGACTCCTGCAGCAGAGGCAAAGTTTGCACCCAGATACCCAAATCTGAACCTTCCATATCTATACTCTGATGAAACCCAACCAGTCCCTCCCACCTCCGCACCCACCCCACTATCAAATCCAAGTCAAAATCTCAACAGTGCTGAGTGCTGCAGAATACAGAGTTGTCTCTTTAGCCACAGATGTGGCTCTTCTGGATCTCCAAGGGGCTCTGTCCTAAGTGCAGAGCCCCACAAGCCTGGTTGACAGTTGAGCATGTCACAGGACTGGTCCCCAGCCTCTGGCTGCAAGCTGTTCCCACTGCCCTGACCAGCACTGGGGCTGTCTGTTGACAGCCTGGAAATGTCCCAAATTCAGAATTCCAGATACCATTTCTGCAGACCATTGAGAGTCCCTCTGGAATAGGTTTTCTTGGGCTACAGCAGAGAGCTGACCCACAAGCCCACTCTGGGGAGCTGGCATCTCTGGGAGGACAGACACCAAGTAGATGAACAGCCATCTGGATGTGGCACTGACTCACAGTCAGTACGAATGGGGTGAGAGTTCAGTGAGCCAAGCAGAACGGGACACGGGAAAGCAGCCAAGATGAGGCATCTCGCCGGGTTCAAAGGCAGCTGTGTTGCCCTCACGCCACAGAGAAAACTACCCCTGAGCTGTGGTGCTCAGGCTGGCATCCTGACCTTTGGAGCCATGCCTGTTCCCCACTTACAGTAGGTTTGGGTCCCATTCAGTCACCATCAAGCGTTCAGGAGGCACACGTGACTGGTGGCTACCATAGGATCATGCAGGTTAGGAGCAATGGGAATTCGATGTTTCTTATAGGAGAGGAATCAGGGAAGGCCCCCAGAGTAGGTGACTTCTGAGCAGGATCCCAAAGACAAGGGAGGGAATCAACAGCTAACTGGGGAAGAGTAATCCAGACAGAGGGGACAACCTGTATCAGCCCATGAGGAGATGAGGTCAGAGACACATTGTCCAGTCTGCTCTGCGGTCACTGAAGAAACTTTGGCCTTTCCTCTGAGAGGGCACTGCCAGGCAGTAGAGCCCCAGCCAGGTGTGGGTTCTAAGGAGAGTGCACACTGTCTCAGTGTATAGCTTTATTCTAGACTCTTGGCTGTGTAGCCTCGTTTTGCTATTCAACAGTGGTCCACACAGCCATATCCTATATGCTGCAGGACATGTGGTGGTCATCTCAAAGTGGAAGTTAACCGATGGAAATTGGGCATGGTGGCACATGCCTGGCATCCCAGCACCCTAGAAGCCAAGACAGCAGGATCATGGTAGGTCAAGGCCAGCCTAGGCTGCATAGGGAGTTCCAGGCCAGCTGGAGAGGGAAGGGGGAAAGAAAGGAGGAGGCGACTCGCAGGTCACAGCCCAGTTCCAGGTCTTGGTTTCTATGCTGTGGGAAAGGGCTTGCTGCCCTATGCCACTGCATTTCCCTCTGGCTTGGGCCTCACTCCCCACATTCCTTGGATAGCTACAGGTGATGGATAGCTCCATAGAAAGGCTGCCCTCAGGCATCTCACTTGGCAGCTTCCACTTCCTTTGACCATGCTAGCAGGGCTGCTGGGAGGGGCCTTCTGATCCTACTAGGAAGTCCTCTCCTAGGAACCCTGCCCCATCTCAGCCCCATACTTCCTGCCTTCACCCTACACATAGCCTACCAGCCTACCCTCTCATATGGGACCATGGGCAAGAACTTCTCTTCTCTGCCCAAGCTTCTCCTTCCAAATATACTCAGTCATTCAGCAAACACGTACAGAGCACCTGTTTGCTCCAGTACTGCTGGGGCTATGGATAGAAAGCCAAGGATTAGAAAAAGTCACCTTTCCTTGGCATCAGCCTTTCCAATTTGGTGATGGGGTATCCAGATCCCTTATTTTGTGGGGTATCCAGATTCCTGTCTTCTGAGAAGATTCCAAAAAAGAACCTGCTCTCTACCCCAGGATGGCAGTGGCTCAGGAGATCTACCACTTTGGAGGGCATGATCTCTGGTGAAGCCCATTACAAAAGGAATTTATGCTAGATTCAGGGAGAATATACTGATCTCTTCTAGAGGGATAAACTCTGAAACTGGAAAAGAAAATATAGTCTTCATTGCCTACAGAAATATAAACAAATACTTCGAAAACTCCACATTACTAAGAAAAGGAAGGGAGAAAATGGGGGAAGACTGATGTAACGGGCGCCCCATCTATGAGCAGGGGTGGAGCCATGTAATGTCCTTTTGCTGTCCAGGCCATACACACAGGATTTAAAAGTCAAGAAAAGGAATTCCACACCCCATTTTTAAGCCTGGCACCCCTCAGAACTCCCTAGTGAGTGGAGGCTGCCCTAAAGCTGGGATGGTGGCCAGAGGTGGGAACTGGGTTTGTGGGCAGAGACACGTGAGATAGGAACGATCTGCAGAGGGGGCAAGGCTGGAAGCCAAGGGCCTCAGACACTGGGGCACCACTGATGGTGAGAGCAGTGGAGTATGGTCTAGGAGTGATACTGGGTGTCTTCAGAGTCCCCTCAACTCTCCTTGATGACAGGAAGATGTGTCTTTACTGCCTGGAAGTCTCAGCCTTCTCTGAAAGGCAGCATGGTTCAGGGGCTGTGAGAGAGGGCTCCAGAGCCCACCAGCACAGGTATAGGCCAGCTCTGAGCCATGCCAGCCATGCATGTACGCTCAGGCCCATCCTAAAACTGAACTTGGTCATAAAAGCTTGCCTCGGGTGGTTGAGAGCATCACCTGAGTTAACTGTCGAGTGTCTGAAATACATCAAGTGCCCAACACATGGTAGCTTTGCCCCCACCCCTGCCAACACATTTTAATCTCCTGTATTAACTTCATGCCTCCTTGAGAGTAGAGACAGCTTGGGCCATGCCTGCCAAACAGATGCTGCCAGTCTGAGGACCAAAGGAGGAAGTAATCAGGATCTAGGCTCCTTTGTGGGGTAAATCCATAGCCTCTCACCACCTCGCTCCAAGGCCTTGTGAGACCCCACTGCAGACCTCCATCGTGGCTGTTCTTGCCTGTTCTTCCATATCTTCAGCTGCTCTGGCAGGAGCCGCTGCTTTCATTCCACAAAGGCAAGAGCCTGGCTCAAACTGAGCCCTAGGATGGCCATTCTATCAAAGGACCCTACAGTGTCCCTTGAGAGCTGGCCCCTGCTGAACACTTGGAATCCATCTACCTAGGCAAAGGAGACCCAGGCAGAGAGTGCGGGGCCCAGGATAGAACGAAAGAAAACTTTGGTTTCACAGGATGCTGCAGCTGGGGAGCAGTAGACATGGGACACCCTGGCTGAAGCCCAGCCTCCTCCTCCTGCGCCCCTCAGTGGGAGGCCCATGAGTGCTCACCTGGAGCCATAAACAAGATGGTTCTGAGCCCCACCTGTTGCCTGGCATGTATGCCAAGACCTGCGGGGGTGGGGTCCCCAAAAAGGAAGCATCATCTATCCTGATGTGCCTATGCCAAACTTTTGAAGCGCTATGAAAGCTTCCAGACCATTGCTCTGCCAAACCTCACCTGTGAGCCAGTCAGTCACCCTCCTCCAGCCCATCTGGGCTTGAAGCTGAAAACCCAGCTAAGTCTCAGTATTCTGGTCAGCCTCTGCTTATTTCAGTTTCTACCTAAGGCAAGGGCAGGGGACATTCCAGGACATCTCAAAGGGTAGCCCAGGGGGGTCTGAGGAGGAAAGCCTCTGGGCCACCATGTGGTCTCCCTGGGGCCTGGTTGTAAGCATGAGGATTTTCCTAGGGTGCAGGAAGTTGGCATGCACCCCACCCAGGGCTCTCAGCTGTTCTGCTGCTCTGAGCAGGAGTTTGCCCTGAAGCAACAGTCAGCCTGGTTGGGTGGTCCCTCTGGAGGCAGCTGGGTTCCTAGGCCCAAACTGCAGGCCTGCCTCCACCTGAGCTGTGAAGACTCTGCCTACCTTGGCCATGGTGGAAGGAAAGGCTGCAAGCTCTGCCTGCAGAGAACCTGCTCCATGTCAACTCATACGTTCTGCACGACAGGCTGCAATAGCAGGTTGCAGGTAAGGGTCTCGAGACAGGTCCTCAAGTAGGTCTGAGGCCCAAGCCCAGCATGAGAGGAGTGAGTCCCTTTCAGTAGGAGGCCAACAAAGAGGACACAAGTACCCTTTCCCTGAACATTCCACAGGAGTGCCTGCTCTAGAAGCTTGGATTTTCAGTGGACTGTGGTGGAATGGGCATCACCCATGCCCTAGCAATGAGAGAGGTGAAGACTCTGGTAGTGACCCTCCAGATAAAGGGTGAGTGAGCATTTTTTCTTCTCTATTTCCCCTCTCACAACCCCTACGTTTTTCTTTTTTTAATCTTCAAAGCGATTTGCAGAACCAAGCTAATTAATTTCCCAAAGCGGTGGGGCCATCACCTGTCTCCCTCCTGAGTCCCGCCCCAGCCCCCAAGCATCTGGAGAAGGAGATGGCAGAGGGGATAACTCAGCTGGCAGAGGCAGAGGAGAAGGGAGGGCGGGCCGATCTGCAGCAGCCCAGATGCAGGGAGAGGAGATTAGAGAGGCAGGAGGCCAGTGGGCAGGCCTCCACCTGCCCTTCCAGGAGCAAGCTGCATCCCAGTTCTGCAACAGCCACTGTACCAGCACCACCAAGATCATACTCTACAAGGACACAGAGCCCTTCTGGCCTGTGTCCTGGGTCTAGTATGTGAGAACACTGATTGGTCCAAGGCTCACACACTCCCCTTTCTTATTTAAATATTCAGATGAATGTTCACCTTGCTCTCAGCCCTTCTGTCCCCTCATGGGGAACAGGAGTCACTCATAGAAATGAGGCATAGGCCCCAGATTGCAGAACCTGATGGATGACAAGACAGATTACCAGACAACGGGATGAGTTGCGGGTGGGAGCAGAGAGGCACAGAGACATGCTGCGACTTCACTGCAGAGACATTTGGTCTCACGCTGTGGTTTGATAGTGAAAAAGTGTTTTCCAGAGTGGAATGAGCTAGCAGACAGGAGATTCAGACAGAGAGGATGACAAACACAGAACAAGCAGGCAGAGGAGTCTGGGAAGTGAATGCCTGCTGACTGGGGAAGGTAGACCACTGAAGATGGAAGACTGTCCGCTGGGAGACATGGGCTTACAGGGTCTCAGGCAATCTCTGGCCTCTACTCCCCACTCTGTGGTATACAGAGATGATAGTGGAGTTGGCTCCTGTGGGAAATAAAAGATACTGAGTGAACCAGAGACTACCTACCAGTGGGCAGCCACCTGGCCCTTCCAGCTGCTGGAGGGCTGAGGGGAGGGAGCCATCCTCAGGACATGACACCTTGATTCAAGGGCAGACAGGAGGTTTTACCCAACACTTAGGGGGGATACTCTAGTTTCACCTCTTTTGTCATGGTAATCACTCTGACTAACATCAGCTTGGGGGGTGAAAGGGGTTTATTTCAGTCTACAGGTTAGTGATGTGGGAGGTGATGTATGCTGTGAATATGTTTTATTGCCACTGGTTAGTAAAGAAGTCGCTTTCAGTCAATGGCTTAACAGAGTAAAGCCAGGCTAAAAGAGATATATAGAGAGAGTAGGAAGAGTCACAGAGAAGCCATGTAGCCACCTGCAAGAGACAGATGTTTTACCAGAACCGCTTGCAGGAGACAGATGCACTGGAACCTTGCCAGTAAGCCATAGCCACGTGGCAATACACAGATTAATGGAGATGGGTTAGTTTAGGATATAAGAGCTAACTAGAAATATGCTTAAGCTATTGGCCAAAAAGTATTGCAAATAATGTAGTTTCTGTGTGATTATTTTGAGTCAGGGTGGTCAGGAAATGAACTAGCAGTCTCCACCAACAGGTCAGGAGAACACACAGGAACCTGAAGCAGAAATCATGGAGAAATATTGCTGTGGGCCCACTCCAGGCTCACATTTATCCTAGCGTTCTTATACCTGCCCAGGGAGTGGTGCCACCCACAGCAGACTGGGCTCTCATACATCAGTGTAGACAGAAGTTTCTGACCTTCTTGGTCCTGTAGCTGTTCAGTCCCAAAGAAACACACAGAGGCTTATATTAATTATAAACTGGCCTGTTAGCTCAGACTTATTACTAACTAGCTCTTACAACTTAAATTAACCAATGATTCTTATCTACATTTAGTCACATGGCTTGGCACCTTTTCTCAGTGCAGCCTTCTCATCTTGCTTCCTTTGTGTTTGGTTGGTGACTGCATCTCTGCCTTTCCTCTTCACAGAATTCTTCTAGCTTGGTCACCCTGCCTACACTTCCTACCTGGCTACTGGCCAATCAGCATTTTATTAAACCAATACAAGTGATAAATTTTTACAGTGTACAAAAGTATTCTCTCATAGCTCATCACTTATCAATCAAGGTAATTCCACACAGACATGCCTGTCGACCAATCTGATCTAGGCAATCGCTCAGTTGAGACTCCTTTCTCAGGTGACTCTAGGCTGTATCACCTTGACAAAACTAACCAGCAACATAATAAGGAGTTCCAAGGTCATGGGGGTGGCCTTTGAGCTAGCTCAAGGGATCACAGATGTCACTCGTTGCTTGCCATAACCTCTCCAGTCATGGTCACAGACAACTGCTCTCACTCCAATATCACACCAGGTCATGGTAACAGTCAAGCAAGGAAGAGGGAAGGAAGACCTTGATCCACACATAACCCTTTCTGGATAAAATCACACCCATGAGCACCCAGAAGTCTTCCCCTTAAATCTTCTAGGACAACCAAAGTTACACACCTGTCTGTGGGTCAGACTTGGTCAAGGGACGTGAGGCTCCTCAGATTAGCCAAACCCAATCTGAACCTGTCCCTTGAGTTAAATACTACACTGTCACAATTCTTCAAATAGAAAAGATTATTTAAATAGGAAAGACAAATCTTTCTACTGTTAACATTCTAAATGTTTAAAAAAAAAAAAGCAACCTCCTTCCTCACATTGTGTAACTGACCTTGTGTGTTTCTCTTATCTGTCTCAACTCCAGCAGTCAGAATTTTTTCTAGAGAATTAGTTCCATGGACCCCCAGTCACTCTTCTCAGGCACATATCTATGAGCTCTGCCTGCACAGCTGGGCACCTGGCATGTGACCCCAGGGAGAGATGGGTGTGGGCCAGCACCTTGGACCCACACTTGGTGGTTCCAAGTAACCAAGAGCCAGAATCCCACCAAGAAACAAAAACCATTGTAATGTAACCCATGGGGACTGTGGAGAGCTGGGGACTGTTTTCTCTTGGCAGTCAAGGGAAAGTTGTCTTGGGAGCTACCTTGCAGTAGTGGCCCCCAGAGAGGACAGACCCTGCTTCTGACAGCATCATGGAGAAGGTGGGAGAGTGGCAAATATTCTAGGCAAAGAGCAGCAGAGCTCAGAAACAGAGAATGAACACTTGCAGTACCGGAATGAGAAGCGAGGCAGGGCAGTGTTGTGCCTGCCACCTCCTCATGGCAGACTCTCAAGCTGGGCACACTCTGAGATGAAGAGGAAAAGAAAAGCAGGAGAGCCCGTGGTACATATGTGCCCACACACAGGGGTGGAGAGGATGGGCAGGAGAGCCCATGGTACATATGTGCCCACACACAGGGGTGGAGAGCCCAGGGTACATATGTGCCCACACAGAGGTGGAGAGGATGGGCAAGAGAGCCCGTGGTACATATGTGCCCACACACAGGGGTGGAGAGGAAGGGCAGGAGAGCCTTGGTACATATGTACCCACACACAGAGGTGGAGAGTTCGTGGTATATATGTGTCCACACAGAGGTGGAGAGGCCAGGCCTTGGCACAGCTGCCCACTGCCTGTGCCATGACCTCACTCTCTGTGCCTCAGCGCCTAGTCTCTGGATGAAAGCCACAGACGCACCCAGCACAAAGGATCATGGTGAAGCTTGTGTGTTTGTAGCATTTTAAACACAAGCACTCTCTGATTCAGGGCAACAGGCATCAACTGGTCTTCATTCCTAGTAAATGTTCTCAGCCTTACCCATGCACTGAACCCTGTGCCAGGGCTGTGATAACAGAAAGAAGTCTCCCTTTGCCTCTAAGTCCATGTATATATTATATACACACATATATTTCTATATCATACACATGTATTACATATTATATATATAACAGACATAATAGATTGGTATATGCATATTATATATTATTATGTTAATATATTATAAACAGATAATGTGTTATGCACATATATGTATGCATATAATATGTATATGATATATATGTGTATACTTTAAGCCAAGTATATATTATAATACCTTTGTCAGGTATTAGCAACTCCTTGTCATGAGCATGGATCAAACAAATATAATCTGAAGTGATTTATTGAAAGAATTGAGAAGTGTTAACAAGTTAGGAGGAGCCAAGACTTGGACATCAGAGGGAACCCAAGCAGAATACTTCCCCTGTCTGACTCCCTTTTGGGGCTTCCCCTTCTTCTGGAAAGTTGCATGGAGCATAGCCACTTAGGCCTATGTTCTAGAATCTGCATACATTACTAAAATCAACACAAGAGATGAGAAAAGCTACTGACTATACACTCAATGTAGACAATGCTATTATATGTTACATGTGAATGAAAACCATCCCGAAAGATTGTCATCTAAGATCATAATAATGTCAGAAAATATGCAAATACAGATTACCTAGGAATTCTCAGAAGGTGTCAGAAACTCAGCCCCAGAGCTAAGAGTACTGCAAGATTGCAGAAACATTAGCAGTAGTCCAGTATGGAGACACTTCCTCATCATGGGCAGGTATCGTTAATGTTGCAAAGGTGTTTGTTGAACCCTAAATACGATTCTAAACAAAGGTCCAACAAATTAACCTAGTGATTCTGACAGACTAATTTCAAATTCTATTTGGGAAGGAGGAGGAGGAAGAGGAGAAGGAGAAGAAGATTAGAGCACATTAGAGTACTACTCAGCGGTAAAAACAATGACATCTTGAATTTTGCATGCAAATGGATGGAAATAGAAAACACTATACTAAGTGAGGTAACCC
>LOEQ01000394.1:179526-190785 GCA_001685075.1 Bramus lutescens
TCTCTCTCTCTCTCTCTCTCTCTCTCTCGCTCGCTATGAAAAGCCAGAATCTACAAAAGCTGGGCTTGGGTAGCTCCAGCAGACGGTCAGGGTCATGGACTCCACTCCGCCTGACTCTGCTTTCTTCCGGGTGTTCCATGTTCTAAGACAGCTGCAGAGTTCCAGTCATCACATCTGCATCCTACCTAGAAAGAACAGCAAACATGACAACAAAGCTTTTAACAAAAAGATCCTACGAGAAGCCCTTCTAGCAACTTCTGCTTAGAACTCACTGGGCAGCACTGATTTGCGGCTTACAGCCACAAGGAAGGCTGAGAAATGTAATCATTTACCTGGGCATGTGGCAGCTCAGACCAAACCTGAGCCCCAGTCCTGAGATGCAGGAACTGGGCAGGGATGCGGGGAACACAGATGTCAACATGCGGCACGTACCCTGTAGGGCCCAGGCAGCGGCAAGGAGAATATCCATCTGATCTGTGCTTGGTCTTCAGTTTCCAGAGCAGGACTGGGCACACAGCTGCCTCAACAAATATTGATTGGCTCCGGAGGAGCTATGCGCCTCTTGTATGGAAAGGGTGTCGTCATCCCTATTTGTGTGAAAAATAGACAGCCATGGAGCCACCGTGCTTATCATGTTCCCTCTCAGAGTAGGGACGGGATCATAGCCACACAGCAGATCAGGGCCAAGATGAGAACCTGGGTATTCAGAGGTACAGTTCAGAGGAAACCTGGTGGGGTGCAAAGGTGTCTCTGGCAGGGTCACTGTTTCCTGAGACGCTGAAATCTCACCACTAACCGTGGACTTAGCCATGAGTCACAGTGCTGCTGGAAGGCCGGGTAGATGAAGAAAATAATTAATAGCTTTCGACCAAATTCAGGGCGAAACTGGCAAACAATGAACTTGAGGCGGGAGGGGGTTTGTTTCCCACTAACAGTCGGTCTCTGTGGGTCACGGCATTGTCGGTGCGGCTTTCCCAGTGGACCATGAAGACCTGCACATGCCCAGAAGATGTAATCCCTTAATAAGTGCCCAAGAAGCCCCGTGCTGGCGCCCTGACAAGTTGCCACCCGAATCCCAAGAAGTGTTTCAGCCCCCAGAGAGGAATCAAAGTCCCCGTTATTAAAATGGGTTATTTATGGCTTACGGCAAGTCCTCCAGACCCCTGACAGCTCCGGAATGAGCTCAGAAATGAACGCTTTGATATTATCACGGTCAATCCATCTCCCAAGTTCCTTACCCCTTGTTCACGGTTTCTGTGTTTTTATTCCCCCGAAAGGCACGCAGGAAAGAGGAATTTCATTCAGAGCACAAAGGAATAGTAGGGACTGTACTCCTCAGGCTGCCCTCTGATCAAAACACTTTCATTAAAGCACAAATGACTTCCTCCAGGGAAGGTGGCCAGGGGACAGCTGGACAGCTCCAGGAGACCACTTCCTTTCATAGAGGCTTGACAGGACAGGACACGATCCACCACCCGGCATCCTGCCCCAACTGAGTCCGCTCCCAGAAGCCTTTGGTCTCACTGTCCTCCACTGCACAGGGCTGTAATCAAGAACACAGTGTCTGGCCCACTTCTTTAAGTGGTCAGATTCCTGTGTACTTCTTCCTGGTCCACTGATGACAGGTGACCAGGGGCCCTAGGAAGCTCTGAACTTGAGGTCAGGCTGGGTGTAGGGAGCCCCAGGAGGGGAATTCCAGGGTTGGAAGGTAAACTGAGGCACTTGGCTACATTGAAGCCTTGCAAACACGGTGGGATGGTGGCAGCCTTTCTGCCCTCAGGCTGCCACTCCAGGCTGTGAACATTGACCAAGCCGTGCAAGAGATTTGAGCCAATCTCAAGGTGACCCTGGGCCTTGATTTCCCCATAGGATTGTTTGGACGCAAAGGGTTCTTACTTGAAGAAGGGAGGTGTGAAGGCACTGGCACTTCCCCAGGAGCCTGCGTCTTTTGCTAGTGTTGCCTCCCAGTCCCAGACTTCTCTTCCAAGCATGGAAAGCAAGATGGCCACCAGGTGTAGCACTTTCAGGAGGGCCCTCACTGGTCTGTCTTAGTCACGTAATTGTCCCAAGTCACTAGGCCCAGCCAAGGCAGGATCTTCTCTAACTGACCATGTTGGTCACATGTGCCCTGAATCATGGAGTGACAATTCTCTTGTCTTCCCCTCACCTAAGCAGTATCTTCCCCCAGAAGACAAAGTGGGAGGCAATGGTGGGTTGCATGATCCCAGCTTCAGGAGGCTGAGGCAGGGGGATTGGACTTCTAGACCTGACTGAGTTACAAAATGAGACCCTGCCTCAGAAAAAAAAAGGGAGGGAGGAAGGTGAGAAGGAAGGGATGGAAGAAAGGGAAGAGGAAAGAGAGAGAGGAGGGAAGAAGAGGGAGGGGAAGAGAAAGTGCAGAGAAGGAAGGAGGGGGGTAGGGAGGCAAAGTAGGTGTTGGTCTCAAATCCACTAGAGGCCCAGGTCTTGCAACACGCTAGCACGCTAGCACACACACAAACCTGACACCTGAAGCTGGGGGCATTCACCTCCTTTGAGGGATTAGGGTGGTCCAGCCCTACTCACCTGTTGCCTTCCATCCTCTTACAAGAACATGCTGCACACTGCCTCAGGCCTCCATCTGGCCATGCTACCACCAGTGCCAGCTGGATGGTGAACCATATGACCTCATGCATAGCTGCTCTAGGTAGCTCGTGTGGCTTGGCAACAGCCTGAATTTGGGGCACTTCCCTGCCCTTTCCTTTCCCACAGTCACCAAAGTCACCCTGCCTTACACCTCACTTTTGTCTTGGCCAGGAGTATGTCCACTTTGCTTTTCATCTCCCTGGGTGGATACTTATTGTCTGTGCAAGCTCCGACTTGGTGGGTCCTTCATGCAATAGCAATAGTGCCTGCTTCTACAATGGTCTCCAACCTTCTACTAAATATCTGGATACATGCATGCATGTGTGCACAGATGGGTGGGGTATGGATGCATGGCATGCATGGACAGGTGGATAGANGGGTGGGTATGTTACAAGTAAATGGGTGGCTGGGAGATTATATGAATGCATGGGTGGGTTCACCAGTAGATACATTCATAGGTAGATAGGTGGGTGAATGAGTGGATATAGGTGGGTGGGTAGGTAGGAGTGATGGGTGGAGAGATAGAAAATGAATCCATTAGTGGGTACATGGCCATATTGATGGAAAACGTGTCTTCCAAAGTAGCCCATTTCTCTCCCAGAGACTAGGACTGGGGAAAAGCCCTACTCAGCCAGAGCTACTCCCTCCTCCAGTCAGACTATATGCAGAGAGAATCCCAACCACGGGCTTGCCTGCCTCTCCCAGTCACGACCATATTGCAGCAGCCCTACAAATGCTTGTGTCTGGGCCTCTGAAGTCAAGTAGCCCAATTCTTCCCAATGCTCCTCCCTTCCAGCGCTCCTCCCTCCCAATGCTCCTCCCTCTCAGTGCTCTTCCCTCCTAGTGCTCCTCCCTCTCAGTGCTCCTCCCCCCCAGTGCTCCTCCCTCCCAATGCTCCTCCCTCCCAGTGCTCTTCCCTCCCAGTACTCCTCCCTCCCAGTGCTCCTCATTAAGGGGTATCTCTTGCTCAGCTGCCCCCTCTGAAAACAACCTCAGACTGCACCTGTCTTGTCTCTAGGGTGTAGCTGCAGCATTTAGGGGATCTAGAGATTCAAGGGCGGAAGTAGTGATCCCCTCCCTCCCAGTGGGCTCTGTGCCTTAGGCAATAAAACCTGAGGGCATTTTCTTTTCTGAGCTACTGAGCACTCAGCACTGAGTCAATCTTCCCCCGCTCACCATGTGCCACTTGTGGTGTCAAAGCCGACTTTATTTCCATTTCTTTCTCTTCATGGTTTCCTGCCAGTGTGACAAGGCCATTCCATGGCTTCAGATCATGCCCATCTTAGCCAAGCTGTCTTCTCCCAGCCTTGAGCACAGAAGAGGCTCATCTTCCCTGGGAGGGGGACAGCTCAGTGACTCAGCCTCAGTTCCTTACCAGCCTCTACTTCTCTCCTCATCCTGGGCTTCGGTCCCCCCACCAACCAGAAGTTTCTGGAGACTCAGCCCTATGCCCCAACCCTCCATCCCAAAGAACCATTGACAGATAGAGAGAACCAAGTGTGTATTGTGCTTTGTGAGGGAGAGTGAGGTCTCTGGAGATGGGCTTGCCCCAGGCTGTCTCGGAATACAAAGAGAAGACTAATTACAGCCATCACACACCCGAGTTCCTAGTCAGAGCACAGCAGATTCCACACAAGGACTTTCCATGCTAACCCATGAGTTCCAAGGCCTCTCAGGAGAGCTTAGTTTGCCTAGATGTAAATGGGAAAAGAAAAGTTTTTCCTAGTCATGAAATCATCTTGAAGACAAAATAAAGTCACCAATGGGCTCAGAAGACAGGACCCCAGTCTCTGCTGCACACCGGACCCATGCCTCCATCCTTTACCACACACACTCTTTAAAGTTTTTACCACAGTACAGCTGGGGAAACTGAGGTTCAGAGAGGGATGTGGGGCTGCTGTTCTCCTGATCCAAACTGTCATGTGTTCTGTTTATTAAGAGAGTCACAGTGTCCACCGTTGGGTCCCTTCTGACCTGCTTCCAAGTCCACAGTCAGCCCCATTTTCTTTTCCAGGACACAGCCCTGGCTGCAAATAGCCATAGTGGAGGGAGCCTTCCTGCTCGCTCTGCAAGAGACCCCACAGCTGACTGTCGGCCAATGCCCACCCAGATCTTCCTCCTCACTCCAATTCCCAACGGTATCATGCTGTGATGACCACTGGTAGGGTAAGGAAGAGCTGGGGGCAGATGGGAACACTAAAGCTGGGTTGCCCGGAAGACCTGGAAAGTCCAGGCGCAAAGGACCAAGATGCGTGGCTTGGAGAGAAGGGAAAAGAGGCCGGATTTGAGTGGAGACTCCATCCTCCACCAGAAGGGCTTAGGGCTGTAGGTAAGGACAGTGGGTCTGCTGACTTTCCATGGGCTCCTAGCTGAGCAGGAGCTGGCCTGTGGGTCGATGTGCTGGGATGTGGGGCAGGAAGACAAGGGGACTTCGGTTGCTGCCAAGAGATATTGATTCCAGGCAGTAGGCACTGTGCTGGGGCCCAGCCAAGAGATGAGGTCATGAAGGACAGGACGGTGACTCCGGGGGTGGTGGTGTCCCAGCCGATGACGTGATTGCCAGCCATGAGGAGTCTGCCTGGAAGATGGAGTCTCTCTCCTTCCTTCTCCTTGGCAGCCTCCTCTCCATACCCCAGCATGTCAGGGAGGAGGCCCGTTGGGCCTGTCTTCAGAATGTGTGAACCTAGGTGAGTGATCACCTCTTTGGGTTTCTAGGGGTACCCCACAGCTCCAAGAATGCCTTCAGTATTGACTTTGAGCTGTTCCCACTGTGACAGCTTCCAACTACCGCACATAGCTGCCTCGGTTTCCCCACCTTGTACTTAGTTAGGTATAAGAGGCAGCCTTCTTCCCAGCTCCACCTAGACTGTCTCCATGTGAGTAGGCAGTGGCATGTTGGAGTCTGGCTGTGCCACAGAGTGGCTGTGTGTGAGGTACGTTGTCTTTCTGCTCTGTGTCTAGCTTCACCACGAGGTGGGAACTTCTCTACACAGAGCCTGACAGTTGGCAGAACCCAAGAGACAGGACGGGGTGACTGAGTACACTGGGATGTCATCTTGTTGTATGTCCTGTAGGTTCCAATTTGTCCTTCTGGAGCCAAGCTTTAAGGCTCCATTTCCTGAGCCTCAGTTTCAACCGGGGATCCTATTGCTGGGAACCTGAAGGGATGCTGCTCAGGGTGAAGCTTGGCAGGGGGCCTGGCACACAAGGGCACTGTTCCCTTGGTTGGTTGTTGTCAGCATCCTGGCAGACCCCACACCTGTCCCTTGCTCTGTTCAACCCAAGGCAATGTGGCCCCCATTCTCAAGAGTATGGGTACTGTGTCAACAGAGAAGAGAATCAGGGACCAACTCCAGAACCACGTGACCAGAGCAATGGGCACCCACCAGCGCCAGACCCCTGCCCAGCTACAGAACCACAAAGCCATGAGTATCCTTAACTCTATCTCTACCTCTGCTCAGGGACAGAAGTGGGGCATCTACATTTGCAGGGTGTGGTGTCTACACTCCAAGGCTTGGCATTTACACTCCACTGTTTGAGTCTACACTGCAGCACTGAGCACCGCCATTATGGGGGTTGTGTCTACACTATGCAGCTGGTGTCTACACTGCCTTTCTGGATGCCTATATTGCAGCACTATACCACAATCTAAGCCAATGTGGGGAAGGGGTTGGTAGTCTTTGAGGCAAGAACAGAATCAGCTGGGAGAAGAGGAGGCTTGAGTCGGAACTGTGGCTGCAGGGAAGCCACTGGGCCTCAGGAGAGAGATGTGTGGCTTGGAGGTCCATGGTGTTACTTCCACAGTCTCAGGTCCTACCGCCTCCCCCTTCTGCCAGTGTGTTCCACCTTCTCTGCCCTGCCTCTAACTTTGACACATCAGGCAAGGCTGCCACAGGGCCTTTACACAAGCTGTGCTCTGGAACACCTTGATCCAAGGCTTGATTGCCTTCCTTTCTCACAGGTCTCTGCTCAGGCTGTGCCTTCCCAGAAAGCCCCTGGGCAGTGAGTCACTGACTGGCAACCTCTGCCATCACCCTACTTCACTTCCTGCTTAGTGTTGTGCTCAGAGCCCACACTAGAGTCTTACACAGAACTTGGACCTTAGAGTGAGAGCTGAGCTCCCGTGCAAATAACTGCCCCTTCCCACTTACCCCGGTGGCCCATGGCAGCTGCTTCCCTACAGCCCAGGTTCCAGGTAGAGCCTGCCCTCTAGAGTCTTCATAAAGCAAGGCTCCATCCACAGTTCAGGCATTCCTGGGTGCCCCTTATGCGCCCCAGGCAGGCTGAAGATCAGTGGATTCCACGAGAAACAGGAGCAGCCCATGGCCAGGGAGGCTACCATTTAGGGGACTGCCATCCCCAAAAGGGGGGTCCCAGTGCCGTGTGGTGCCTTGCTCCTCAGTCTGTATAGCTTGTTTGCTGTTTTAGGGAACCTAGAACATGGTGGCTTGTACCAGTCCATTCCTCCCACCCCAGTCTACACAGAAAGGCCTGAGGTTGCATTCTGGCAGAGTCAGATTCAGGCTCCAGCCCTGTCCTCCACTTCAGGTGGCACTGGACCTTCAACCTTGCATCTAGGAGTGGCTTGTGGCCAACCCTCCAAATACTCGGATGTAAGCAAAAGCACCCCGCTGGCTTCCAGGATCCTTTCTAGGGATATAACTGATACCTCCACTTGGCTCCTTTTCCTTTTGTCCTCCTTTGACCTGCTATGTAGAACATGAGGGACTGGAAACCTGGCAGGCGTATTGGGCATCATCCTTGGTTTGGTAGAACTAGCAGCTAGAAGGAAGCCGGTTCCCTCTGCCCAGCCCGTCCTGGAAAGTTTTAATACGAGAAAGATAACATTCCTGTCTTGTTTAAGCCATTGGGACTCCCTTTCACAGCCCAGCACTCCACTGCATGGAGGGTTCCATGAGATCCAAGTTAGATGCTGTCTTGTGTGCAGCCAGACAGTGACTCAGGGCAGAGCCAGGCAAAACTGGAGCACCTGTCTTGTCCTGTCTGTTGAGTCACAAGGCCCTGTTCTCTGTTTCCTTGGCAAGCCCCCTCCTCCTTCCTGCCCATTATGGCCCTGTGGCCATCACAAGGCCCAGGTTCAGCCAAAGGAATGGTCAGTCTGAGCAAAGCTCTGCCCCCTCCCTTTGTCCTTTGTGTCTTACTGGCTAAGCTACTGACACAGACCCACCAAAACTGGGCACCCCTGGCTCCTGATTCACCCTTCAAAACAACCTCAGAACAAAAGTTGTCAGGATGCCCTCTTCTTGCTACATGGTTACTCAGGTGCTGCTTGGACCCTTTAGGAGTAAGGATTACCTACTCTGGTCCATCCAGTGCTGCTGAGCTGGCACAATAAAGCTGGTCCATACTCCAGACTGGACTCAGCTTCCTGCCCTGGGCTTTTGGTCCAAATCTAGCGTGACCCCATCACCATCCCAGACCAAAACTAGGATTCCCTAAGGCTGGACTGCTCTCCTCTAGGCTCTGGGCACCTGCTGCTGTGACCTCTATATCCTGAGAGTGATCTCTACCTCCATTTTTGGGGTGTCAAAGTTTGGGGGAGGGTTTCAGAGGCTCCTGTGCTCCCCAAAGAAAAGAAGGAGCTAATCGCTGAAACCTGGCTACGGCCATGCATTCCAGGCTCCTCACCCTCACCTGCTTTATTTCCTCACCAGGCTCCTGTGGGGTCAACCTAGCTTTCAGATAAGGACCCTGAGAGCTGGGAAAGCCAGAAGAGGGGCAACTGCCCAGCCTGGCTCATCCTCCACCCCACCCCTGCCTCTCGGCCCTCCCAGCACTGTCCCGGTTGGGACAAGACTCCGACTTGCAGAAGAGATTAGGACTAAGGAGAAAGAACGCTGTCCTGGCCCCGCGCATGCCCTGAGTATTTAAATTCTTTTTCATAATTATCTCAGATAGTAATTACTGCAGAACCAGATGCGCTTATCGCAGACAAGAAGCCACCTGCCTTCTCATTTTTGTCAAAAGTGGAAACTGACATTATTTTTGCGATTTGCTTCAATGGCTGTTTTCACTGTAAATACCACCTTCACCACAAGGAAAATAACCCTGGAGACGTAGGGGGTGTCCAAGGCTCGGGGCTATTACACTGATCCAGTTGTGGGCATTGCTTAAGGGCTGGAGGAGAGAGGGGAACAAGCTTCCGCAAAAAGTACAGCTGATGCTCACTCCCAGGGGAAAGGTTGAGCACCCCTCTCTCACCACACCTCCCCTCCCCATGCCCCAGGGCTGCTACTCTTTGGAATCCACCCCCACACCCACCACAAACATCAGTGTCCTGGACCTTGAAAGAACTGGCGTCCATGAGAAGTTCTCATAGCTCTCAGGAGGATGCCCCTTCAAGGGTCTGATACTCAGAGCTCTCTCTTCTCTCACAGCCTGACACAGGAGACTTCGGTATCGAAAAGTGACAGCCTGAGAACCTTCCACCAAGGGAAAGTCCTGCAACTGGGCAGGACGATCTACTTATAGGAATCAGACGGGACTCCCAGGCCTGGAGCTGGCACTGTCTCTGGTCCCCAGTATCCCCTCTGTCAAATGGGCAGTCCTGAAGGATCTTGACCGCTTGTCCTAGTGAGAACCCGATGAACCCTCCTGGCAAGTTTTCAGCATGAACATCTGAACATGGGTCACTTTCCACTTTCAGCGCCAAGTCACAAATGACTTCACTATTGTAACTGTCGAGAGCTCCAGCTTACATGCTGGGTACCTAGCGGGAACTGTGCATTGGTAGCCTTGATCTCACCCCTAAATCCCACACTATAGGTCCATTCTCATCCCGGTTTTTCACTTAAGGAAAAGACTCTGGCCAGATGAGTTGTCCACAGTCACAAAGCAAATCTGCGAAAGCACGCTGTTACTAAGCACACAATATTCCGTTCCCTAAGATAAGGTCTGATTGCTCCCATTTCCCAGGTGGAGGCACTGAGGTTCAGAGAGATGCCCCTCAGGGGGAAGGAAGTAGAGGCGCAGCATTGAGTACAGAAGGTGGATGCCCTACGGTGTTCAGCCTGGCTTCTGGAAGAGTCCCGCTGGGCTGCCACCTGTACCTTCTCACAGCTGCATCTTCTGCTGCCCCCGTGTGATCAGAAAGGGTTGACCTGGCTTCCAGTTGTGAAAGCCGAGGGTTTGCAAAAGTGTTGCTGGATGTGCCTGCCATGGACAGAAGGCAAGTGTGCACGGAGGCGCAGCCCTGCCCTGGAGTCCTCCTCAGTTACTATTGACTCCCCGTAGGCAAACCACTTCCCTCCCATTCTTTGTCCTAGCAGATCCGTCTAGGACAGCCTTCCCTGACCTTTTATTTCTTTCTAGCAGGGTCCCCCAGCCCTACCCATTGTTCATCTTCATAGCTGTCACCATTTAAGACCATGATGAGGATGTATCGGTTTTCCATGTGCAGAAATGAACCTGGTGTAGGTACCTCACAGTCGACTCAGGCTGGGCTCTCTTCCTCCTACACGCCTCTGGACTGCAAACCTGAGCTGATTCAGCTGAAGGCCCTCTTTCATAGTGTGTCAGGCAACGGCTCACAGCCCAGAATCCCGCGGCTGCAGTCCTTACTCTGAAGGCACAGTTCACAAGCACACGCTTGCTGCGGGATGCTACCCACCACACCTGCACTCAGGTATGCAGCTTACAAAGGGGCATGGACTGTATGGAGCAGGGGGACAATCAGGTACACCAAAGATGGCTGTCTTTTCTGGGACAAAGAGAATGGCCTAGCACTGAATTTGCCTCCCAAATCAACCTAGTGGGGCTTTTCATTGGTCTTGTCTTCCCACAAGGAGAAAAGTTTGATCCAAATGTCTTTTAGGCCTCGTAAGCACTTGCCAGGACACGGTGCCACCTGCTCAGCGACCTGTTTTTCTGTGCACCAGATCTCCAGACCCACCAGTCAACTGCGCTGTTATGGTCAGGAACATGTATCTGGGAGTGCTCTAGGTTTGCCCGTTGTAACCCTATGCGACCTCTACTCGCAGCAATCTCGTCTCACAAGGCAGGAAACCAGGCACAAACTTGCTTAGTCTCACAGCTGGGAAAGAGCAGAACCGAGAGATGGAACCCTTGCTGGGCGGGGCAGTGGGCCTCAGGGTCCGCATCCTGCAATGTACTGAAACCCAGGGCGTGCCAGCCTTGTGTTCTGGAGCCGAGATCTGCTGTCAGCAAAGCGTGTGACCTCCGGGTGGAAAGTTCTAGGGCCTGCGCTTCTGCTCTCTGCGAACCAGCGCCAAACACCCCAGCACCTGTGCGTTCTGCGGCCGCGCTCACTAAAGGACAGCGGCACTCGCAGCGCCCCCTGGCGGCGTCCCGCACCTTCGGCGGCGATAGCCTTGGAGACCATTCTAGTTGTGCCAGCGAAAGGCGCGTGGCCACGCGAGGGACCAGCACTCGCCAGCTGAGCCTGGTCACCTGCTGTTGGAGGTCGAGCTCATTTCCGAAAGTCCTTGCGTGCCTTCCCGGTGGCTCCGAGCCAGGCTGCAGGTTAAAGCCCGGGGTCAGCAGAAATAATGCGGCCCCTTTCAGCCCGCCGTGCGCAGCTGTCCCGTACTGGGTTGTGGGGCCCAAGGATGTCCACCTGTGGCCACGCTGAGGACTGCGACGCGCACCCGCCGG
>LOEQ01000394.1:194092-207535 GCA_001685075.1 Bramus lutescens
AGTGACAGGAAAGGTGGCGTGTCCATTGGAGTTTGGGAACAGGTGAGGGGCGTCATGTGGGTTCGGCACACCCTTGTTTATGTACCCCCTGGCCACCTCTCAGTTTACCCAATCTTCATCTGCCCAGCTGCTAGCAATCCCTCCCTTGACCGCTAGGTGTCATCAACACTCCCCCCACGGCCTGGAGAGGGCACTACCATGGAGATGTCAGGTTCCAGGCTGGGTGAGCGAGACTGTTGAAGCACTGGGGCGGCACCCAGAGCCTTGCTCCTACGGGTAAGCCACTGGGGTCCTTGTGTACCCAGATATGGGTGTAAGAGCAAAGGGAAAACCTCCAGTGGGTAGTCCCAGCCCTTGAGTGTCAAGGCCCTGGGGGGCTGGACCGGCAAATGGCAGTGCCAGAGGCCACTGCTAAAGAAAGCCCTGGAAACCAGTACTCAGTTGCTCCCAGATTTAGAAGCCAAGAACTCAGAGCTGTGGGTGCTCATGCTGGAGGCTCATTACCCTGGGCTTTAGCCCCCAGTGGCCCTGGCTTTGGGCGACTATTGTAACGCTAGGCTTCTAGCAATGATTAGCGGCAGCAAGCGGTTGCAGGCTAGTGTCACGGCTCCTGGACAGGTCTCAGGTACCAGGCCCCTCAGCTCCTGCAGTGGCTGATGTTACAGCTCTCAAGCTTCGGGTTGTCCTATGATAACCCCAGTAGCGGCAAATGTTAGGGTGTCTGAAACCCTTAGCCCTGGAGGCTTAGCAGCACCTGAACTCTCCCAGCGATGGAAACCACAGCTTCTGCCTCTGCCTGGGATCTCTGCCTTCTCTCACCGTCCGTTTCCATTCTAGCTCATCCCTAATTGTTTGGCCCCAGCCACTCTTTGAATTCCTCAGCAACCTGTGTGATTGGGAAAGCAACACAGACTCCCTTTGGTGAATTCACTCAGATCTCACCAAAGATCAAAGTGGATGTGTGCCCCCCCATTATCCTGGAACACACGCCAAGATCCCCATTAGGCACCTAAAATGGCAGATGGCCCCGAGTCCCATGGGTCTTGTGTTTTTCTTTTATATGCATACCTACGATCGTTCATTTTATCAATGAGGCCTGGTGAGACAGAAACAGCACAAGACAGCAACAACACAATGAGCAGATGCTGTGCTATGCTGTGACAAAGGCAGTCTAACTTCTCTCTCCCCCTCCTCCCTACCCCACTTCCCTTCACTCAAATAAAACACTTCCTCCTCATGTGAGGGAGCACTCACTTCTCTTCATCTAAGGGGAGCACATCTGGCTCCTGTTCCCTTGAGGAGAGCATGCCCAGCTCCTCTTCCCATGAGGGGATGTACCGGTCACCTTTCTGCTGTTGTGGTAAAAACACCACGGCCAAAGCAACTTCTAGAAGAAAGGGTTTACTGGCTTATGGTTTCAGAGGGATGAGGGTCCATTGTGGTGGGAAAATATGGCAGCCCAACAGGTATGGAGACAGGAGCGGGAAGCTCAGTGATCCCGTTTTCAACAAGAAGCAGAGAGCAGAGCAAGTGGACTCGGGACGCAGGGAGAAGTTGATCCTCTCAGCTCTCCCTCAGTGCTGCACTTCCTCCAGCAAGGCCTAAACGTCCCCCAGACAGAGTCACCAACTAGGGACCAAGTCTTTAAATTAGCCTCTGGGGACATTTCCCATCAAACCACCACAGCCCCAGAAGCACTCACGGCTTCTCTTCAGCACACCTGGGTTGCCAGCATCATTACTTTGGAGTCATTCTAAGCAAAACAAGGGCCACTTTCCTGGGCACCATGGCCACACCTGTAACCCTAACACTTGGGAAATGGAAACAGAAAGATCAAGATTTCAAGGCCAGTCCCAGCTACTCAGTGAGTTCAAGGTCAGCCTGAGCCACAGGAGACCTTTTCTCAAAACAAGGAATTAAAACTTAAAAAGCAAAACAAAACAAGAGCCATTTGAATGCCGGTACTGGGATAAGACAGTAGATGCCACAACCAAGATGACAGTGACAGACAGCTGGAACAGCAGGGCAACTCACACCCTGAAAATAACAGAGTGTAAAGGCAAGACAGTGCGTCATTTGTTTGGAAGAGGTCAAAGCCAGAGAATTATGAATTACTTATTGTAAATTTTTGTTATTTTTTAAAAATAATTTTCATTATATGCATATGAGTGCTTTGCCTACAATTATGTTTGTATACTACATGTATGCCAGGTGTCACCAGAGGCCAGAAAATCCCCTGGAACCAGAATTGTAAACCACTGTGTGGGGGTTGGAAACTGAGCCATCTTCACTTGAGGGGAGTGCTTACCAATTCTCTTCACCTGAAGTATAGCAAGCGCTCTTACCCACTGAGCCATCTCAAGTGCCCCCGCAATTATTAGTCCCGTGTGTGCATACATGTGTGTGTGTGGATGGGTGCCACCTGTGGCGGTCAGAGGTTAACCTGGTAAAGTCAGCTCTCTCCTTCCACCTTCTGGGATCAAACTCAGGCCACTTGGGAAAGGCCTTTACCCACTAAGCCGTCTCACCAATTCCTGGATTATTTGTTTCTGGAACTTCTTCTTAGATGCTTTTTGGGTAGCTAACTGAAAAGGAAGGCAAAAACTCACAAGAGGGCTGTGGCAGCTGGGTCTTACTGGCAGCTCCCTGGTGACAGAAACAGGACATACTATCACATGCATATCAGCCGTCTGCGTGCATGCGTGTGCTCACTGAGAGGTCTTCTCATCATCTGCCTGTGTTGAGATTATGTCATCTTCTACTGTCGTGTGTTGGGAGTGCCTTGTATGACCAGCTTTGCATTTGCAATTATTTCCTGCCAGTCTGTGGCTTCTCTTGTTTGCCTGGCTTTGGCCATCCTCACAATGTGTGAATCCTTATATGGCCCTTGGTAAGCCCATGCCAAACTCTGCCTAGGCTGTGGTAGGTGAGGCGAGACTTGAGCCCCCAGCACGGAGCTTGAAACATAGGGCTGCATCTCTGGGTGGAGTATGTTGCCCACAGACCAGGAAAGTCCCAGGCCTTCACAGAGGTTGTTTGCCAGGAAGACTCTTGCATGTCGGGATCCATTAGTCCTAGGTAGGGCAGGGAAGTTGACTCTAGGGTGACTATGGGCCCAGACACATGGTTTAAGGAAGGACAGCTAGCTCTGCTGGTCCCATTCCCAGGCATCCCACTTAATCTCCAACTGTCCACATAGACCTCTGGCTTCAGCTCACGCTAAAACTTTTCCAAAGTCACTTCGGGCCACAGTGTGAGGCCTCAAAGCCTCCCATGGCACTGAAAACACCTTTCTGCCCAAATCCACCTTTGCCATTACTTGTTGACTGGGTTGGGATGCAGCCACGAGGGGGCGCCCTTGCTCCACTGTGCGACAGAACACTGTAGGAATCTGGCCGGAGACCTCCTCTCCTGTGAGCCCCACTTATAGCCCCCAGAAAACACTGCCCTGCCCACAGCAGGATGGCTCTGTATTTGTGGTGTCTCTGGGCCATCCTGTCTAAACCATGTGATCTCAAGAGGTCATCAAATTAGAAATTTTCAAGAGAACAGCTTGACTTAAGAAACTCAGGAGAAAAAGGAAGCCCGGAGCTTTCAGAAAAGTTCAAGGCCTAAAACCCCATGAACATTTTCTCACTATTTATATGATGCTCCAAACTTCTCTAAATGTCATGCCAAGAAGTCAGGGGCCATCTGCTGCCTCTGCTGCAGGACGAACTCTGATTAACAGTATATCCGAGAGGCTTAGTTAAAACACCCCAGGTGTTCACGTGCCATGGACGCCCCCCTCTGCCCACCCAGACCATCAGCAAGTTAGCTGTGTGTCCCCTTAGCATTTGAGAAACACATTGCAAGCATCTGCGTACCGCTGTTATTGGAACAACCCTATGCAAGGACAGCGTGGAGCTTTGACACCTGCAGACAGCATGTCCTCCTGCATGTGTCCTCTATAGAGGAATCCTCACACAGGCACCATACCCTGTGGCAGAGTCTGCTGGTGGCATCTGGGACAGCCCAGGTAGCTTCAAGAGGGCCAAGGGGGAGAGGGTGCCCCTCAGAGGACTTGCAACCAATAGCATTGGCCTGGATATACATTCATCGCAAGCTTTAAATGCTGAGTGCCTAACTTTTCAAAAGCCAAATATCCATTGGGGCCGGAGAGATGATGGCTCGACAGTTAAGAACACTGACTGATCTTCCAGGGGACCCACTGGCTGCTCACAGTTAACTGTAACTCCAGTCCTAGGAGATCTGACAACCTCTCTGGTCTCTCTAGACACAAGGCATGCCCACAATGCACAGATATACAAGCAGACAAAACACCCATGCACATAAAAATGAAAACTTGATTAACTGAAAAACTACTAAGCGCACTTTCAGGCTGTGTGCTTTCTCCTGTCTACTCTTAGATCAATCAAGACCTCCAAGCTTAAGGTCTCAGCCCCCTAAGTGCTCCTACCATGATGCCACTTACAAGCCTCTGGTTGCTTTAATTGAGCTTCTGATCAAGTGGCTCTTACTCCACTATAAATATGTGACAACAAAGGATGATGGGGTATCATGATTTGAATTAGACATGTCCCAAAGGTTCATGTATTTAAGAGCTTGCTCTCATTTGGTGGCACTGTTTGTGGAGGTTATGGAACCTTTAGGAGGCAGAGCCTTTGCAGGGGGTGGGAGGAGGAGTACATCACTGGTATGTCACTGGGGGCAGGGCTTTAAAGTTTTATAGCCTGGTCCTGCTTCCGGCTCTCCCTCTCTACCTCCTGATGACCAGGCTGTCCACACTCCTGGTGCCCTACCTTCCTGATCATGACAAATGGTCTCCTTAGGAACTGGAAGCCAAAGTTTTTCTCTTCAAAGTTGTTTTTGGTCTTGGCATATTATCATGGCAACAGAAAGGAACTGATAGAGTGGAGAAAAAGAGAAAGAACCTGATGGTGAGAAACTTGACCAGCAGACTTCAACCATGCAGCCAAGGTGAGTGGCCACGTGACAGCCTGTGTCATGACAGCCTTCCTACTGAGGACCCCACAGCTCCAGCCCAATTATGAGGATGACTCCTGACAAACCCAACAGGAGGCATCGTCTGATTTATTCCCAGTCCTCAAAGCTGCTGAGATCCAGCCAAGATCCTGCAGGGGGTCAGGTATGGTACCCTGGGAGGGATCTGTGATGTTTTGTAACAGGCACGTGGTCTTCATCAATGTTCCCTAGCATAACAGGTCTGAGCTAGCCTTTAACTCACTCTAGTTGAAGATGTCTTTAATCCTGATCCTTCTGCCTTCATCTCCTAAGTACTGAGATTATCGTGTGTAACACCTGATCACCATTCCTAATGGAGTTAGGGGCCAATTCAATTCAACTCTTAAGGAGTTGACTTCATGGAGTAGAAGGAAACAGGAAGTAGTGAAAATCAAACTCAAAATCCTCTGGCAGGAGTTGGGTTGATGTGGGCTAATTCCCTAACCTCAGACTGCTTCCACAGAGAGAGAACAGCTCCTGCCCTTGGAGCCTCAGCCGCCCCCCACCAGAAAAAAATGTCTGTTGCCACACAGTGAAGTTCACCATCAGAGTGTGCAAACCTAGAGGTAAGATGGAGAAAGGGGAAGGGGTCCCAATCCAATGGGGGACATTTCTAAATCCACGCAGAGGGGATGAATTGGTGCGGTACCCTCTGAGGTGACCCAATGGAGCTCCAGCTGCTCTCCAACCCAGAAGGGCCCCAGACAGCTGCACTTTACTCCCAGTGTAGAGGACAGTCAAGTCAGGGACGGGAGAGAAGCAACATGCAATCGTCCTCATAAGTGGAGTCCTTGAAAGTTGACCTCACAGAGGAGCTGAGAGTAAGACCCGGAGGGTAGAGGAAGAACAGTCAAAGAGAGGTGCAATGTGATTGAGGGGAGGGGTTCTGGTGTATCATGGCACAGCACACAGGGGGACAGGGGCAGGATAACTAATGGTGCATTGAATGTCTCATAGGAGCCTGAAGAATCAGAATGCAGTCAGCTTGGAAGAACAATGAAAATCTAAGGTTGTAGATACCGTAGCACCCCTGTGTTTATCACTCCCAGAGGTAGTTTACAGAAGATGTCTTCAAAGTCTCAGCATTGGTCCCCAGTTGGTGGCACTGTTTGGGTAGGTTTAGGAGGTGTGGTCTTGCTGGAGGAAGTGTGTCACAGAAGGCAGGCTTTGAGTGTTGAAAGCATAAGTGCCGCTTTCTGATTTGCTTTCTCTTAGGGTTTGCAGTTCAAAGTGTGAGCCCGCAGTCTGCTGCGCAGGCCACCATGCCTGCTGCTCGCTGTCACACTTCCCACCATGATGGACTGCTATCTCTCAGGAACTGCAATCCCAAAGAAACCTTCCTTTTGTAAGTCGCCTTGCCCATGGTGTTATAACAATAATAGAAAAGTTACAAACACCAACCCGATGGAAACACAAACCAAACCATCACACTGTTGTCCGGGGATGGAGCTCAGAAGCAGAGTGATGGGGTGGCACCTACAGGGCCCTGGCTCTCCATTTCCAGCATTGAAAAGAGTAACTCATAATAGGACAAATATTATTTTAAGCCATCTAATCCTAGCTATTAAGGAGGCTGAGACAGAAGGATGTCAAGCCTATCTAGGCCACTTAGTGAAACCTAATCTGAGCATAAAAAAAAGAAAAAGCAGAAATAGCCTAATGTAGAATACTGGCCTTTCATGCACAAGGCCCTAGATTCAATCCCACTTCTGCCTAAAGAAATAAAGTGAAAAGCGTGTCTGTGTGTATTTTTTCTTTCTTTTCTTTCTTTCTTTATTGGTTTTTTGAGACAAGGTTTCTTTGTGTAGCCTCGGGCCAGCTATATGAAAGTCAAGATGTCCCCATGGGGCTCTCCGGGACCAGGGAGAGTTAGCCATACCTGGAAGCTGGGAGTCAGGGGAGCAATTCAGTGGGGACTGGAGAGCTTGAACCACTATGAATGGTGGGAATCTGGCTTCTCCTGGAATGTAGTGGAGCAAGGGTATTTGACCAGCATGATGGGGAATGCTTCTGCAATGGGAGCTGTGGAATGGAAGCCACAGAGACTGCCCAGAAGTACAACTGAGACCAGTTGCTGGCCAGTTTGCAGTCAAACGCTACGAGGGCTCATGTTCCCCATCGGAAATACTACTGATGTATGCCGCTGAGACATTGCCCCAAAAGAGTCCAGGGGCCCTTATGCAGATCCAGGGGAAGTAACCATGAGCTGGCAGGATGCCCCAGGCCAAGAGAACAGGGGCAGGTGCTGCCAGCTGGGGAGTGACCTGTCTCCGGGGCGTCACTGATGTGCTTGCCAATGGAGCTCCATCTAGTCTTTTGTCTTGCAGATGGTGTCACAGCAGAGCTGCTAGCTCTGGGATTCTGGAGGCCAAAGAAATGAGAAGGGAGATGGGTAAGCCAGTAGCAAAGAAGCAATTTCTGCTACACTCCTGGGGAGAGGGGACAGTGAGATGGGAGAACAGAGAAAAAGTCACTGGGTCATGACCCTCCGCAAGAGCTGTGACTGTAGGATTTGCTTGGCTTATGCTTGTTTTGTTAAGATTTATTTAGTCTTTATGTGTATGAGTGTTTTATGAAGCACAATTAATAAACTCCGAGAAATTGGGGTTCAATCTGAAGATCTAAAAAGCAAAGCAGTCAATCTGAAATGGCGATCCTGCCTCCAAGAATCTCAGAATGAGACTGTGTCTGAGAGCTGTTTCTTCCCGTTTTATAATCTTCTCTAGGTCTGGGATTAAAGGTGTGTACCACTGAGATTAAAGACATGAATGCCCGGTTTCTATAGCAACTAGAGTCGCTACTGGGATTAAAGGTGTGTTATTGCTGCCTGGCCTGTAAGGCTGACCAGTGGGGCTGTTTATCTGATCTTCAGGCAAGCTTTATTAAAAATGAAATGCCACTATACAGCTTAACCTGCCTGTGTCCACATGTACTACATGTGTGTCTGGTGCCCACAGAGACAAGAGGGCATCAGATCCCCTGGAATTAGAGTTGCAGATAATTGTGAGCTGCCATGTGGGTCTCAACCACTAGGCCATCTCCCCAGCTCCCATGTTTACTGCTTTCCTTTAAAAAAATGTATTTAGAAAATGTGTGTGCTTACATGTGTGCATGCACTGTGTGTGCATGTGTGACAGAGCACAAGTGCAAAGGTCAGAGGGCAGCTTGTGGGAGTCAGTTCTTTTCTTCCACCATGTGAGCCCTGGGAACCCAACTCAGATCTATCAGGTTCCTTTACCCACTGAGCCATTTGATGGCCCTCATGCCCAATTTTTTTCTTTTCAAAGTTTCAATCACAGCTTAAAACCAGGAGAATATATACCAAAATGTAGTTTTAAAAAAAATTCTTTAAAAAGAATGCCAGCCACTGGGGGCTATATGCCATCATTCCAGCGGGCCACTTCCCACCACTCACAGTATTTCCTACACCCATCCAGAGCTGGTGTCCCAAGCACATGTGTGCACGGACACCCACACTGCTGTTACTACAGGTGAAACACTCAGCCATGTCTATGCTATCCCCACCATTTGGTTTTCCTGTGTGGTACTGGGAAGTAAACCAACCAAGCGCTCTATCACTAAACTACATCCTCAGCCCCCCCACCCAATCTTTTTAACTCTTTGGGACAGGGTTACCACTAACTCTCAGTCCCCCAAGTAGTTGGGATTACAGATCTGCTTGACCCAGCTCAGTTTCCATACCATAGTAATATACTGACTGCTGCTCGCCACATGTAACTGTTCTAGACTGCTCACAGAAAGAAACCCCTTCTCAGGGGACATACAGTGGAGTTGGCATGCCCACTCTGACCCTCACTGTAGACCTTAGACACTGCCCCTCTGCTCTCAGGGCCCTGGTTTCCCACATTTTCATAGGTGCCTCTTTGGCTGAAGCCTAACAGAGCTGAAATCACACAGGCTCAAAGAAATATGTATCTATTTTAGCCCCACCCAAGTCTACTCCAGACCTGTCACCATCATATCCAAGGTGAAAAGACAAGCAGCCAGGGTCCACATCTGAGGAGGAGGCAGCAGGAGGGAGCAAGTGTGGGCAGGAGGAAAGGACTTGTAATAGAAAAGGTCAGCTAGCTGACCTTCAGATCTCACTCTAAGCTCATCACTGTGTTAGGGACCCTGTGATGTCCTGGTACTAATGTCAAACTTCAACATTTTTACAAAAGAAAGGAGACAAAGAGGCTAAATAACCTTTTTGTGTTATTTGATCAATTTTAATAATGTATACATACTATTCTTATAATTAAACTATAGCAAAAAAAACTTGAGATGAACTTTTTCTTTTTTTTTTTCCTTTTTTTCTTTTTTGACACAGGATTTCTCTATGCAGCCCCAGCTGGTGGAACTCCTAATATAGACCAGGCTGGCCTGTAACTCAGAGAGATCTTTCTGCTTCTGCCTCCCCACTGCTGGGATTAAAGGCCTGTGCCACTAGGCACAGATGGGTTTGTTTGTTGTTTTTTGAATTTAAAAAACACAGTGGAACCAGGAATGGAATATCAGCTTTAGCCAGAGTCATGGAGTGGAGTTCTGAAGCCCCTTGTGGCTGTTTCCAGTCTGCAGGCCATCATCCAAGTCTTGGGTGACCTTGACCTGTACCCATTGCCTGCTGGGGAACATCTCCCTCCTTCCAGGGCAAAGACCCAAGACCAACATATCAGCACGATTATGTTAGGTCACAAAGTCACAGTAAAAGCCACTCAGCAGTGGCACAGCTGCCCAGATGCCACCTGGAGGGACTGGCTCACGTGGCACCTCATGGGGCAAAGGTGGTGAAGAAGATGTACATCTTGACCAGGAAGGTAGTGACAGAGCCCTGCCGCCACAGCTTCATCTCAACATCCAGGGCAAAGTCCCGTGGCTCTAGGACAGACCTCTGCAGGGACACCACTCCAGTGTAGGAATTGGGTCTGCTTGTGACGAAGTAGCCCTCCTCATTACCCTTGGTGATGGTCAGAGAGATGGTGTCCCCAGCAAAGGCAGGAGCAGGGCCAATGCGGAAGATGTGAGCGGGTACCAGTAGACCAGTCTGGAAATTGAGCTGGTAATATGTGATGCGGGCTGGCGAGGTCTGGCACTCAGCAATATCCTGACATGTGGTGCGCTCACACTTCCTGGGAGGGGAAGATGCTTGGTCAGTGGCTGGGGACCCTCACTCCCATCCCAGAGATGGGACAGAACCCAGAAGTTGGCTCAGGAACCAGAGGACCAGAGGTCAAATGTGAGCTCTACCCATAGGAGTCCAGATATCATTTTATTCCTCTGGGCCTCAGTTCCCACAGTTATGAGATGGTCTCCCGGGGGTGTGTGGTTGGCAGTGCCCAGCAAGGGTGCCAGCAGGCCTGTCAGCAGCTCTTTTTCATCCATGTTTGCTCCTTCCTTTCTTCCCCTCCCATCACACACCACTTCCTGATACAACCTGAGTGCTGCCTGCTGGCAGCCACATTCCACCTATCTCCTTTTGCAGTGATGGGTGTTGTCACCTCCAAGTTAGTAAATTCTGCATCTCCCTCACCTGGTGGCCTGCATTAAGGAGACCAGATCCCAGGCAGCCCTTGAGAGGCTGAGGGGCGAGGAACTGAGGCCTCCGTCTACAACCTGGTGAGTGCCTGGAGGGATGCTACAAATGCAGGCCAGATGACAAGGTAGGGACAGGAACAGCTTGATGGCATGCTCAGGAGGCCCCCACTGGGGTTGTCTCATGAAGCTGCACCATGAGACTGCTCTGGCTGCCTGTCCCCAGAACCCCCTGGGAGGTAGTGAGTAGATCTATATAGTAAAGGGTCAAATGCTGGAGGGGTGATTACACAGTAGGTGAGGTACGAGGTGTGTGTGTGTGTGTGCATGCATGCATACGTGTGTGTGAGTGTGTGTGTAGAGAGGTGAGGCTGTGAACTGAAGTTCCCAGCAAATAACTATGTCTGTGTTAAAGATTCTATAAGGTTGATTAACTGATTGACTTCATAAAACTGCTTCCATGAGCATGTTATTTGAGGCAACCTTAATTCATGTTCCTGGGCTTTGGTCATTCATACCTGCCTCCAGATTAAACTTACTGTTTTAGAGGTGACAGCTCTCCATTTTCTTCATAGTGCTTTATAGGAAGGGGCAGGAGGTGGCCATGGCAGGGACCACCTGCCATTGGGCCTGTGGCACAGGGGCCATGAAGGGTACTGGGATCACACCAGAGCTGAAGGCACTCACGTTTCCGAGACACGGACATAGTTTGGTGGGCACTCGAAGCGCAGGCAGCGGAAACCACCCTGGATATTATGGCAGCTCTCAGATTCAGAGCAGTTGTGGGTGCCCAGTGCACACTCATCCAGGTCTGGGAGGGGAAAGTAGAGCTGTTGAGAGTCCTTGTGACGTAGGAACCCAGCCTGGACCACTCCCACCCGGCTGGAGGCCTGGGTCCCAGATACCATGTGGTCTAAGAGCATGGCTCACTGTCCAGCCCCATCACACAGCGGCAGCGGGCCCTGACCATGCTGGTTTCTCAGGTTCTCAGAATAAAGTGCAAGGTGCCCACTGCACAGCAAGTGCCACCACTAACGGGGATGCAACCTGGTGCTGGACTAACTCCCAGGACCCACAGCCACCAACTGAAGGCAGAGCTGCCCACCTGCCCTCCCCATGCCTAAGACACTCTTTCCCTCAAGACACACAGGGGCAGGGAGAGCNCCTGCCCTCCCCATGCCTAAGACAATCTTTCCCTCAAGACACACAGGGGCAGGGAGAGCTAGCCACCGAGACCCACAGATCTGTTACTGCACAACAAGGCCACCCAGGCTTCAAGTCCAAAGCTTCTCTTGAGGGGGAATCAGGGCCCCTCCCATGGCTACCTTTCCTTGCTGTCTTGGCAGGCCCAAAATTTTGTGGTCAGTGGCACTGATTAGAATCATAGCTCAGGGATCCAGCTCAGAGAGAGAGTCAAAGTTGCAGATCTGGTCCATCCCAGAACTATCTCCTCTGTAGCAAATCTGATAAACTGCTAAAGCTGGGGCTTTCTGTGTCCCCAGTGACAGAGCCACCTCCCCTAATTCCTGACTCACACTGCGGTGACAGGGGGCTGTCAACCTGCACTAGACACCTCCCTGGGACTCCTTCCCTACACCCCGGCCTGTGGACCACACACTTTCCTGTTCCAACCTGCCGCTAGACAGTGTGATAGAAATGTGAGAACATCAGCTTGGGTCCCTGAGGCTCTGCTCCCAGTAGGCTCAGAGAGAGTTCTCTCTCTCTCCCAAGCCTGGGAGATTCTACACTGGCATGAGTAGCTGGAAACCCATCCTCTTCCTCATCTCAGGTCTGGACACAGGGACTATTGTCCTGAGCACAGCTGTTCTGAGCACATGGGATTAGTGCTGCTCTCCAAGCATGAGGCAGTTTGCAGCGCCTGGTGCATGCACAGAGCTGTTCAAGGCCTGGCAGAGTGGAGGCTGTCACTTACCCTTGCAGGATCTCCCATTGGCCATCATAGTGTAGCCCTGCTCTGGGCATGCACACTGGTAGCTCCCGGGCACATTGACACAGCGGAAGGTGCAGAGAATGCCAGCGCCCTGTGCACACTCGTCGATGTCTGCCAGAAAGGGTCAGCTGGTGAGCCTCAGCCAGCCATCCACCAGCATAGCTGGGACTCCCAGGGGCCCGTTTACAAGGGAAGACAAGAAGGCTCCAAATGGTGGGTGTGAGCCACATAGACGATGGGGCTAGAACTGGAGTGCACCTCACAACAATGTGTGTTACTGATCATGACGGTACCAGCCAAGGCCTATGCAGGTGCCAGCCCGACTTGGGTGATACACTCCTGTTGAGACCAGGGTCATCATCTCACTTTACAGCAGAGGAACCTTAGGTAAGAGTAGAGAGACCCAAGGTCCCACAGCAGGAACACTGTAAGCTGGGATATAAACTCAGACCCATCCCAGCACACAGGAAAGGGGTCCCTTCTTCAGAGTCCTTGGAGAAGACAGGTACCCACCTGTGCAGCTATGCCCATCCTCTGCCAGCTGGTAGCCCTGGCGGCAGTAGCACTGATAGGAGCCATAGATGTTGGCGCATTCCTGGCTGCAGCGCCGGGCCTCACACTCATTCACATCTGTGGGGATACAGGCTCCATCACGGTGGATCCCCCCAGCCCATATATTGGGCTGGGCTGGCTCACCAGTATCCTTGTTATGACAGGCATTCCTTTCAGCCACCCATTGGTAAGGGTGGGAACAGGCAAGGAACGCAGCAAGGGCAGGTCCTCTGGTCCCAGGACAAAGTCAAGGCAGAGCCTGGTGCTATCCCTGCTGGGGACACACAACTGCTGGAGCAGATGGCTCTCGTGTCACCTGGGTGCAACACAGGCCAAGAGTTGACACTGCATGAAAGTGTGGGGGGGGTGCGGGAGCTGGGGGG
>LOEQ01000394.1:207798-219242 GCA_001685075.1 Bramus lutescens
AAGGTACTGAGCCACATGGCTAACATAGATCAGAATAATGGGTTGATATAAGCTTTAAGAGTTAATAAGTAGCCTGACCTAATGAGCCAATCAGCTTTATAACTTATAGAGATCTCTGAGTGATTTTCTTTGGGGCTAAATCAGGCAGGACAGTAAACCCCAACAAGCAGGCCCCACTCATGTTACAGGGGAAAACATCAGAGAAATGGGAAGGGTGTCTCATAGTGGTCCAGTGGTGGGCTGCAGCCTTAAAGTGGTCAGGGAGGATGTGATCAGCGGAACAGGGCCATGTGACCATCTGGGAAAGGGGTTCTCCAGGTAGAGGGCTCAGCATGTGCAAAGCCCCCGAAGTGGGAGTTGCTGGGTGTTTTTAAGGAACATCAAGGAGGCAAAGGTGGACAGGGCAGAGGGACGGAGGGGAATGTAAAAGAGGGCAAGCCATGCCTGATGGTATGTAACTCCTGACATCCATGCCATTCACAAAGACATGTATCAATGTGTGGTTTTGTCCGCTCTGCTGGACTAAGCTTCTGGGCAACGGAATCCATGCTCAGTTCACCTCCACATCTCCAACACGCAGCAGTGGGAGCACAGAGGTTAATGTAGGAGCTGTGCCTAGGCAGAATGCTGAGACAGAGGCCCTGTCCACTCCAAGCTGCCCATACCCAACCTGGATGTGGCATGCCCACACTATGTCACCAGTGTCCTGCCACAGCTAAGCCCAGAGGACTGGGAGTCCCACCAAAGTCTCAGCAGATCTGTCTCACGTGGAAGAGAGTGAGGAAGACAGTGCTAAGAAAATGGGGCCAGAGATGCCATGACCCAGCTTCTCACTGAGCTGCCTCATGACATCCTTCCCCAGCGGACCGAGCCAGCCACTAGGGGCATCTGTGGGAACAAGTGTGCCATCATTTCCCCAGCTACAGGCCCATCATACTTGAAAAGGCTTGAACCACAGCCATAGTCCGTGTCCACACTTGGTTTAGGTCAGTGTGTACCTCAAGGCTTATGCCATCAGCAATGTGCAAGTAGCAGCTAATTTTAGATTCATACTGAAATTCCTGAAAAGTCAGAAAAATTAGATTCTCCTGGACCTTATAAATTGATGACATCATCCATGGGAACCATGTGGACATTGCTCCCTCACAGCTCTTGAGCGCTCATGGTTGCCTTGCGGCATCTTGGCAGCAAACTCCCTGTGATCACAGTAGGAGCAGAGCCTATCTGTCCAAGTGGGATCCAGGTGCCTGCAGTCAGAGGTCAGGGGTCAGAAGTTAGGGTGGGCGGTACCTTCACAATGCTTGCCATCTGCAGCCAAAATGAAGCCAGCAGCACAGGAGCAGCGGTAGGAGCCCGGTGTGTTCTCGCACGTGTGCTGGCACAGGCGGCCGGGTGAGATCCAGCATTCGTTCACATCTGCAGGGGAGACGATGAGCAGCAGGCAGAGTGGGCAACCAGAAGGGAAGTGGTCCAGAAATAGAGGTAGCCGGGGTAAAGGGTGCAGAGGCAAGAAGGACAAGAGGTTAGAGCAGAGAGGAAGGGGTGGCTTAAAGGCTGATAACCAGAAGGTCCAGGCCAGAAAGCTGAAGGGACACAGAGGGCAGGCTTTGTTCTCAGGGAATCCCAGACCCCAGCATCCCTTACCGATGCAGGTCCTGCCGAATGCATCCCTCTGGAAGCCGGGCTTGCAGTCACAGCGGTAGGATCCAGGGAGGTTGTGGCACAGCTGGCCCTCACCGCAGCGGTGCACACCTGTTTCACACTCATTCACATCTGTGGGACAGGCAAGCAGGGCACCCTGAGGTATGGACGGCTCCTCTACAGAGCCTCTTGGGCACAGAGCTAGATGGGGAGGCTGCGTGGATTCAGGGAGGCTCCAACCTTACCCACACACTCAGAGCCATCCTCATTGGCATGGTAACCACGCCTGCAGACCAGTGGGTTCCTCTGACATGTGTAGGAACCCACTGTGTTGATGCAGCTAAATCCTGGGCGGCAGGGCTCCAGCAAAGATGTGCATTCATTGATGTCTGTAAAAGGGACAGGGTGCTGGAGAGTCTGCCTCACCCCCTCCTATGCTCGTCTGACCAGCTCTGGGCCTTCAGCCTAGACCATCCCACCTCTGAACCCTGGTATATGAGAGTCCCACCTCCAGAAGGCAGAGCCACTAGGCTGACTACATCTGTCCTCATCCGTCCAGGGGAACAGCTAAAGCAAGGGGAAGGCAGGCCACTCCGGGTGACTGAACGGCAGGCCCCTGCTCTCTTGCTTTCCAAACAGTGCCTCCAGTACCAATAATACAGTGGCCTGCCAGCTGCTCCCAACACTGCAGCGCTCTCTCTCTCTCTCATACACACACACATACACTCACACACACACACAGAGCCCCATTACCTGCCACACTCTGTCCCTAAAGTTTCTAGTGCTATCTTGCTTCATTCCTCAGGCCATTGGCTAATGTTATCTCAAGGAGAGCCTCCTGGCTAGTCATGGGTTGTTAATTATTTATTAATGAATTACTGATGTTCTTATGAACATGACTGCCTATTTGGTCTCCTCCCCACAAAACAGCTCAGCCAATGTTATAGCTGCCCTATCTAGAACCCTGGAACATAGGAGGCACTCAGAAACCATTGAGGAGCTGCATGGATATGTAAGATCCTCCCCTCCTTGCCAACTCTGGCCTGGAGGATGGTCCCAGGGCCTGCAGGGACCCAAGGATCCCATGTGCCCTGGGACATGGTGCTGGGAGACACTAAAGGCAACACTTGGGCAAGGAGGGGTCCAGCAATGAGGCTGTCTGGGGGAACCCCAGAATCTCACTGAAGCTTCAGACAGGCAGAACCTGCCATTTGGTCTCCTTGTGATTAGCTACTGTTGTCACACGGACTGCCTGTCACCCGACCAGTCCTGCCTCCTACACACTGCCAGCTCTTTGCCTCGCTCATCGTCCCTTCTGCCATCTGTGTTCTGACAGGAGCCAGGTCAGCAGCACTGGGGACGTGGCCTGTGCTGGCTGTTTGGGAGAAGTGAGTGACATCTCAGACCTTCTCAGGACAATGTGTGACAGTGTGACCAGCTTTACTGAGCTTTGACAGTAAGGGTTCCTGTGGGTTTCACTACAGTCGGGAACCCTGTGACATTGCATCGTTGACTGTTCTTCCTGTCATTTGGGTCAAAAACATGTGATCTGCATTCTTACAGTGTGGCCCCACAAGGTGGTAAACTGAGGCCTTGAAAGGAACAGCTCCAAGGCAAGCAGAGCAGCTACCATTTTGCACATGTCCTAACCACCCACACTCAATGGATGAAGACATGGAGGCTTGGAGAAGTGGGCAGTCACTTAGAATCAGCAGGCCTTTAAAGCTCTCAGGACCCCAGGAGCGATAGCCCACAGCCTGCTTACCCACACAGTTGCCCTCAGGGTCCTGCAAGAAGCCGTCCATGCAGCGCTGCCGGGCCTGGCAGTAGAAGGAGCCTTTGGTGTTGTGGCATGAGAAGCCTGGCTTGCAGTTGTGTGTGCCTGTCACACACTCATCCACATCTGTCATACAGAGGTTGGGCATCAGGGGTGGGATGCAGGGGGCCCCATCCTCACATCCAGCAACCCTGCCACATATCCCATCTTCACACCACTGTAACCTCAGCAATCACAGAGATCTGCATCCCGGCAAGGCTGCAGAGCCGAGTCACCAGGGAGGTTCATGTCCCAGGAGTAAAAATGTCATAACCACATTTCCTGAGCTCCTCCATGGTCCTAAGCTTCTCCATTCCCTGAGCTCCTCCATGGCCCTGAGCTTCTCCATGCCCCAAAGCTTTTCCATGCCCTGAGTTTCTCCATGCCCCAAGTTCCTTCATGGTCCCCACCACTATTCAAAGCACATGAAGTAATTTATGTCATCCTCACAGCAACATAAAATGTAGATCCTGTGACTAGCCCATCTTCCTGAGGGGGAAACTGAGGCACAGGCAAAGTTCCATTGCCACAGAATACTAGGCAGTCTGGCTCCCCACCACTCATCACACCTCACTAGTGAGGAGCAGACACAAAGATATGTGAGAGAGAAGCACAGGGGCTCAAAGCTGGGGCTCTTGCTACGATCTCTCCTCCATATGCCAGAAGCCTCTATGCTTGCTGTTCCGTAGGCCAAAAACAACCTTCCAGATAAGTGACCATCGTCTGGTTCTCAAGTGCACTCTCACTTTTATGGGGCCTTAAGGTCAGATCTGCACTAAAGACACACCCTTCCACCTCCCATGGCCACTCTGCCACCTCTATATTCCCGTCTTCCCCTGTAGGAAGGACACAGAAAGGTCACCGCACACCAGTGCTTCTGGTACCCAGAACCCCTTCTGGCATTAAAAGAAATTTGAGAAATACTTAAGATGCTTAAAAAAAAACTCCTTTTTAGCAAGCTAGAATTTCCCAGTGAAAGGAACATGAGCAGTCTTCTGTGGGGCTCCATTTCCACACGCAAACAGGGAACTGAGGCACAGGGAGGGGAAAGACTGGCATAGAGGCCAGCAGGTGGTAGGAAGGCCAGGGGCAGATGACAGGGAAGCCAAATGCATGAATGTGGGGGAAGAGACAGAGGTAGGGACCATCCCTGGGGTACAGATGCAAGGCTGGGCCTCAGCGCATTCTCACCCGTGCACTCGCCATCTGTGAGCGCGTAGCCTGGCTCACAGGTGAGAGACTTGTAGCACTGGAAGGAGCCCAGCGTGTTCACACAGTGCTCATCCCGGGTGCACGTGTGCAGGTCCGTCACACACTCGTTGATGTCTGTGTGGAGATCAAAGCAGCAGTCAAGGCCGGCAGGGGCTCCAGGTACACAGGCCTAGCACAACCAGGTACCAGGAGGCAGAAAACCCCAGGCTCTGACCTCAGGTACTCACCATGCAGGCAGAAGCACGCGGCTGATGTCCCTCATCCAAGTATCCCTTTCATTCAACAGAGATTTATCACACCCCTCCATGCCAAGCAGGGCTCTCGGCAAGAGGGATGGGTGAGTGAGCAAGACAGAAACACCTGCCCTTGGAGTAGCCGCCTGGAGATGCTGGCATATGCAGTGGGGTTGCTCAAGAAGGCTATGGGGACCACAGCAGGAGGAGGATGGGCTGGGGTGTAGACAGGGCAAGCAAGTTTAAGGCAGGGACGAGGAGCACTGTCAGAAGGACGCATCTGAGCAAGAATGTGAAGAGGTGACAGCGGGAGCCACTCTGACAGTCCAGGCAGAAGGAACAGTTATATGACAGCCCAGGTGAGTTCAGGACCAGCCCAGAGGCAGGAGTGGCTGTAGAGGAGAGAAGAGAATGTGAACAGATGAAGTTAGGGCAAGTAGAGGATGGGAGCCATAGAGAGCTCCTGGTATAGGAGTGAGGGCATCCTGGCTGGAGCTGAAGAACAGTTTAGGAGGAAATAAAATTATCCCTAGAGGGATGGTGGCTGGTACCATTGGGTGTGGTAGAGGGCAGGGGCAACAAGACCCACTGATGGGCAGAGAACCAGGAAGTCAGTCAAGCTTTGGGGTTGAGCAGCTAGGTAGATGCCAGCACCTGGGATGGGGCAGCCAGCTGGAGCAGGTGTGCCGAGGAAGGTCCCCGAATTCTCCGGGGCTAGAGACTGACCTCTGGGCTCACTGAAGGAGCTGAGGGGAGTCACTTTAGGGAATGGGTACATGAGGAAGAAGCCACGGATAGACATAGGAATATTCTAGGAATGAGCATCAGGGAGGAGGGAGCAGAGAACTGAGGCAAAAGGAAACGAGGTCACCAACCTATAATTGCCTTCAGGCCAAGGCTAAGGTCCCATGGAGGTTCTGCCCAGCCCTGCTCTCCTGGGAGGTAATGGCACTAGGCAGAGTCTAATTTCCCAGTGCCACACTGGCCAGTGCTTATTCTGTGCCACGTTCCTGGGGCCACACAGTGGGTCAAGTACAGCCTCTGACCTTCACGAGTGGCCAAAATGGCTGGATCATGACAGGCAGGGAAGACACAGATGAAGATGTATGAGGTGCCTGGGGCTCAGCTCAGAGGACTGCCCACCCAGGACCAATGCCAGCTGCTTCTCGGGGTGCCAATGTTTGAGTTGAATCTATGAGGATAACTAGGGTACCAGGTAGGAAAGTGGGGGAGGGAAAGAGGCCCTTCCAGGTAGAGATGGCATGAACAGGAATGGGGACAGGGAATTGACAGTTCTGATCAGCCACCACAAAGACTTCGGACTTAGAGCTGGACTGGCCCAGGGAAGCAGACACCCAGGACTCCAGAAGTTTCCCACAGCTGGGAGGCCTCATTATTGAACGACAACAACTACCCCTCAGAGGATCACAGAGGTCAGAAAGTTACAAGAACTGATGAGACTTCTTGTGATGCAGGGGTGGCCATTTCACGGATGGGGAAATGTCTCTCCCCAAAAGGATGCCACTGGACTGAATTATGCAGTCAGCAAGGATGAAGGCAGGGCACGTGGTCCAAGCTACACCCTTTCTTCACCGCTTGCTTCCCACTGCAAGGGGGGGGCTCCAGAGCCGAGGCTGCACCATCTCAGCTCCCCACCATCCAGTCCAGCTGGGAACTTTCATAAGAGTAAAGCACGGGGGGCAGGGCTGTGTAGCAGAGGCCACACCCAGTCCCAGCCTCAGTGTCTTAGGAACCCTGCCAGAGCTCCTCGCAGGGACTAATGCATCTGACTTCCATGATGACTTCAGAAGCAGACACCATCATATAGCTCTTTCTTAGGGGGAAACTAAGGCTCAGAGGAGTTAGTGGATGTCAGCAAAGCCACACTTCATCTTAGCATGATCCTGTCCCTCCCCTGTCTGAGTTATTGCACCACAGTGGAGCAAGTGGGGAACCCCCAAGCCCCCAAGTGATATTTGCATGGAACAGAAGAGAGGGCTGACAGTTTTTGCAGAATACAGAGGGAAGAAATAGAGCTTGCTCGTAAATCTTGCTGAATGGAATGTAACTTGGCTTTCTTATCCTCGGGCCCATCTTCCAGCTGCTAAGGACCCTGCAAGCACAGGTCTTAGCTGCTGAGCCAGGGATTGGCAGATGGGAGGATATCCTATGAAGGGGCTCACATGCCCCCACAACAGGCACACACAGACCCAGCCCACCCAGGAGGAGCTGCCATCACTGGCAAGCACATCAGAGGGTCATGTTGTACCACAGCTGCAGCCAGGCAAACATGTTGGCCAGCACTGCTGCCCAGCGGTACAGAGGAGTAGGAGGACATGTCCAGGCTGGACATGGTCCCCAAGCACAGACAAGACAGACAGGACTCTGGCCGCAAGCCCTGAGCACTCTGCCCAGTTTGCGCCACCACACCTTTATCTCAGCTGCCTCCTTGCTGCTCTTTGCCTGTCCCCTTCTCCAAGTCCTGCCCATTCTTGGAAACAAGGGTAGATTCCTCCTCCCCTGGGTGCCACTGGCAAGAGTGACATCTCCTGTTGCCTGTGTCCCTGTCATAACATTGGCCAGGCTTCCTGACTTCCCCACTATTGCTGAGATGCCCGAGTCCAGGGCTTTTGTTTCCCCAGTGAGAATACCAGATGACCCAGACACAAGACAGCATGGAGCCCATCCAGAACCCCAGAGTCCCAGCCTACATAGGTATAGGGAGACAAGAGGCCCAGGCATGTGTGGGCTGACTCAGGGCCCACACTCTCTGTGTCCACTGAGGGAAGACTCAGAGTAGAAAGTGTCATCTGTGTGGCTCAGGGCCACATGGCAAACGGATGCTGACCTGGGTCATCTGGACCCAGTACACTTCACGCCTTTTGGAAGACTCCAGATAAATCTGTAGGCAATCTAAGTGTCTAAGGGGACAGGCTCCATGACTCAGGCTGTGTGCACACTGCATATGTCCCACAATCCTCCTGGTGTCAACAGCTTCCAATAGCTGAGAGAAGACAAGGTCCAGAGCCACTAGGGTCCTGCTTCCAGCCTAGGCCTCCCCACCTCCACACTGCTGCATAATCCTGCTGCCCACATCTGGCCTCTCTGTCCCTGACACACCAGGGAGCTGTCCCATTCGTTTTCTGAGTCACAGGCATATCTGGGAACATAGCCACTGAGAACAAGCGGGACAAGACACCGGGACACAAGGGAGTGACACAGAGCGCAGCAGGCTGCTGTGTGGGAGCTCACATGCAAAGGACAGGTCCTTTAGCATGTGGCACAGTGTGGTGGACTGGCGTGGAGCAGAGCAGACAGCCGTGACATGAGCGGCAGGCAGGGGCTCCAGCTTACCCACACACTTCCTATGTGCGTTGAGGATATAGCCCTCTGCACAGAGCACTGTGTGGTTGACACAGTAGAAGGATCCCAGGGTGTTCACACAGAACTGTTGCCAGCTACAATCGTGAGTGCCCATCAGGCACTCGTCTTGGTCTAATGACAGCCACGGAAGGAAAAACAGAGGCTATTAGAGATGCACAGTTGCCAGGCGCATCCGGGGACAGAGACAGAAAACCAAAACAAACCCCTCAAAAACCCTATGTGTGCCTGTCAGTATGATGGCTGAACCTTGGACCCAAGTTGAGTTTGTAAAACTCAAAAATGGTAGAGAGCTGACTCCCACTGCCTAGTAAGAGCAGATGGAGTAAGACTCAAGAGTGGGCAAGCAACAGCCCACACCCACACCACAGGCAGCAAGCTGCGCCCAACCTACTCTCTGTAATGCCCGAGTCTGCAGCCACCAAGGAATTACCAGCAGAAGAGTCTGCAAGTTTAAGGGCTTTGGGGTCCAGGCCAGCAGCATTCACAGGAGGTGGGGGGCCTCCTGAGGCTGCCAGGGTAGGCAGGTTTATGAAGTTTCATTAGATCTGAAAATGCTTTTAAAATTCTCAGGCTGTCCCAGCAGAGAATTCCATGACTGTTCCTGAGAACAGATTGGGGCAGGCCTTCTCCTGTGTGGGAGCTACACTAGCCCTTCACAGATGCTCTTTAACCTCTGACTTCTACCCCTCAACCCTTCTGCTGCGGAGCTCCTGGGGAGAAGGGGTGTGTGGGAGAAAGTGAACACCAGCTAAGCTGCATGGCCGGCAGTATACTAGGCACCCCAGTCCCAGGTCCCTGGTGAGCATCAGATCTGAAGACTTCTGAATCAAGACACCTTTCTCAGTCCCGAGAGCCCTGAGGAGAATCAGAGCCCACAGAAAGGTCGGTCAGTTGTCACCATGCTGTACACCTTAGCTACCTTCTCTAGACTAACAGGACAACATCACTCATATACAAACTGAGTCCCCAGAATGATTGGACGTAGGATCTGAGTTTCAGAGAGGAATGGGGGCATCCTCTTGGACAGACTTGGTCATCATATGCAGACACTCAGACCATGTCTTCTGAGCCCTGGACTTGTAGCTTGCTATTCTGCCTCTGTGCAGATGGGAGGGATAAGATCATGGGACCACTTAAGTCCAGACAAAACTTACTGAGAAAGCCAACCAGCAAGTGTCAGAACTACTGTTCCCACTGTACACGGTGAGGTTCTAGTACACAATGACCCAGCTGAGACAGGACCTCACCTATGCTGGTTGCTGGGGTAAAGGGTGTGGACTTTGTGACCATCACACTTGTGAATGTGCTTGTGAATGGCAGAGGAGGCTTTCACCATTGCCAACTCTCCCTCCATAACTGAAGTTCTTCCCACTTCAGGCGTGAGGGGTGTGTGTTGTGTGTAGGGTCGTGAGGCCACTTCTGGATGCTGCCCCTGACACATTGACACATTGCTCCCTTTTCTTTCTCCACCTTAGGCTTGAGCATGGATGAACTCAGATCACAAAGCAAGCTCAGCCACAGACCAGATCAGCCCTCAGGGAGCAGTCAGTTGAATATGGCCCACGTCTGGGTTAGTATGGCCATGGGTCCTGGTTAGAGAACACACATTCTGAGCTTTCCCAGACCCCCTAATCAGGATGTCTGGGGAGCCTGTAGAGTTCCCAGGAATCTGTGTCCAGTGGGCCTCCAGGTGACACAGGACAAGTTCAATTCTGAGAAGCATCCTCTAGGAAGCAGCAGAGCGACCAGACAGGAGCTGGGACCTTGGACCTCTCCAGCACCATGGGAGGCCCATACACCAGAGGCTCGGTGACACCAGAGGGAACCATAGTCTACACTGTTCTGCTGGGTTCTCTGTCACAACAGCTGAATCTCATGATCAGTGTGCATTTGATGTCCTGCTCACACCTACCCTAAGCCCTCACACAGGACAACCTGATCTGCAAAGGTTAGAGGATGATCCCCAGGGTACTCACCTTCACAGGACACACCGTCCGCCATGATGGCATAGCCAGGGAAGCAGGAGCACATGGCTGTGCCTCCAACAACATGGCACACCTGCCGGCAGGGCCCATTGTCTGAGGGAAGATTCCTGTAGTCAGAATACATAGGCCTTGGCCCTGACCACACTGCTTATCCTCCCCCCACTCTGATATGGGTTGAGGTCTCCACTGCAGGCCCAGGGAGGCAGAGATGTGAAAAGGTGAGAACCCCATGCCTGTGGCTCTTCATAGGGACCCCAGGAAGTGGCTCCAGTACCAGGTGGCACTGGGAACAGTACTTTGGTTTTCTCCGACATTCCACTCAGATGCCAAGCCTTTCCTCGAGTGCCAGGGAGGACAGTGAGGAACAAAAGGCCTAAGGCAGGAAGGGAAGACTTCCCAGAATTCTTGAATGAAGACTTGGCTTTCCAGAAATGAGACAGAGCAGGTGACCCACTTGACCAGGGTCACACAGAGACCCAGAATCCTCTGATGTCACCTTCTCCTCCTCTCCCTCCTCCTCCTCAGTCATCACCAGGCAGGTCCCACCCTTCTACAAAGCAGAGGCATCTGACGGCCTGGACCAGCTTGCATACACCAGCCCCAGAGCCCACCACACCACACGGCCCAGACTTCTACAGCTCAGGCCCTCGCGGCCCTCCCTGCAGAGAGCACATCCCTCCACTCACCTTTGCAGGTGTTAGGCTGTGGCACAGGCAGTGGGATGGTGTTGGGAGACAATTGGGCAGACTCAGGCCTTGGTGCAGACTCCTGCACAGTGTCCAACTGAGGGGTGCCTCTATCTGTTATGAGCGGATTATACAGCAGGGGGCAGGCTTAAATCTTCTGTCTGGCCTTGGACACTCACAAGCAACCACACCAGGCACTGACTGATGACCTCACTGACCACTCCCCTTGTCCATTCATAGAGGAGGAAACTAAGGCTCTGGGCACACCTTGGGCAAGAGCTATCTCACTGTTATTGGGAGAAGGCAAAAGCGGGAAAGAAGCAGCAGGTATTTAGACTAAAAAGCAGTTCCACCCCCATACAGTCGACAGGAAGAAAGGCACGGTGCTAGGGACACAACTAGGGCCTGGAGAGGGTCTCTGAAGCCCAAGCCCAGCTCCAGGCAGTCTTCAGAGTCCCCAGATCTAGGAGCCTCCTCTGGTTTCTGC
>LOEQ01000394.1:232185-243454 GCA_001685075.1 Bramus lutescens
ACAGACACACTGAAACTTCACTGGTAGGCCATGACCTCGTGGTGATGCACAGATGTAAGATTTAGTTAATAAGAAGCTAGAGGTAATGGGCCAAGCAATGATTTAATTAATACAGTTCCTGTGTGGTTATTTCGGAAGTTTGGGCAGCTGGGTGATTGGGAAACAAACAAGTGGGCTCATACAATAGGCCAGGGCCTTGGCAAGTCAGAACAATGATTTTAATGGGGCCAGGAGGGAGTAAGAGCTAACAATATGGAGGTATCACCAGGGAACATTGGTCTCCATCTGCTGGCTGAAGTGCCACGTGTGTGCACAGGTGTGAACTCCCTGCATGTCCGCTGAGACCTGAAGCACTGCTGTCTGCACATTAAGCTCCAATAGGACATTTGGCGAAGGCCTGTGCTACATTAAAAGACACCTGAGACTGTGTGCATTGGGCTTCAGGGGAGTTTTGAAATAACAAACTCAGGGAATACAACCACCATGGTAAACCAGATGCTGGTTAATCATCCTTGATTGCATATTACCTTTACAAAACAAGTTTTACAGCCCACCTTGGGAACAATTAGAGAAAGCAGAGCATTAGATGCCATTAGGGAAATAACTGGGTAAGATATGGCATCTATTTTTTTAGAGTTTTAAGATACAGGGTCAAGACTGCATGTATCTATATGCTGGCCTTTTATCCACTGACTCTACAGCTGTGAACTCAACCAACTCAATATAGGAAAATATTTCCAAAAGACCTGTATCTGTATTGAGCAAAGGTGCACAGACATCCTCCTGGTGTCTGTTCTCCAGACAGTGCAGTATAGCTGCTACGACCACATTGCATTCACTCTACCTCAGAATAACCAGAAATCTGCAGGAATTAAAGTAGGATGCGCACAGGATCTGGTCACGGGTTTTACATAGATACTTAAGCATCCTTCAGCTTTTGTACCCAAGATGAAGGCTGGAGGTCCCTGGAATCAATTCCTTGAAGATACTGAGTGGTGAGTCTCTGTGAGTATCTAAGTTAGGGTTTCTTTTGCTGCAATGTAACAACATGACCAGAAGCAGGTTGGGGGAGGAAAGGGTTTATTTGACTTACACTTCCAGATCATAGTCTACCATTAAAGGAAGTCAGAGCAAGAACTCAAGCAGGGCAGGAACCTGGAGGCAGGAGCTGATGCAGAGTCTAGGAAGGGCTGTAGCTTACTGGCTTGCTCAGTTTGCTTTCTTATAGAAGAATCAAGGACCACCAGCCCAGGGAGAGTACCATTAACCATGGGCTGGGCCCTCCCCATCACTAAATAAGAAAATGCCCTACAACTGAATCTTATGAAAACATTTTTTCTCAGTTGAGGTTCCCTCTTTTCAAATGACTCTAGCTGTATCAAGTTGACATAAAACTAGCCAGAACACAGTGTGTGTGTGTGTGTGTGTGTGTGTGTGTATTGGTGTGTGTGTTGGTGATGATGCTTCCTCTAGGCATAACAACACTATTGATGCCTTGAAATCAAAGCTGCAGTGATTGTCCACACAATGCCCTTTGAAGGATGGGCCTCCTAGTATTCCTTTGTGGAAGTGAGGCACAAGCCCTGCCCACTCCCCAAAGATGTACCAATAGTTAACAACAGACATTAGGGGACACACGTTAAGTTGTGTTCATATTCTTGTAACCCCAACTAAACCCATGGGTTCACCAAGGACTTGTGTGGAATCATTTGGTCTGTCATTATGGTCTTAACTGGGGTAAATAGACATCTGTTCATGCCTCCCCAGGAAATGCTAATACAAATGTAAGTATATGTGTACCTATGTGTCTCTGTGAGTATCAAATGAGTCTGCCCTGGATGGTAATGGTCCCACAAACAGTCCTAGCAGCCTACTATGGATTGAGTGAGAGAAGGCCTGCATCCATGGTCAAGGGCATGTGCTCAGAGACCTAAAGACATTCCAGTAGGCCCTACTTCTTCTTTTCCTCCCCCCCTTATTCTCCTCTTCTTCTTTTGGTTTTTCAAGACAGGGTTTTTCTGTGTAGCCCTGGCTGCCCTGGAACTTACTCTGTAGACCACTGGCCTTGAACTAACAGAGATCCTGCTTCTGCCTTCCAAGTGCTGGGATTAAAGGCATGCGCCACCATTATGCCACCAGGCCTCACTTCTTAAAAGTTCCATCTTTCACAGCATTGAAGTGGGAACAATGCTTTTGTACACTCATGTTGATTTAATAAAATGCTGATTGGCCAGAAGCCAGGCAGGAAGTATAAGCGGGGCAACCAGACTAAGAAAATTCTGGGAAGAGGAAAGGCAGAGAGTCAGTCACCAGCCAGGTACAGAGGAAACAAGATGAGAATGCGTTACTGAAAAAAGGTATCAAGCCACGTGGCTAAACATTGACAAGAATTATGGTTAATTTAATTTGTTAATTTAAGTTGTAAGAGCTAGTTAGTAATAAGCCTGAACTAATAGTCCAAACAGTTTATAATTAAAATAAGCCTCTGTGTGTTTATTTGGAACTGAATGGCTGTGGAACCAGGCAGGACAGAAACTTCTGTCTACAAACAAGTCTTTCCACATGAGCCTCTAGGAAACAGTCCAGATCCAAACTGTCAGACACCCAGCTTCAGACTCCCATGGATCACATGGCCTCTCCCCAGGTATCTACACCTCACACCAAAGCCTTCAACACACAACTGAAGACCATCTCTATCAGGAAGTGTGCTGTTATGCCCATAACTGGGAAGTGGCACAAAAGGGTTCCTTATCCCTTGCCAACTGCACTGCACTTATTTGACCATCCTCCCCCAGCCTACTGCCCTCTCCTCATTCTTCCAAGCTGGCCTTCTACCTTGCTCCGCCCTGTTCTTTGCTCAGAAGGAAGACAGCCCAGAAGGGCAGAAGCCTGGAATCTCAACAACATGCTGGCAGGACTGCTTCTGTTCCTCAAGCTACAGCCAGAGCTGATGTGGGCTTCCTAATGGCATCTGAACTGCCACCAGTCCCTGAGCCACAGAATTCTAGTGGTCCTCTTAGATCCAATAGGTCCCCTCACCCCTCACAGGATCCTATTAGTCCCCTCAGATCCAATCAGTCTCCTTCATGAGAGCGCTTCCCACAGGCTGTGGCTCAGCTGGGAGGGTCTTCACAGAGAAGAGAACCCTGGCTAGGAGTCAGGACTCCTGATTCTATCTCAGAGCTCCCTGGGCCTTTGGCAGGCTTCTTACCTATCCCTAGCCTCTTCAGATTTCTGGCTGTATGCCTGGGGATGGGAAGGAGCAGGGCAGTCAACACTCCCAGAAGCAAGGTCAGGCCCACTGAACACTTTCTTGGTGCTTTAAATTTTTTGAATAAACTGCCAGTATTCACATGTTGGGAGCTTCAAGGTGAAATTCCAGATCCCAGGATTCTGAAGAAAACCAAAAGTGATCACACTCAGCCTCTACGGCCCAGGAAACAACAGAACCAGCAACTTCTATACAAGTGGAATCTGACCTTCCACCAGCCTGGCATCTCTAACTGCTTCCAGGCCAGGAGCCTCCCAAAGGTCTAGTGGACCCCCAGGCATTGAGCCACAGCCAGACCCCATCCCTGCAGGGTAGGCCTTCACCTCTGTTCCCTGCTGACTCCCAGGCATCCAACACCATCCAGGAGCTTGGCCCATCCCATCCCAAGCTCAGCGGCTCTCTAAGCATGAGCAAGACAGACCCCACGCTCAGCTTCCCACACTCCACCACCTACATCCCAGAGACTCTGGCTCTCTGGCCCCTGGACTGAATGACGCAAAGAGGTCCAGGCCAGAGGCCAAAGAGCTGGCAGTCTGCCCACTACACACCAGCCCTGTTCTGCCCAATGGGCCCAGTGCCCTATAATCATTCCAGAACCTCCATCTGGACAATAGAGGCACATTTGCTTGTATAGTGTAGCTGGGCACTCAGGAGGATGGCATGCTGGACTAGGAAGTACCAGGTCAAACAGCCGAGTGGATTCAGCACATTTCTCTGCTTAATTGGCCTTGGGCCTCGGACAGTTCCCTTAACCTCCCTGGGACTCAATCACCCATCTATAATATGGGTATAATGATGATGAACCCCTGAGGGTATCTCAAGGAATGAAAAGATCCATACACAGCCAGAGTTGAATCCAGCACCTGACACATAATCCGCCAGCTTACCCTTGGTAATGGAATGTCACCTCACAGACAGGCAACACTACAGGTAGAAAGAACTAGAGGCTGGGCATTCGTACATGGCTGGCAAAGGTGTGTCAGAGGAACACAGAGTGAAGGACAGGCAAGGGGGAACACTTAGCTAGAAGGGGAGCACAGCACAAGGAGGGGGCGGGCAGGGAGGAGCATTCAGCTGCACATCTGGAGGCAGCTGGAAGGACAAACACATGGGTGGGGCAGGAAGTGAGCAGCTAAACACTCCAGCCCATCCCCAGCAGGCCTGGCCCCTTGGCCCTTTGGCAGGAGGGACAGGCTTCTGACCAGCAGAAAGGACACAGATCTGTCCAAACAAAAGCACGAATCCACACTCCTTGCACTCCCAAGAGCACAGCAACCCCTGCAGGGCAAGCAGGAAGCACACCACACAGCAGAGCTCTGGAGCCACTCTGAGCTGGTCCACATTGCATCTTCCAGATGCAGGACTGAGGCTCAGAGAGGGTGACTCCTTTGCCTGCCGTCACACAGCCAGGAGCAGGGCCTGGAATCTACTCTCTGAGAGTCATACTGGGCTCTTTTCCAATATAACTGGGCACCAAGCTGGGAAGCACAGTGCGCCCATGGGGGTGAGGGCCTTGCAGAGTCTTGCAAAGTTCTCCTGTCTTCCGGTGGTAGACAAAGGATGGCAGAAGGACCACTGTAAGGCTCTTGTACAGGGCAGCCAAGTAATTTGCCTGAAGGTTATACAGTGAGAAAGATCTGAGTCATCCAAGCAGGGATCCTCCCAGCAGGCCAGGCGGCAAGAGCACATCCTCTGCCCTTGTGCAGATCATGGGAAAATGCTTTTGTTGTGGGGAGGAGATAAGATGGGGCCTCTGAAGCTCCTGCCACAGTGTTGAGGGCTGGAACGCAGGGGTAGAGAGACCCCTCACTCACTCTCTTGCTCATTCCTCAGGCCTGCTGAGGGCTCTGCAGCTGCTCTCTTCAGGTCAGACTTCTGACAGAGCTGGCTATGGAGAACATCAAAAGCAACAGCGTCACTGGTGCTGAGCCTACACACAGGACCACTGTGCACTCTTCATCTTTGGGTTAGCATAGGCTGGAGCATACCAGTTGAGGATGAGAAACCTTGGGGAGCGGAGATGAGTCAGTGTGGGTCAAAGACAAGACCAAGGGGATCGAAAACAACACCAGATGGAGCAGAGACAAGAACATGGGGATCAGACCAGGAGAGCAGAAATGAGACCCTGTGGGGCAGAGGAGACATCTGTGAAGAATACCAGAAGCACCAGCAGTGGCATGGCTTGGGAGAGTGGCAGAGAGGCAACCCCACAGCCCTGGAGGTGGCACATTGTCGGGAAACCCAGGAGAGAGGTTCCTGAGCATCCTAGACCATCAGGAATCCACACTTCAGTGGGCAGAAGGGAGGTAGCAGTCATAAATTGAGAAATCAGCTGGGACAGGATGTGGAGTCCATGCATGATGAGAATAATCTGGAATTAGGTTTAAATAATTTCTGCATAACTGTGAATATATTAAAAGCCACTGAACTATGCCTTCAAATGCAGGGGACTTCTGGCTATAAATATGATCTCAATAAATCTGCTTTTAAAGAAAGACATTAAAGAAACAGAAGATTTAGAGAAAGCTGGTCCCCATGGAGTGGCAGCCCTGAGAGACACCATGAGGACATCCCACTCATAAAGATGACAGACTATTTAGAGAAACTTTGATCCCCACGGTCTTGATCCCCCAGGCATGGCAGTATACATCTGTGCTGGACAGTTTGTACTGTCAACCTGACACAATCTAAGTCACCTGTGAAGAGGGAATGTCAATTGATCATACTGAGGCCATGTCTGAGAGAAATTGTATTGATTGATGATTGATGTGGAAGGGCCCAATTAAAGAACCCCCCCTCAATGGTCCTTGGCTTCAGACTGTGAGGACAACTTTAAATGTAACCAGTGCCTATAGAGAGGACAGTGCCTAGGAAACCCATATGAGCTACCTGTGAGATCTCCATGAGAACTAGAGCCTGTTCTTCCCACAGCCACCATCTCTGCGTGACCTTCAAAAAAGCCCCTTGACCTGGGAAGACAGTTTCTCCACTGTGTCTGCCGGAGTGCATCACTCCAGGGTTCAAACGGTGGCCCAGAGTAACAGACCCAAATCCAACTGCCAACCACTAGTGGTGACACCATAGCTGAGATGGAGGGTTAGCAGCCACCTCTGTCCAGTAGGAAGGGCTGCCTCTGTCTGCCCAGTGGCTGGCCTGTGGTACGTGAGCCCAGCATGGTCACACCTGCCTATCATTCAACAACACCAGGCAGAAGTGCAGTTTCCCAGAGACCTTCTCACTTCTAATGATCACGAGCATGCTCTGTAGAGACGCCGACAGGTAGACCAATGAGGACCAGGATGGCAGGTTCGCAGAACAGAAGCAGGGCACCTCTGACAATACTGACCAGTTGTCCCTATGGATCCTAAGGGCACTGGATCCAGGGGGCCCTGGCACAGCCCCCAAACAGCAGGTGTTCTAGTCCCATATATGAGCCAGCCTGGCCTCTGCACAGCCACTGTATGCTCTAGATCATCTCCAGACTACAGTCACATCTCACTAATGCTGTGTGAACGGTTGTTTAGGGCATAAGGACCAAACTGCATGGTCCACACAGCTTCAATTCCGTCTCAAATGTTTTGTAACCAGCGCTGGTGGAAACACAGACCATAGGGTCCTCTGCACCTCCAAAGCTCTGACAGGAAGGTCAGCACACTCACTACAGCTGAGCTGTAGTCAGGGTCTTGCTGAGGACAGCAGAGGCTGCAGAAGCTGGGGAAGCCCTGGGCTCCTCCCAGCACCACAACCACCCAGCAGCCCTGGCACAACCTATGTCCAGGCCCTATGAGCTAGCAGTGGGTGAGTGGGGGAATGGGATCAGAGGATCCCCAAGTTCCTGCAGGGAACAACTTTATACACAGCCCTTCATCCTCATGATGCCTGAGACACCTCACAGGTTTAAAACCCCTGTGGGCTCAGACAGGCCCAGACCTTTTTGGTAAGCGGAGTGCTGAGGAGAGATGGCCCTGCACATGCCCAGCTGCACTCTGCCACTAAGCCACACCCCGTGCTCTTTTGCTGCCACCTTTTCCTCTGAGAACAGGGTCTCAATACATTGCCCTGGCTGGCCCTGGTCTGGCAGCCCCACTGTCCCAGCCTCCTAAGTAACAGATTATATCTATGCCCCACCAGACATGGTTCTGGGCCCAGATCTGCATCCTAGGACAGGCATGGTGCCCTGGGTTTGGCTTCTGCCCCTGCACCAACAACTCTTCCTCATATCAGCTAGAGGATCTCCTCTTAGTCAGATTTTATTTCTACTGGCTGCAGGAACTTTATAGACACCCCCCCCTCACGGGGACCCTCCTATCCTAGCCCTCCAGGGGCAACAACACTAAGCACAGGCACTCTCCCCTCCAGCAAGTCTCCCCGACCCACAAGAGATGGGCACACAGTACCACTACATGGCCAGCCTTCTCTCACTGTGTCCATAGGCCAGAAAGCAGGCAGAGCTCTCTGGAACCTTCTGGGCCTTGGTGGGGACAAAAGGGCTTAATCATCACTGAGTTTATATATTAGTGCCCAGAGGATAGTGCCTGTGACAGGTAGGAGCCTGCACCTGTACTTGAGCACCAGATAGACACCTGCCCTGCAGAATGAGGTAGCCCCAAGGAAGGGAGCCCTTCCTGCACAGCTTTCTGACAGCCTCTTCAAGGACAAGCCACCTCTAGCTGTTTCTGCAGCTCCCTCTGCTATGCCAGTCCAGTAGAATCAGTACCCTCCCAAAGTCCCTTGAGTGACAGCAGAAGCAGACGCCAGAGCCCCTCTCCACGGCCCAGAGAGGCAGGCATATGGCTTCCATTTAGGCCACATCTGGACACGCTCAGGCAGGGACAGCCCAGCTGAGGCAGTGGAGATCCCTGGTACAATTCTGACTCCCAGGCAGGACCCCCACCCCAGTTAGGCCCAGACAGTGGATAGAAATCACCTTCTCCAGGCCCCAGAGCTGCCATGGCAACAGGGCTAGGGTCATTTCCGGCCTGTCTCTCAGTGAGCCCAGAAGGTTGAGTAAGGCAAAGCTGTCTCTCCCAGCTTCTCCCCCACCTATAGCCCCAAACTCCCCTCCAATAGCAGCCTGGAGACTCTAAGTTTCAGACCCCACTTTTCTCAGAGGCTTGGCAGGCCACCAAAGCCCCACCCACAGGGCCTGCTGTCACACACCCTCATCAGCTGCATGCCCCACTGGCTGCCTTTATCTGCTTAATGCCCTCCACTCTGCTAGGCCCCCGAAGGGATGGCTGAGCCCGCCTTGTTCTCTAACACTGCCCCTGACAGAGGCTGGGCTCCACAAATGCCTGCGGAGGAGAGAGCTGTGGCTGAAGGGCAGACGAGAGTAGAGTCAGTCACATCTCATGCTCTTGGAGCACTCAGCTCCATGCCAACGACAACCACAGAGGAGCTCGCTGCGGCCTCAAAACAGCCCTGAGGTAGGGCTTCTACACTGCTTGCGGATGGAGAAACTGAGGCACAAAGGGCCAAGCCATTTGCCTATGGAGGGCTCTGGGTCCTGTTTTAAACCTCCTCTTCCTCAGCTGAAGCTGCAGGGCCCTCGTGGCCCTGCTGACTATAATCTGGGCCTTTGCGTGAGTTGGGCCCCTGTTAGGATGGCCCTGCAGTAGGTGAAGGTACTTCAGGCCTAGTCTCCAGCAACTCTCATCAATGCCATAGCCTAAACACAGCTGAGAAAGCCTGGCATGGAGATCCACTAAGTGAGCAAATCTGGTCCCAGATCCTTTGGAGTCACCAGGGAAGCCAGGGCTTTTCCTATCCTGGAAACCCAGAGGCTGCAGGCCAAGGGCACTGAGCCCTCCACACATGCACTTCATTAGACCTTCCCTGACCCCTGTACTTCCAGGCTCAGGGTGGAGAACAACTTGGGCCCTAGGCCCAGTCAGTCACAGGCCTCCTCTATAGCCACACCTCCCTAGCAGGCTGGGAGCAGGGAGCCACAGGGAAGGGAAGCAGGCTGGAAGCAGAGGTGCTGGTGGTATGAGGACCATAGGCCTGGAGCCACCCTAGTATAAAAGACACACTTTGTGGCCCACTCATAGCCACAGAGCCTGGAGCAACAGGAAAGGATCACGGCCACAAGACAACTGCCTCAGAGCCCCTCACCCACTCTGTCTGAAAGCCCTCCCAGGCCCTTCCCTGACATCCATCCCTCAAAGCCCGAGGCCCAGGACCACATCAGCCCACTCCTGCCTTCCCAGGGCCATTGGGGTCCCTGTCACAGACAACCCTGCAGCATGGGACCGAACAAGACATGGGCTCTGGCTGTGGGGAAACCACATAATTTCCCAGGCACCATTGCAAGGAAAGGGGGAAGAAAATAGAGTTGGTGGGTTGGAGGGAGACAAGACTCAACTGTTCGGGGAAAGACTTCCTGGAGGAGGCACTGTCTGAGCTTAGCAAATGTTGAGAACAACCGGGAGATCAGATTCTCAGGGAGACAGTGAGTCAACAGAGTTGAAGAAGAATGAGGAAGAGAGGTTGGCAGTGGTCTCCCGCCGGTTCCAACCACCATCCAATGTTTATAGAGCACCAGCTGTGCACAGGAGGTACTGGAGCCCTTGGGCTCAACACCAAATCTGACTGGTATAATGCTAAACATCAGAAAATAAGCAAGGACCTAAGTAATTGTGCCTCTAATGTCATCTTTGAGTGAGAGAAGTCAAAGCTGCAAGAAGACAGGCAGGTGGCAGAGAGGGCACCCTGAGGAGGTGACCTGTCACAGAGAAAAGGACTAAGTCATCCAGACACCTGGAAAAGCATCTCAGACAGAAGCTGTGGCAAGCGCTAAAGTCCCAAGGCCAGAGGCTGCCTATCCAAGACTGTGAGAATGGGCCTGAGCTAACTAAGAGAGTGAGGGGCTCAGGGGAGGAGGGGAGGAGGTCTCTGGGCAGCTGAGAAAGACATGTGGACATCACAGGGACTTTAGCGTCTACTTTATATAAGGTATGAGCCCCCGAGGGTGGCTGGCGCATTAACCAGACTCATGGCTGGAAGGAGCAGCAGAGTTAAAGCAATGATAGAACATGTCCCCTCTGCCACCAGCCCATTGCTGAGCTTCTGTAGGAGGACATTCAGGGACAGTTGACCAGGCCTGCTGAGCCCTGTGATCCCTGCTAAGACATCCTTGGACTCTAATAGGCAGGACCGTACTCTATTCTGATGAAGAAAACCTTCTGTGCCCTCAGCCAGAGCCAACCAGGGACCATGTACCTCCTAGAATAGGACCTCTCTGTACCCCTCGGCCAAGCCTATGAAAGGGAAGCTGCTGAGATCCCTTGCCAATGTCTTTCTGCCTTAGGCCTGCAAGAAAGCACCATGGAAACCTCCACCAACCTATACCACTTTGTCTCAGGCCTGAGAGACGGCAGCTGAAAGGAACCGATAGGCAGTGACAGTTCCTTCCAGGCTCAGTTGTCCTGCAGGGACACAGGAAAGGGCCTTACCATCAGGACCACCTCTGGGAACAGAATGTACTGAGTTAGGGTCTGTGTCCTCTTTTGCCTGGGATCGAAGTTGTAGTTGCGGGTGCTGGAGTATTTCTTCAGGCACCTCTGGAGAGGGTGTGACCTGGGCTTTGTCAGGTGGCAGTGTGGAAAGGGTGGGGTAGCTGCTGGACTTCACTGGGTCTTCAGGAGAGCTGTCTGTGGCCAGAGATGGAATGAGACCAGCCAGGCCTGACCTAGGCAGGGGAGCACCACCCTCCTGCCCTGCACTGGGAGGAGTGGCCTGGGCATCAGGAATAAGGTTCTCTTCTGGTCCTGCCTTGGCTTCAGCCTCCTTCTCCTGGACAGGGAAGTCAGGTCCAGCTGGGGATGCTGTAGGCAAGCTGTCTGGCCTCCCGGGGTCACCTGCTGCTGGTGGCTCAGTGACCGCCATGTCCTCCACTTCATCCTCCTCTTCCTCATCAATGTCCTGTGTCACTCTCCTGGCTTTGGCCTGTATGGGTGCTGGGGGACCCGGGGCAGCAGCTGCTGTGGGTCTGGGGAG
>LOEQ01000394.1:269832-281322 GCA_001685075.1 Bramus lutescens
CAGGAGGGGATTGGGAGGAGGGAAGGAAGTGTAAATAATTGAATGGAAAAATAACGAAAATAAAAACCTACCATGTGCAGCCCCCCACCGCCCACCCAATGCACTTCTCAGGCCCCTCCCCACAATGCCCAGATTTTTATCACTGGTCCAGCTTTACAGTTGAAGAAGCTAAGGCTCCATGATATGTCAGGGTTCCATGCAACCAGCATACTCTGCCCTTCCTCCACAGTCCCAAGCACTGTGAAGAAAAACCAAGTGCCCCTTTGCAAGGTACGCTGAGGGTCTGAAAGCACATGGAACCCCTGAGGTGAGGAGTCATTACTCTTCCGTGAGTTCCCTGCATGCTCCAAGAAAACCGACAGCCTGATGCCTCCGTCTGGGAATGGTCGGCTTCTGCCTCTGTGGTCCAGCACATTACTCTTTCATCCTACCCTTCCCTCTGCCTGGTGTGATGAAATTTCTGGCACTTCAGAAGTGCTGGTCACCAGGGACAAGACTTGACCCAGCCTGGCCATTCAGGCCAGCTCTCCTGGCTTGGGGTAGGGTGCTGAACTCAGAATGAACTCAGAAGAACTCACCATGGGATAGAAAGTAGGCTGGGAATACCCAGAGCCCCCCACCTTTCCAGAACAGCCTAGAGAGGGGAGAGACTTGCCAAAGGCCAAATAATACAACCCTCGGAGGCTAACAGGCAGTTCAGAGGCAGAAACGCTAGTCCTGAGCAGGCTCTATTCATTCTAAGCCTTGGTTTTCCTACCTATGAAATCCTAGAGTCTGGCTCTGATTTTAATAAATACATTAGAGAATATAAAACAAAATGTCTATACCAGCAAATGTCTTCTCAGAAGAATCTGCTTCAATCACTTTTGTTTTATGCAAATGTATATATGATGAAAGAATAAATGCATGTAGGAATGCATCAATATATGAAAGTATGAGCATCTGCCTCAGTGAGTGCATTTATGCATACATGTGTGTGAATAAATGTGTGAGCCTGAGCATGTGGATGCCTCAAAATACTCTGCTTACTGTCTCTCTGTGAGCTGCCCTGGCTTTTTTCTGTGTCTCCCGAATACCCACAGCTGTGGTCAGTGTCTCTTCACAAGTCCCTTCCATTCTGCCCAGTTTGTTGATACAATTCTGACCATTTCTAAATGGTTTTATTATTTAAAAAAATCATTTGAAGAGTATCTTTGGATTTAGATTTGGGCACCTGTCCACCTCCAAGAAGTTGCAGTGGCACAGGGCACAATGCATCTCTAGATGCTTTTGATGCTTGTGCTGACAGATCCCTGAAGGGCACACTATTTCCTCTGCCTCACCAAGAACTGACTGGCACTGGGTGCCCAGCCTCCTGGCTACCCTCACTCTGGGAAGGGTGCCTTGGCATGTACAGTAGACTCTGAAATTCTTTGCCTAGAAAAGGGGTTCACCCTTTTCTCTGCAAACACTCCTATACTTTGGTCATGTGCTTTTTTATGTGGGGATTTTTCTTTCAGTTGATGAAGGTGGACCCACCAATATTTTTTTCTAAGGCAATGATTCTCAACCTTCCTAATGCTACAATCCATTTAATACAGTTCCCCATGTTGTAGTGATCCCCACCCATAACATTATTTTCATTGCTGCTTTATAACTGTAATTTTACTACTGTTATGAATTATAATGTAAATATCTGATCTGCAGGATATCTGGTAGATGACACATGTAAAAGTGTGGCTTGACACCCAAAGGGGTCACGACCCATAGGTTGAAAACCACTGCTGTAAGACTCCAGGCTCTGGAATTCTTCTTGGAATGACTTCTTCCCTCCTAAGACAGACACAGCCACTGCCCCACTCATATTCATCCATCCATCTATTAATTGCCCTTAAGCCTGACCCCAGCCTCTCCAGCTCCATTCTGCATGCTGGCATTGATCGCTTAGCATGCTGCTTGCGGGTGAGAGGAAGGAATCGCCAGGAATGTGAGAAAACAGAGAGACTTCTGCAAACAACCTCCATCTGCCTGTCAGGCTACCCCACCTACCTTTGGGAATCCATGAGCTCGGGGTCATAACCACCTGAAGATTGCAGTGGCCACAAGAACACATCCTTCCTGAGCTCCCAGTCTCCAATCCCAGCATGTGTCAGAGCTGTGCAGCTGGTAGCACCTCTCCTGCTCCCCAGGGCTCACGTGCTCTGAACCACCTGATCCAAGTGGCCAGATCTCTTCAGGCTCCACAACAAGTCAAACTAACTCAATTGCAGGACCAGCAGTCCATAGAGCCCATGTTGCAACACGGGCATCTCATGTCTCAGTCCAGAACACTGGAGCTTAAACAGCATGTCCCCACTTCACAGGTGACAAAACTGAGGCTCTGTATGCCCCAGGTTCCTCTGGAGTCTCAGGCTCCTTAGTCCTCGGCCAACCTGGCAAGGTATGTTTTCTCAGCTCTAACAGCCCTGGGAAGCACAGCAAGGCATGACAGAGCTGCAAACCCCTTCCATGAGTGGGGAGGGTGGGAGTCTTCAGGCTCTCTATCCAGCTGAACCCAGAGGAAGGAGTCAGATGGAGCTGGGAGTGCCACAGTCTCACATATACTACAGCAACCTCAGTGGGATACAGCCTCTTCGCACAGACTCTGTTGGGGGTGTCTCTGGCTGGGGGTGCAGACTGCCCTCTGGTCCTCTGCTTCTGCCTACTCCTTCTCAGTCTGGGATCCACAACCCAGGGCTATACCAGGGACTGAGCAGAACAGGCTTCTGGCATGGCCTATACAGCCCATAAGGATTCTCTTCCACACTGTCACCTTTAGGCTTTAGGACCCAAGCCGGTAGTAGTTATTGGGAGTGACCATGCTAAAGTGCCAGACATGTTAACCTCCTTGGCCTTCCAGGACCTTGGCATTCCATGTGGGTTGTCCATTTGTCCCAGCTGTCTGTACTAAGTTGCTCTCTGGTATATTCCCCCTATCTCCCTCCTAGAGACCTTCAGCCTCTTCTTCCTCCTGGCATCCCACTAAAGCCAAACTCAGGCACCGGTCAGGGACCCAATACCGAGGGAATCACATTGCCCAGCTGGCTCCAGCCCTTGGAAGCCAAGAATCCCCTGGTGAGGTTCTTCATTCCTTCATCACCCTCTGTCCTGGGTAGGCTCCCGAATGCTTGGGCTTTGAGACCAGTCTCTGCTCTACACCCTGCTAATTGCTCCAGATCCCCCAAAGGGGCACAACCTCAGCATCTGCCCACCACCTATCCAGATAGAATGGTAGAGCCTGGAAGGAACAGACCAGGCTGTGGTCAGGCCGCCTAGTTGGGAAGAAACAGACCAGGCTATGGTCAGGCTGCCTAGCTGCAGGTCTGAGCCCCTTACTCTGCACTCACCACCCTGTAACCCAGAGACATTGTCTCTCGTGCATAGTGAGAACTCAGTGAGTTGGGGGCAGGGACTGTTTGAGCTACTGAAGTCCTCTATGGAAAATACTCTCAGTGCTTGGGAGCTTATGTGTGTATGGAATACTCAGGACACAGTTTGTTCATATTGAGTGCTCAGTACCAAGCAATGTCTGGCCAGTCATTCTGTGCCTGGCTCTGTGCAGCCTGCGGACAGGACTCCTCCCAGTCCACATAGAGCTCAAACTGTAATACAAAGACACAGGCCATGATAAGTACCAGAAAGCATCAGGTGAGGTAACCCAGAGGTCCAAATGACTCTCCTTGTACAGGTCTGTCCTCTCCAGGACTCCTCACCCCCTCTAGGAAGCAGGAGCACCTGCAGAAGGTGCCCTAGACAATTGCTAGGTACAGTGGGAAGGAGATGAAGGCCAGTCATTTGGAGGGAGGGTTGAAAAAAGAGGATGCAGGTAATGTGTACACTGTAGAAAGAGTTTATGATAATTCAGAGAACCAAGGGAACTGTGTGTGGGAAGAGGCTGGTTCAAGAGAACAAGCAGAGACGACATACAGGCTTCAGACCAGGGCAACTTCTGGGCAAGAAGGCGGATAGGGAAGGTGCTGATGAGCGAGATGGTGCACACCAGGGTGATGCTAGGAGCTGGGAGGAGCAGGGGTGGACTCCTCAGTTCAGGAACAGCCATCACTGATGAGTCGGGAAGGGGCTGGATAGACCTTCCACAAATCACAGAGCACTTGACTCAAACATACTTAAGCCAAAGGGGAAAGGAGGTTCCGTACTAGAATAGACGGGTGGACTTCAAGCACAGCTGGATCCAGGTGTTCAAATGTGTCCCCAGAGTGAAACTCTCTACTCTCATCTCTCATCTTTGATTTTCCTCCAAGGCCACTCCTTCTGGTGACAAAATCAGCCCTTAAGACACCAAACACAGTCCTAGGCTTAAGGTGGGTATCCACACCTGAACCGGTTAATCACTCCTGTGTTGGTTAGCTCAGTCCAAGACTATTGCCCTTCCAAAAACCCGAGGCAGGGAGGTAGAGCAGGGAATGAGCCTCCAAGGGCTAGCTGCTTGGCAGGAATCCATGAATGGCCCTGACTGAGCTGCCAATCAGCAGCCTGGCTTTGAAGTCAGCACCTTCTCTGATTCACACTCTGCAGGACATTTATTTAACACACATTTTAGAAGTATGTTCTCTGTAAAATTCCCAACAGGTACAAAGAGCTTCACCAAGTTCCCCAGTGACCAGTTACCAGCCAGAGAGTTTTATTCTCTAACAAACCAGCCCATCAGAACTCAAGGGATTGCATATCCTACAGTCATTGGCCCCCTTGGCTTGACCAGAGCAGAACTTGGTGGGTCTGGTAATAAAGCCAGTTGCCTGTGGTTAATGACTAATAAGACAATCAGGTTACACCCATCACAAAAATGTGGGCACCAGGAGAGAGAATGACTTGGGCTTTGGGAGTTTGATTGAAGTTACATGATCATAGAGGAAGGGGTTCCTGTGGCAGGCAGCCATGTCCCACCCAGATCTCCTCTCCCAGGGCCTCCAGATGGATGACTGCTTCCTGAATAGAGCTCTCTCTCTCTGGATGCATCCCTAATCTAGCTTTCAGGCTGTTCCTAAACTCACTATAGAGATGTACACTGTAAATGTCCCTCACGGCGCTGAAAATGGGGTACCTGTGGTTCCCCTGGTCTCTTTTCAACACCTCATACTATTCCACAACCCAGCTATAACATGCTGAATGAGTCTCTTGGTTGAGGGCAATTAGCTGTTTTGTTTCCTCGGTCCTGCTACAATCCTGCCACAACAGTTTTGTGGCTGTCTCCCTGTGACATCATAGGAGTCCTCTAGGGCAGCCATCCAGGACAACAGGGCTGAGTCATGGAGTTTACACTAGATGGAATTCACTAGCCCAGGCCAGGCTGCTGCTTCTGAGTGTCCCTACCCATGTGCAACCTTGCTAACTGCTGCCTCCCAGCCCCTTGGCTGACATGTGCCCATGCAGTAGGTGTTAAATGGTGTCTCTGGGTGGTTCTCATTCACATGGCCCTCTGAGAAGGCTGAACCTCAGCCATCTGCTTTTCCTCTTGTGTAAAGTTTCTGCTCGTATCCTTTGCCTTAAAATGCTGTTTGCTTTTCTGTGATCGCTCTTTCCCAAGCACAATCTAGCCACGTGGCTCCTTGCCCTGAAGCCCGCCCTGAAGCCCTCCCATGGCTCCCCTGAGTCCAAAAGCAGAGCCCACACCCAGCAGCCTGGCCGGCAAGGCCTTGAGAAGGTTTGGCTCCAATTGTGTCTCCATTCCCTGTAGGAGATGCTTCCTGACTCTTTCTTCTCCCCATCCCCTCCTCCTCCCAGGTCTTTAGGGTTCTTCCATGTGCCTGCCATGTCTTTCTCTCTGCCACCTTCCAGGCTGGGTGGGACTCATGCTGTACCACACAATAGGAACAGCCAACCCACAACCTCAACTAGCTGGCTATTCCCTCAGTTTCCAAGTGTCAGCTGTAACATCCCTTACCCTTGGGAGCCTTCTACTCTGCTCTCCTGTCCCCACTTCCTCCTCCCCCAGCCACCCCAAACACCTCAGAGCCACATCCCAGAGCACTGTCCCCAGGCTGTATTACCTCAGGCTTCTCCCAGAGGCAGCAAACTTCCTTAGAGTCAAGGTCATGACCCTTTGGAAGACCTGTATCTACACAGGGCCCCCTCCACATCTTCCCAAAGCCCTCTGAAGATGGGCATGACCGGAGGGACAAGAAAGCACAGAGCTGGTGAAGAGGGACCTATTCCTGCACAGGTCCCAGGAAGGATTTGGAAGCCACCAGGAACCCAAACGACAATACAGGAGGGGAGGGTTCTGGGTTTGGACTCAGGAAACTAGTGTTGGTTCTGTCTATGCTGGTGACACAGTTATCTTTCTAGACAGTTATTTTGTCCTCCCTGCCTCAGTTTCCCCTATAACTCAGAAACTCTGGCCTCTTTCCTATCACAGACAATTCCCCCAATAGCCAGCATGAGGCCCAATCCACAATTCAGAGGAAACAGGCAGACCCCTGGAGCAGACAAAGGGGCCTTGTTCCCCCAGCTCTTTGCCGGAACCTCCCTACCTCCCAGCCTGGCTCCAGCTGAACAAAACCAGATGCCAACATGTGGGAGGAGGCAAAGGGCGGGCAGCATCCCAGGACCCCTCTCAAGGTCTGGGCTCCTGCCAGAAACACCAGATGCCATGGGATCTAAGGAGAGCTTCCCCATAGCCTCGGCGGCATCAGACCCTTGTCTGAGTCTCTGTCTGTCTCCCCTAGGGCAAGGGAGCCCAGCAAACCCTGCTCCCTCTCATCTCATGCAAGGCACATCCAAGCCTCCAGAAAGGCAATACTAGGTGGCCCTTTTGCTGATGAGAAACTGGAACCCTTGGAGGTCATAGTCCCCAGCCCACAGGCTCAGCTCCAAGTGACTTGAGGCATCCAGATGATACCACCTTATTTCCCACGCCAGACCCTCCCCTGACTTCCTCTGAGAGGATTGCACAAGTGAGCCTCATATCATAGGAGTTCAGCTGACTGGAGTCCTTCTGCCCCACCCCATGGATACAAATCCGAGCAGGCAAGGAGACAATCCTTCGTGTTGGAAGTCCCTGCCCAAAGCCCAGGAACTGCAGCCCAGGGGCTGCATCTCAAAGCCTGACAGCTGTAGAGCTCCAAGGTGTAGAAGCCAGAGACTTGGGTTTCCAGGTGCTGAGACTGGAGGCTTATTGCCTGGGCATGAAGCCCCACAGCCCAGCACTGGGCAACTGTGGTATCCCTCAGCTCCTGAACAGGCCTTGGGCACTGGAGCAGGGCCTTTTGTGGCAGTATGTCATAGCTCTCTGGCCCAGAGTATCTGAGACCTCGAACCCTTGGACTCTGCAGCTCAGACAGGCTCTCTGCCACTCTCTCCCTTCTGCTGTTCCTCATCCCCTGCTGTCTCTGCAGCCTTTCTTCCTGGCTGGCTGTACCCAGCATTCTTTGACATAGTTTATACTGTACTGGTCTCAGGCCCTCATGTCCCTCAGCTGAGGCCCAGGTGAGCTTAGTAAATAAGAAAGGGGTGTGATCAGGTTGTCTGTGACTATCACAGTATACTTTTCCATGCCAGCGAAGGACTGTGTTTGCACCAATTACAGACTTCTTACTGGGTACCGCGAGAAGTGTCTCCCCTACCCCACTCCCGGGCATCATGAGGACAGTGCAGCATCTGAGTACCAGAGAAGGGACTAGCAACTGTCAGCTATGTCTCTGTAAATTGGCCCAGCCCTCCTCTTAGCTTATTTAAAGGAAAAATACGCACTAAAAGGGGGTGTTTAGAGTAGAGGCCTGCTATTCACATTAGCAGCACTTACTAGATCTAACAAAAGAAAAAAAACAATTAAATAAGAAAATAGTATCTAACAACTAAAGAGGGGGTGGTACCTCTGATTTGCCTCACAGGGACAGAGGCCACATGACACTTGTGGGACAACTTCAAGGGAGAAATGAGTCTAAGCTCCCATCTTCCACTTAGTCCCCAGGGATCAGTTAAGTGGCCAGCTGTGGCTTCCTGGGCCTATGGCAAACCAGCTGGCAGAAGGCCTCCTGCAGAGTCTGGCTCATGGGCAGAACTGCCACCCACCAACTGTGCGAAAGCAGTGAGGGAACCTCTGGGTTTAATCTGGGCAAAGCAGACAAGGGCAGCAGGGGGCATGGAACACATCATAAACACGCATATGAAAGCTGAGGGCATGCCTGCTTGCAACTGAAGGAGTGGGATGGAAACCAGAAAGTGGGCATTAAATGGAACCAACAAGGGTGCTCTCCCACTGCTGTGGGCCTTCAAAGGGGACAATCACCAGGAAAAAAATGGTTTGGCAGTGCTGGTGAGATTGCTCAGTGGGTAAGGGCATTTGCTGCCAAGTCTGACGAGTTCCATCCCAGAGACACACATGGAAAGAAAACAGCACCCTGACGGAACTTCAAGGAGTCTGACATAAATGACGAAGTGTGTACAAGTGTGTGTTCTTTAAAATTCTACAACAGAAGAATTTTCTGAGCTGTTATTCAGTGTGGAGCCTTTGCTTAGCGTACTTGAGAGCTGGGTCCCATCACCAGGAGTGGGTATCCCCAGAGCCACCTGGGTGGGGAGTAGGGTGGCAGGTTCTGTCCAGGGTCTGGGTACCAGATACAGGCAGTTGCTCAGGCCATGAGGAAGTTGATGGTAGAAAATTAGGCCTATGGAGTTACCAAGTGCCAGGGTACTACACACAGCTACACACGACTGCATGCCTCTGTTCCCTTTGTCCTCAGTCCCAAAGCCAGAGGTCATCTGCAGCCTCATGAACGGTTTACCCCTTGATATAGATGGCTTCTTGCCTACCAGCCTGTGGACAGATCATCCCAAGGATGCTGGTAGACAGTTACTAAAAACCTGGGCTTTCTGGGATATATATCGGTATACCCTACAGGGTCACTATCCAGTCACATTGAGCTCCCAGCAGTGATGGCATCTCCCTTATCCTGTCTCATCTTTGCCCTGCTGCCTGCTCCCATCTTCTGTGTCCCTCTTGGGACAAGAGGAAATGATGAATGGTTTATACCTGCATGTGGGTATCAGGAGAAGGATGCCAATTCTGGGTCTAACCAGAGTGCGTGGTGAAGCTGTGGGCAAATGCCCAGCCTTAATTGAGTATTAGTGTGGGAAGTCCTTCTGGCTATGCGTTGCTTTTATTGGTTAATGAATAAATCTGTTCAGCCAGTGGCTTAGAAGAATAGAGTTAGACGGGAAAACTAAACAGAATGCTGGGAGAAAGAAGCAGAATCAGTGAGAAGCTATGGAGCTACCTGCAGAAGACAGATGTGCTGGAACCTTGCAGTAAGCCACAGCCACATGGTGATACAAAGATTAATAGCAATGGGTTAATTTAAGATATAAGAGTAAGCCAGAAATACGCTTAAGCTATTGGCCAAACAGTATTGCAAATAATACGGTTTCTGCATGATTATTTCTGGGCTGAGCAGCTGGGAACAAACAAGCGGCCTCTGCCAACAGAGTCTCACCTAGCTGATCAAGGTGTTGAGGGACAGCTCATTCTGCAGGATTTAGTGGCCTGGACCCCACAATCTGGGTATCAGATACAGAAGTTGTATCAGATACAGAAGCATCCTAAAACTTACTTTCTAAAGGGAGCCAGATAGTGACCAGACACAGCCTGCAGCCCCCTGGAGATTGAGTGCCTGCAAAGAGGGGAAATGGGGCCCTTTTATCAGTGACTGTCCTCCAAGTCAAACAAATGTTACCATGGGGAGTTCAGCAGAGCCCCCTTGCAAAAGATCATCCCAGCTGGATTTCGACAGTTTACACCCCTCATGGAGAGGTGGTGGAAAGCTGGAGATTTTTGCCTGAGTAGCCAGCTGCTCCCCACCACCTGGCAACACTGCAGGCAGCACATGGCCTGTGGGAGGGGCTAGAGTATTGTGAGGCAGGAAAAGACTGGGTGAGGGGCTCCATCTGTGGCTATAGTGAAGCCCTCACCCCTGCTGGTAAGGCTTTCCAGGTACAGCCAGTTAGGGGAGGAATGCCCACATCCCTGTGGGTGATCCTTACCTATACTCTGCATGGAAGTACAATAACCACATCGGTTCTCCAGAGTAAGCTTTGGCAGAATTGCAACCTTGGGGGAAGGCTGACTTCCCCTGGGAAGGAATTTTAGCAACAGCCAACCTCTCCCTGGGATGTCATCTCATGCTGTGATCACAGCTGACTGTCAGGCCTGCAGACTAGAAGAGGGGGAGAGCTGTCAGGCCAGAGTTCCTTCAGGTCAAATGGCTGCACTATAGGGGGTCTGGCCTGGGCTGCTTGGTCTGCTCCTGGACACCAGGGACACAGAAGCAGCAGCGACTGTGCTGAGGGTAATTTGGTCGTTCCAGTGCCAAATGTCCCAAGCCAATCCCCAGCAGAGGTGTCCTCCATAACAAGCACTTTGGAAAGAATGCACTGAAGGGTGCCTCTTCAAGGACATTTGCATCACCGATAGCCAGCCACTGTAGTCTGAGAGGTCCAGAGGCCAGGAGAGTCAGTTTGGCCTGACCTCTCACCTCAGAAAAAGACAGGCCATGACTTCATCTCCCAGTCCCTGTCCCCGGCACCACAGGCCACATGGCGCCAGATAGGAAGGGGCAGGGGTATCTCAACTGACAGTGGCTAAGCTGGGCTTTTCATGTTTGAGCACTGGGAATTCCCAGAGATGAGATTAAAAACCATGGGTCATCAGAGCCTGAGCCTCAGGACACCACCGAACAGACAGAAAAGGAGTCTCTGTTCTTCATCCTTCAGAGTCCAGGCTGCTCAATAAACACCCATGGCACATATATTTGGACCTGTGCTGCCTAGAGAAAGCATGGAAGGATATTGGGAGATTCAGGGGGGAAGGAAGTCAGGCTTGGCCCAGCCCCAATCCGCCATGAAAGGCTCTGCTCCTCTTCAAGTAGGGATTCACTTCCCTCAGTGACACTGAGATCACCAGTCTTACTACCCAGGATCACTACTGCCTACCCCAACATACCCAAGCTCAAGCCCACAGGTACCCATGAAACTGTCCTGGCTTGTGGCCATGCACCCAAGCTTAGGGACCACATCAAACTGAGATGACTGAGGTGTCTGAGAAGCGGATTCCAGTCAGGGATGTGGGAGAAGGGGGATTGAGCAATATGTGCTCCTAGCCAAAACAAAAGACTAGCCACCCTTACCAGACAGAAATTGGAAACACTCCTAAACAGGCACCAACCACATTAATCTAGTCCCTTCTCAAGTGACAGCAAAGGCAGGTGGGTGGGTTGTGCTTCTCCCGAGCCAGGCAGCCCAAAAGTGCCAGGTATGTGGCTCAGTGAAAGAAGGCCATGGATCTAGCATAAGGCTCAGCAGTTGGGACCAGAACTGAGTCTCTTGAACCAGCAAAAACACTTGTAACTTGAGCTATTAAGGGATTAGACACCCTGTTCTGGTTTCCTCGGACACATGCACATGCATGCATTTCTCTCTCTCTCTCTCTCTCTCTCTCTCTCTCTCTCTCTCTCTCTC
>LOEQ01000394.1:326777-348284 GCA_001685075.1 Bramus lutescens
ATTCCTACGGCTCTTATCGGTGGCTGGTGGCCTCATTTTTGCATGCTTGCTTTGTGGTCCTTGGCCCCGAGATGATACTCTAAGTGCTTTCAATGTGTAGCACTTGCTGACCACCTCAACATTCTCTCAGTGGGTACACAGGAGCTGAGCACACAGAACTGTGGTATAACCTCTCATTTGCGTTGAGCTTAGGGGCTGTCTCCACTCTTGAAGGGACTCTGGCCAGCTAGAGCTTGGCTCTGACAGGCATTGACCTTCTTTCCCTTTCCCTCTGTCTTCCTAAGAACCATTAGATTACATTTCTAAAGCCAGTCACCAAGTCTATTCTCTTATTTAGCCACTCCCTCCACCTGAGGCTGACTATCATGGTCCAGCTATAAAAGTATAGTCCAGCAATCAAAAGCTCCCTTTGGTTCACCTAATTAACATGCCCAACCAAAATATACCACCACATCCTAGCCCATTCTAACACAGACTTCCCCATTTTTCTCTTCTTAGAAATTACACCTGAGAGCGGTGGTGACGCACACCTTTGATCCCAGCACTCAGGAGGCAGGGCCAGGCAAATCTCTGTGAGTTCGAGCTCAGCCTGGTCTAGAGTGATTTCCAGGACAGCCAAAGATACACAGAGAAATCCTGTTTTGAAAGAACAAATTACACCTGCAAGGTCATTTGTTGCTGTGTTTTTGTCCCCCCCCCCGGCCTGAGACAGAAAACAGTCATTTTTAACTGTCCCCTCCAACCCCACTTAATAAAGGCTCTCTCTGTGAAAACATTTGTTTAGGTGTGGTTTGTGCCTAATCCAGGGTCCCGGAAGGAATTCCTGCAGTGTAAGTAGGGTCTACTCCAATGGTTCCATGACTTGGAGGGACCAGTAATCTCCTAACCTTTTATTCATGTTCCAATCCTTCTGACTCCCAATTCCCTCATCCAACACTGGATGGCTGGTAAATCCCCCACCTTGGCTATCCTAAACAGTTCTCGAATTATTAGGTAACAGCCATCGAATGTCCAGTGTCCCCGCTCTGGCCTGGGGATTGAGGAGACTGCACTCTGCCACGACTTCACAGGGGACTGTGGACTCTCAGGAACTAGCTGCCAGCTAGGCACATTCCGTCCAGTCTGGTTTGGTAGATAATAGCCCCCTTTCTCTCATGGTGGTTGCACAGCCAGAATCTGGTACCCTTTCCTCCTCCTCTGGAAAAAAAAAAACCTATTCACAGGTCCCAGATTCATCTTTGGACCCACCCAGGTCCCTCTCTTGGTGACAGAGCCCAGGTAATGGCCCTCCCTCCCAGAGACCTCTCCTAGGTCTCTAGAGATACACAGGAATGCCTGCTCTCTAGACATTGACCCACTACCAACAAGGGTGATGGGTTCTGTCCCTTCCATTCCAACTAACTTGCCTTTGAGATATCTTCTCCAGAGTCTCGGAAAGCTAAAACTCTCAGACATCAATTCTCTGAAGCTCATTCACTATAGTGCCCAGGCTTGGCCTCTATGTCTACTAAATAATTCATCTAAGTGGCCACCTAATGGCTCTCTGGATCCTAACACTATTCAGGACCTTTACAACATTTTGTGAGCACACAGGAAGATGGAAAGAGATCCTTTATGTCTCTACTTTTCCCTGACTGCTCTGACCCCTCCCTGTACACTTCCTGCTCGCCATCCCATGTCCTCCTTGATGTCCAGTCCTCAGCCCCCCACCTCACAACTCTTTAGCTCCTGAAACTGAAACTCCATCCTCAACCCAGCCCATGAACCCCCTTCTCTTCCTTCCCATCATCAGTAGCCTTCCCAACAATCTCCTTTGTCCACCACCATCCCCACGCCTCCCTCCGCCTGGATTTCACCACAGCCAGACAGACCAGCCTCTATGTCCTTGGCTCCCACTCTTCCCTCACCCACTTCCTCCATCCCAACCAGGCCACCTCCGCCTAGTCCCTCTCCTGTTCTCAGTTCTCCTCACACTCGCTCAGGTGATAAACTGAGCTCAGCCCCTGTCTCACTCTTGCCCCTCAGAGAAGTGGCAGGCATGGAGGGCCCTACACGAGGATGCCTTGTTCTTAGTGAAGTGGCCCAGGTTGACAAACTTCTGGGCTCTTGTACCTTAGACCCCACAACCTTCACCGAACAATTCCAATACCTAGCCCATTCCAATACCTATGACATTACCTTCCACGATCCTTTCTAATAACTTATTCCCTCAGGAAGGCAGACATGTCAAGGAGAACATGCAACTATGTAGACCAAATCCACCAAACAGAGACTCTCCCACCAGTGCCACCACAGTCCTTGACACAGACCCTCACTGGGACCGCAGCTGCGATGCCGGTTGTCAGGCTAGGGACAATTTCATTACTTGTCTCCTCTCTAGCCTAAGGGGATCAGCCCTTAAACCAATTAACTTTTAGAAAGTCCAGGAGGTAATTCAAAGCAAGCCTGAACATCACTCTCTGTTCCTCCTGCGCCTTACACAGGCCCTGCTCCAGTACACAAACCTGGACCCTGAGACCCCAGATGGCCAGCAACATCTCCTGATATACTTCTTTGCCCAATCCTACGCAGACATAAAGACCAAATTTAAATGCCTAGATCAAGGCCCACTTACAGACGGGCTGAGGTCCTGGCTGTGGGTTTAAAGTCAACCACACCATGATGAGCATAATCAAAGACACAATTATCAACTCTTGGCTAAGGCCTTCCAGCAAATGTCCACTGCTGGGACAGCCCCAAGGAGGGAGGGGCGGATCAGAAGGAGTCACCAGGACCCTGATTTAAATGTGGCAAGAATAGTCACTGGGCCCATCTCTGTCCAAACCCTTGTAGGTCTACCCAGCCTTGCCTTGCCCTAGGTGTAGACAATGGGGCCATTGGGCATCAAGGACACAGCCTCCCTGGAATCAGCCAGGGACTAAACCTCTCTAAACCCACACAAATCGGTCTCTAGGAACCTAGAGTCTCAATTCTCTCAGTGCCACAGGTTATCAGCTCTCACTTCCCAAAGCTCAACTCTCCTCTGCCCAAGCCACCTCTCTTGAATTCTCTCTCACACCAACCCAAAAACATTTCACCTTGCCCATCTCTACACCTTACCTCTGTCCTCGGGGCCAATTTCCTCCACTCATAGATCCCTAAATTCTCATTCCTGATACACTCCCTATACCAAGCTGCTCCTGGACCTCCTCCTTCCTCCTTTCCACAAACAATTCCTTAAACTTAAAACACTCTACTTTCTGCCCCAGCCTTCCGTCTCCCAGACCTGTACAAACCTTTCCACCCTTATCTCCAAATGCAGACACTTCCTAGGTCCGACCTTTGCCTTTGCACCCACCTCTCCAAATCTCTAGAAAACATTGTCCACGCAGACCTCCTTGTCTGCAGCTCCTGCCTCTCTGGTCACCTCTAAATCTAACGAACTCTAGGATCCCTCTCACCGTCTATTCCCACCACTCTCCCCTGCAAGCCCTAACTTACAAAGGACTCCACTGTCCCTCTCAGGGTCTCAGATTCCATCTCTCCAAACTTCTCTTATAAAACCCATCGCTCATAATTCTTACCTGTCCTCCCCTCGATCCTTCCACTTCAATCCCTTTGCCTCAATGCTCTCCAGATCTTTTACACATCTGTCCTCAAACTCTCAAAAACACTCTCCTCAATCCCTGTCATACACAAGAGGGTCTTCTAACTATTTCTGCCTACACTTTCTATGCAGATGACAGTTCCTTCCTGTCAGACAGCCACATCAGACTGACCCCTCCATTATCAATAAAGATAACAGTAACACCAACATGGTGATAAGCCTGATAAGCCCCCACCCCACTCTAAAGATTCACCCCCACTGCCCTCCAGGTTACCCTACTATATAACCCAGATAATAAGATAACCCCTCCTTCAACGCAGAATACTCTTCTAACCCCCATGCTTTGTATTCATCCTCGTCCTTTGGTTCATGATCCCTCATGATCACCTGTTCCCCACAAATCTCATCTCTCTCTTCAGGATCCTACTTTTCTTCTGCCCCAATGATTGCCATACACCCACCACCAACTGACTCCCCTAAATTCATTAACTTTTCAGATGTCTCAGGCATCCAACACTAAATAAATCCTATACTCGCAATTACAAGACGTAGCTAAACCCCAGCCATCTCCTAAAGGGACTGGCCCTCTTACCGTTTGCCAAGAGCCTTCCTAATCATTCATGTCCAAGCAATATTTCAATTTCAGAACCCACCTGAACACCCCAGGAAAAAATATTGTGATGTAACAGAAGTCTCTTAAATTGAATTCTCCCAACACAACTAGACCCTGCTTTCAGATAACAGTTGTTCCCCCAATTAAACTTCTATAACCAATCTAAGTTTCCCTGCTTACTCTCAAGAGCTCTCAGACTCCAGGTAAGTATTCCTGTCACCCAGTAGCCTAAGTTTTTCTGCCCATCGCCTACTCCTAAGGGAGGGATCTCTCCCCCTTTCCCTATTCTTGGGACTCTTTTTCCCAACTACCAGAACCATGGACCTAAATTTTTCAAATTTATATCCCAAAACTCTTTTTCTAAACTCCTTAACTCCACCTTTGTCGCTAGTCTGTCCCAACATGTTTCAAATCAACTGCCCACTGCTCCAATAATTCCAGCACCAGCCCCAGCTGTTTGCTTGGAATCTACATCCTGGTCCAGCCTCACAGACTACACTTCTCTAGCCTCAGATGGTCCTGAAGAACCTGGGTATCAGCTGACATAGCCTGCTCTTCCCAAACTTGACCAGCAACCCAGCTTCCTTGAGTCCCCTAACAACAACACCCCAATGTCAGCAGGAAGCAACCAGACAGAAAGATGCCCAGTTACCCAACACCCAACAACCCTATAATAAAACAAAAAGGAGGGAATGAAGAGACCCTGGTCATCTTTCCCCCCTCTCCTCTGACTTGCTAAAAAAACCATTAGATTACATTCCTAAAGCTAGCTACCAAGGTCTATTCCATATTTGGTCAATTCCTCCTCCTGAGGCTGACTACCAAGGTCCAGCTATCAAAGTACCAAGGTTCAGCAATTAAAAGTCCCCTTTGGTTCACCTTACTAACATACTCCATCAAAATGTGCTACTGCATCCTAGCCCGTTCTAGCAACTCTCTTTTTTTCTTCTTCTTAAAAATTACACCTGCAAGGTCATTTGCTGCTATTTTTCTGACTGAGTCAGAAAGCAGGTACTTTTTCTTCCCCATTTAATAAAGGACCTCACTGTGAAAACAGGCGTTTGGGTGTGGCTTGTGCCAGTCCAAGGTCTAGGAGAGAACCCTGATATGTTGGGGTTCTCCTTCACACTTAGTTATGCATCCTCGGATGATGGGGAAGCTCAGCCAATCACATTTGGCTAGGGTGTGGCCGATGGGGGAGAAAACTGCGCACGGCGTGGGCACGAGACTTGGTACAGGTATCTAGAGCCTTAAAGGACTCCAAAAAGCCTCACATTGGGGCGACAAGTGATGGGGCGTATTTGACCGGTAAGCTAGAATTAACCAGACCAGCTCAATACAACAAATATAGTTTAGTAATTGAAAACGGGGAAACTCACACAACCAGGGTCCAGTGAGCACTGCACACAGAGAAGAGGATGAGCATACCTGGATCCCAGGTTTTCTTCCCTGGCCCCAGGTGGCCACACCCTAGCCAAATGTGATTGGCTGAGCTTCCCCATCCCTCAGATCCACCAACCCTCATAGCACTTTGCTATTCAGAGAAGCCAGTCTTCCCTGGAGCAGGATGGGGTGGAGTCCCTTCTGGAAAGAACCTGGACCCTCAGAGGCAGCCTGTCCCTTGGAACCTATGATCACCCTTGCCTGTGCACCCTGTCCTTTCCTGCCCAATCTTCCTACCCATTCCTGAGGAAGGAAAACCAAGGCTGGGAGTGGAAGGCATAAACCTGAATCCCAGTACCCTGGAGAACAGCACCAGCTACCTCTTGTTGAATTCCTTCTTGGTTTTTCTTGGTTGTCAACTTCACTGAATCTAGAAGAGACTCAACGCCGGGAAGGTCTGTAAGAAAGACTAACAGAGACAAGGAAGGCTCTCTAACAGAGTAACTGGCACCTTCTGGTGGCAGCCTAAATATAGAGAGGTCCAAGGAATAAAACTGTGACTTTTCAAAACTTTCTTACAGAGAGAGAGAGAGAGAGAGAGAGAGAGAGAGAGAGAGAGAGAGAGAATCTATGGGCATGCATGTTACAGCACACATGTGACGATCAGAGAACAGCTAGCAGGAATCAGTCCTTTCCATCTACCACATGCGTCCCATGGAGAGATCAAACTCCAGTCATCAGGCTTAGTGGTCTTTACCCACTGAGTCATCTGGCCATCCAAAGTTGTGGCTTTTTCATCTGCTTGCCTCCCTCTCCTGTTTGTCAGATTAGATGTCAGTGCTTCTAATCTGCTGCCACTGCCACTGCCACTGTCCTCCAGTGTGGACTGAAAACCAACAGCTCTCTGGAATCCTCAAGGCCTTCAGCATCAGATTGGGACTGCTGAGGCAGGCAGCATCAGGGACTGAGCAGCGTCTGGTCTGGTTTTCCCAGTGTGAGCACAACCATATCCTGTAAACCCATCTAGCAAATCTTTGTAGTGCTTGTTCCCTTAGGAACTCTAACTGTGCCCTTATCCCCAGGCTCTCACATCACATGATATTGTCATCTAAGACACATCTTTACAAACTTCTGCTCAGCAGTGGTTCCTCCTCTACTTAGTAACAGCTGGCACTCTCCAGTTGGATGCCTGATTTATCTCCACCTTCCAGGCTCCTACACACCCCAGTAGCTTCTGCAGACTGAGACATTCACAGAACCAGGTAGGAATTTTCATTCTGGATAAATGATTATCCAAAATTGGCATCCTTTTATACCTTTATCAATAAGCAACACAGAAATCTGTCTGTCTGCACTTTTACACATGTTGCCAACCTGGGAAGTGGAGTCACATCTCAGTGTGTGTTTAGTATCACAAATTACATAGTGTGAACCTTTCCTTCACTAGACTCAAGAACTTGGTGCTGTATGGTCCCAGATCCAGGACCAAGTCCATTCTATACAGCGATGTGATTTACATAGCACATACCCAAAGTCTTCTGCATACCTTACTTAATATAATTTAATCTTACTTTTAATTTAAACTTGAAATAAGGTCTAACGTAGCTCAGGTTGGTCTCAAATTTCCTATATAGTGGGAAATAACCTTCAATGCCTGTTCCTTCTGCCTCTACCTTCCCAGTACTGGAGTGACAGATGTACACCACCACTTTCAACTTTTGGAAGTCAATTTTCCCCAATGTGGGTTTCAGGGATTGAATTCAGCTCTTCAGCCTGGAAGCAAGTGGTGAATTTACCTGCTAATACATACCACCAGCTCCAACATTCCCCTGCATTTGAATATAAGAGTCCTATGTGATTTCATATACTTTTCAGTCCAATAGCTTACCGTATTCCAAAACATTGTTCTATATTGTCTGCAAATTCCTTGTAATCGTGGTCATACAAACACATAATTTCCACACTATTTGTTGAACATTTAGATGATTTATACTTTTTAAATGTGCATTGGTGGTGTTTTCCCCATGGGTATTAGGTTCCCTGGAACTGGAGTTACAGACAGCTGTGCACTGCCATGTGCATGCTAGGAAGTGAACTTGAGTCCTCTGGAAGAGCAGCCAGTGCTTTTAACTACGGAGCCATCTCTCCAGCCCCCTGATTTATATTTTCTGCTAGTATAAGTAACATTATCATCAAAATCATTTTGTACAGAGATTTGATTTTTTAAAAATCTGTGCCAGGTGGGATCACATGTGCTTGCAACCTCAAGTGTCAGGAGTCTGAAGCAGGGGGATCATTTGAGCTCTTAAGTTTAAGAACAGACTGCAGACTAGGTAGTACAGCAAGACCGTGTCTTACATTTTTCCTGAAATTTCAAATTCTTTTCTTAGTTAAATGAAACAAAGACTGACAGTGAGACCAGACCAGTGACCGCACCTGCGATCCCAGTACTTGAGAGGTGAGGCAAGAGGCCAGCCTAGTCTACACAATGAGTTTCAGGTTAGCCTGGGCTAGAGGAGACATTGTCTTGAAATACAAACAATGACCTAAAAACCTTTGCTACACCTTAGCAAATGACGTCTTACAAATTCTATATCAAGAGAGGACCCTCCTTGATCACTTCTGTAAGAGAGGACAACTTAGGCCTTGGGCTACAGAGCCCTGTACATGGTAGGAAAGCATTTATATATTCTTGCAACGCTGGGCAGGAGGGGCAGACATGAAAGTGTAAGGGAAAGCTGTATATCAGTTAGCTTTTACTGCATAGCAAATGATCCCCACACTTAAAATGAAGCATCCATTGTTTCAGATGATTCCATTGGCTTTCTGAATCTGAATCATCTTGGCTGTGGTCAGTTAGCTGGTCAACCTTCCCTGGATTAACGCACCCCCTGGCTTTGTCTACATTAACCTGTATTTCTTACCTTGCTCCAGATAGCTAACCTAAGCATGTCAAATGGCAGTGTCAGGACCCCAAGGAACAACTTTGCAATCATGAAAAGTTTGTTTTCATTGTTTTTCCTATTTTTTCTTAGATTACATCTCCCTCTGATCAATTAGTCAGAAGCAGTCACATGGCCAATCCTGCAGCGAGTGTTGGGGAGAGGAACTACCAAGGGAAGTGAACATTGGGAAACAGGATAATTGTGGCCATTATCATAATCATCCTCCACAAGTTGCTTCCTCAGCAGATGGAAATGCAATCTCCATGGCAACTAGCCATGAACCACCCCTGAGGCCCAGATGGTAGCAAGGAAATCTCAGCAGAGTCTTCTGACCTCTGCCTAAACATGATTTGGCATGGCATTCAGTCTCTAGAGTGTGGTGCATCCCAGGGGAACCTCGAATTGCCAGCCTAGAGGCATGGGATCTGTGAATAGAAGTTAAGCTGAGATATAAAAAAAAGGCACAATTCACCACAGCTGGCTTTACAGAGCAGAAGCCTTGTGAAATGATAAATGGCCTCTGGTAGGTTGCTCAGAGAGCGAGGAGGAGCCCTAGAATGCAGAGGAATTATCCAGTGTTGGAAGGAAAGCATCCCAGAAGTATAGCACATCTGCTCTCTGGAATCGCCCATTTTGAGGCCAGCAGCGTTTTAAACAGTCAGCCCAGCGTCCTCATTTAATAGCCTCCAAAACAGCAGCGGGGAGAGGCCGTGTGAGTTGCCTGAGGTCTCTAGTGAGCAACCGCACTAGGAGGAGCCTGAGCACCAGACTCTCTCTGCTCTGCAGGGCAGCCACTAGGGTTTGCAGCAAAAGCTCCAATCGTTTCTTAATTAGAGTCTCCTGCTTAATTAGCTGCTTCCTGAGCAGCCGGTACCCCTTATCTGGAAATCTCCATCACCAGCATCGGCTCTAAATTGCTGTGACCTCACTTTTCTGGTCTCCAGTTTCCGTTGGGGAATCTCGGATCTGCTTCACGCTTCTGCCCTGCAGGATAGCTGGGGAAGGGCCAGGGACACACAGGAAGCATGTGGAGGAAGCTGCTTTTTCTATCATACACCAGAAACTTCAGAGGACTTCCCAGTCACGCACAGGAGCAGCAGGATTCAAGGCTGGATTTGCCCCAAATTCCCCACATCCTTGTGGGTGGTCTCTGTTCCTCCCTGGGCCGTAGTGAAACTTCTCCAAGTTTCAGTCATCAGATTTAGCAAATAAAATTTCAAGATGTCCAGTTGCATTTGGGGTTCGAAAGAAACAAGCAATTTTATGGTATCAGGTGGATCCACGAGGGCTGTGTCCACCTTCACGAGAACGTGCAGTTACCGTCACTGTTGTGTGTAACATACATTCAGCAGGCTTCTTGCGCTTTATCCAACAGCTCTCCTGCACGGGGAAGCCCTGTTCCTTTCTGCCAGCAGAGAGGGACTGAGAAATGTAAGCAACATGGACAGTCTTTTCTGCTAAAGGGTTAAATAAGAGGGAACATCGTTTAAAAGCAAACAGAGTACGAAAGTGGTTAAGGTCCCTGGATGCTTTTGCAGGGAACCCCAGTTCAATTCCCAGCACCACACAGCAGCTCACAACCATCTGTAACTCCAGTTGCAGGAAATCTGACACCCTCTCCTGGCCTCCTGAGGGCACGAGGTACGCAGACAAACGTGGGGGCAAAACACCCATACACATGAAACAAAAGTAATAACGTCTTTTCAAACAAATGGCAAAGAAGCTGCTTGGCAGAAAGTCAGATTCCTCCAGGGTCAGCAGAGTACGCGCTGGAAGTTGCATCTTCCTTTTGAAAGCTGTGCTTGCTCATCATCTGTGCCATTCTGAGTTAGCCCACTGAGAATGAGTGTGAGGCCCAGGAGCTCAAGATGGCTCAGTGGTTAAGAGCATGCACTCCTTTTGTAGAGGACTGGAGTTCAGTTCCCATCACCCATGTCAGGAGCCTCACAACCTCCTGGAACTCCAGCTTCAAGTGGATCCAATGCCTCTGGCTTCCCCAGATATTTGCACTCACACACCGAGGCCCACACACAGACTCATAATTAAAAAGAAAATACATTATGACTACTCAGAGTGGCACACCGCACCCGGAGGGACTCCCACCGGGTGTGCTCGCCTGCTGGATTCAGCGTGGCTGTGCTCCCTTCTGCAGAAGTAAACTTTCTGCTTGCTGAAAGACTTTGGATGATACGGTTATTTTCCCAGGACCCCAGACCTATCTCTAACAACACCCAGCAGAGGTTGGGGAGTCCCCAATGGGTTACCCACTCCTTTGTGCTCTTGGGCAAGCAGATCATCTCTATGAGCTCAGGTTTCCTGAGCTAAAAAGCAGATGAGTTCATAATTGCTTGACTCCTTCTTGGGACAAGTGAAATTACACAGTTCAAATCCCACTGCAGTCTGCAAATGTGCTGTGAACCGGATCACTGGTTGAAAGCCACTGTATGCAACACATTCAGCTGGCCGACAGTGGGAGGCAGACAGTGGGACTGGAGAGGCATCAGCAAGAAAAGCCCAAGGCTATTGTTCATAGTGACCTTATATAATGAAATTTCTCTGAATTAGGACTGCTTTGAACTGATAAGAAATCATAATGTTTCAGAGGGGAAAACTGTGCAGTCCTGGGAAAGTTCCGGTGGGTTAAGTGCTGGAAAAGTTGGAATGATTCTCTCTATACACTGGACTGTCAACTCCCTCACCATAGTACCTGCCCTCTTCAGGAAGGGGCTGTCTCCACAGGCTGACTAAACCCATCAGCACAGGCAGTCTCACTATCTTGCCTCTGGCCGTGGAGATGAATCAACTGTCAGGGAAGAGGTGATGCCTAGAAACCTAGATGATGTGGCTGGGTGCTGGTGGGAGTGTTGGCCCAGCATCTTCTCTGGAAACCCAGCTCTCCCTCACTCTCAATTCAGAGGGTTTGAATGTGCTTTGTTTGCCTAAACCCCGGATTTGGCCTCCAAAGTTTCCTGTTCATAGTATTAACAGAGAGGAAACTGAAGTCAACCCTGGTGTTCAGAGGTGGGGCATGGGGAAGGAGAGAGGGCCTGGAGAGATGACTTAGCTTCCCAGCTTCTCCACACGTCTCTGGTGGACACAGCACCACAGGACTTAGACCCACCAGGCACCTGCACTTCCAAGTGTCACACTATTTTCATGACAGCTGCTCCAGGAGCTGTCACTCCTACATTGTGCACCTGAGAGAGAGCTGGCACCATGTTGGTGCAGCCACCTAAAGACAAGCAATTCTCTGCATTAGGACCTGACAGCTGCACACTCTGAGTGGCTCGAGCAAGCTTTCGGAGGGTTGGGATGCCTCCATAGCCTTCTGTTCCCACCAGGCTCACCCAGCTGGCATGTGAAGGCTCACCAGCATTTGACTCCTGAATTAGTTACCTTTGCTGTTGCTATGACAAAATACCCAGCAAAAGCAAGCTAGAGAAAGAAGGGTCATTTTGGCTTGCAATGTGAGGGTGTGGTCCCTCAGGGTGGAGGCGTGGTGGCAGCAGTGTGAAGCAGCAGGTCACAGCACATCCACGATCATGAATAGAGAGAGAGGAGTGCTGGAACTCAGCTTGTTTTCTCCATTTCATTTGGTCCATGAGACCAGCTCATGAGATAAGGTCTTCCCTCCTCAGTCAAACCTCTCTGAAAATGCCCTCACAGACAGGCTCAGAAATGTGTCTCCTAGGGAATCTCAAGACTAAAGTTTATAGAGGTGGAGAGTTGGCTCAGCAGTCAAGAGCACTGACTACTCTTCCAGAGGACTGGGATTTGATTGTACCCACATGGAGCTTCACAGCTCTCTGTAACTCCAGTTCCAGGGGGATCTGATGCCCTCTCCTGGCCTCTATAGGCAACACACACACACACACACACACACACACGTGCGCGTGCGCGCGAGAGAGAAGCCATATAAATAAATAATTGAAAAAAGATTAACCACATCTGCCCTGACTCCTCCCCTAGAAACAACCCAGAGGCTCTTCCTAGCTCTGTCTATTGTGCTATTGGGATTGGGATCTCAAGTGGTGAAGGCTTAGCCCAAGCCTGTTGCACTACTGGGAGGAAGTGGAACATTTAAGACTTGGGAGCAAGCGAGAGGAAGTGAGGTCCTTGGGGGCATGCCCATGGGAGACATATTAGACCTTTTACTTCCCAGACCGTGAGATGAGCAGTCGTCTCCTCCAGCGCGGAGATCCTACTCCAAGGCCACCTCTAAGGGTTACAAAAAAGATCCAAGAATGTGGCAAAGGCTGGACTTTTCTATCTGAGGGTAAATAAGGAAACTCATGCTTAAAAAAAGAAAAAGAAAAGAGGGAAGAAGCACACACTTTCCTGATGGTCACCTTCTCTTACTTCAACTTAAATATCTCTCTTTCTTGACAGTTTCTCTACACAGTTACATCTCTTTCTCCAGCTATATTTACCATCTACACAGCCATGCATCTCTCTACACAGTTACAATTTCCACACCTTCTCCACACAGCTACATACCTTCACACTTCCTCTTTACACAGCCATATTTCCTCTCTCCTACTCCTCCCTCACACGTCTCTCTCTGCCATTCAGATACAACTTCCTAACAACACACACATGTAAATGGAGGCTGCTCGTTCATTCCCCGGCCAGTCAGACACAAATAATAACACAGAAACTATATTATTTACAATACTGCCTAGCCAATAGCTTAGGCATATCCCTGGACAACTCTTATATCTTAAATTAACCCATTCCTACTATTTCGTATTTTACCGCGAGTCTTGTGATTTACTGGTAAGTTTCTGGGGCATTTGTCTCCTTTGGTAGCCACATGGCATCTCCTTGACTCTGCCTATGTTCTCTCTACATCTCTGTTTGGATTTTCTGCCTGGTTTTACTCTGTTAAGCCATCAGTGGAAAGCAGTTTCTTTATTAACTAATGGCAATAAAACATATTCACAGTCTACAGAGGGGAATCCCACCTCTCTCTCTCTCTCTCTCTCTCTCTCTCTCTCTCTTTCACACACACACACACACTTCTCTCATATTTCCCCTAAATCACTCCTGCTTCTTCTCACAGCCAAAAATCTCTGGACAAGTATGAACTACATCTTCAGGGTCACGTAGTACTTCTTGAATGAACAATAAAAAACAGAACCATACTGATCTCAGTTTCTCTCAGGCTAGGGAAGTGGCACTGACCAGCCAGTGAGCAAAGTAAGCAGGTAGTTTTGAGTGATCGGGGTTCCCAGGCAGAAAGTAACATTGAAATTCAGGACTTAAACAATAAAAAGTTAGTTGACTGAATCTTTAGGTTGGGGAATATTTGCAGAAAGTCCATTGCTGAGAAAATTATGTCTACTAAAGTTACTTCATGTTCTGGCCTTGAATCAGCAATAAACGCCTGGGAAATTGACCTCATGTATTTGTCTTCAGGGGCAACCAGATTGCTTTGAATTGGTTCTGAAGGTTAAAATTGGCTGTCTTTATGACAGAGAATGCTATTATTTTCCTATGTCAGTCTGAGTAATGAAAAATATTCTGGTATTATTTCTATTCATCAGAATTATTTGGCTTAAGTAGAAATCATTCCTGACCAGCCACAGCTATATGTGTACCCGGTAGATGGAATATTTTCATGAGATAAACATGCAAGCAGTGGGGAAATACCCATAGCTGCTTTAAGTGGCACATGAGAAAAATTACAGACAGAAAGTCATTCACAGCTGGAAATCCCACAGTCTTTTCCAAGTGTGAGGGGGTCCATATCAGGGAGCCACTCATCCAGTAGGTCAGCCTGTTGAACACCAGTTATCACCTTCTGTATACTTCCATGACCTCTGGTACCTTTCTCTTTAAGGAAATAGGCAGGTGGGAAAACAAACCGCAGCTTGATAGTACTTTTTACAAGTTTTTTCTCAACCTATGGGCCTTGGTGGATTCAAGTCAGTCTTCCGAAGCTTATGAGAACCTTCTTAAAGAGACAAGATTTTCAGATGAGTTAACATATTTATTGTTTGTGGTTATGGTAACAGTAGTGGTATTTTGTCGGATCCAGGCCTAAAAGAAACTCAGCTGTAAACAGTGCCCATGGGTTGAAACCTCTAAAGTCTGAGCTAAGTGAACCCATTCTCTTCCTAAGCCAATTACTCCATGTCTTCTGTAATGGAACACTGGTTGACACAGGACTTTCTGCTCTCTGTGAAGATCACAGGAGCAAAGTCCAGCTGGCTCCCTGGACACATCCCTGACTCCTCTCCTAGCAGGCCCTAGTAGACTCCCCAAATACTTGGTTCAAACTCAAACAAAGAGCGTGTTGTGATGTCTCCAGGAATCTGAGTCAGGAGCCTGGGAAGAGGCCACTAGCTGTCATTTTCAAGACTCACAGACCCTTGCTGAGATTCACTTTCCATATCTAGAGAAGGCAGGTGGGAGATAACATGTGTGCTGGTTAGTTTTCATCTACTTGATACAAACCTAGACAGATCTGGGAAAAAGAGATATCAACGAAGAAATTGTCTTTGTCGGATTGTCCTGTACTCAAGTCTATGAGGGTATTTCCTTGATTAATGATTGATGTGGGAGGCTCAGCTCACTCTGAGCTTGGGTGGTGCCATACCTGGGTTGCATGAGGAAGGAGATTGAGCAAGCCAGTAAGGAGCATTCCTCCATGGTCTCTGCTTCAGTTCCTGCCTTGAGCTTTTGCAATAATTTCCCTAAATCATGGACCATTATAAGAGCCAAATAATTCTTTTCCTCTCCCAGTTCCTTTTGGTCATGGTGTTCATGATAACAATAGAAAGTAAATTAGGATAGGGTGCCCCATGTGGTTGATTGTCTGTGAAGCTAAAGGACCACTCCTCCCACTGCAGAATCCCACTCCTGAGAGACCACCACTGACAGGCACTTGTTACAGTTGTGCCGTATGCACATTCAACTTGCAAGACATCAAAAGAGCAGATCTCTGAGTTAGAGGCCAGCCTGATCTATGAGTGAGTTCCAGGACAGTCAGGGCTACATAGAAAACCAAAACAAAGGGGAAGGAAGAGCTTTAATGCATAACTTTTCCATAAGTACTTTCAAACTACACCTGATTTTCACTGAGGAAAGACAAAGCCATAGCCAAACTTCAAAGAGGAAAAAGTTTTGTTATTTTTCCATTATTATACCAAAATACTCGAAGAATTTAACTAATAAATAGAGTTCTTGGCACTGGAGAGATGGCTCAGGAGGTAAGAGCACATACTCTTCTTGTAGAGTTTGGTTCCCAGCACCTACACGGGACAGCTCACAACAGCTGATAACTCTTATCTCCAAAGGATCTGGCGCCCTCTTCTGGACTCCATGGGTATCTGCACTCACTAGCACATACCCACACACAAATATATGCATAGTCTTGAAATACACCAAATTTAAAAGAGAGAGGGGCTAGAGAGATGACTTGCTGATTCAGAGGCTGCTCTTCCAGAGGACCCAGGTTCAAATTCTACCACCCTCAGGATGGCTCCTAATCGTCTGTAACTCCAGTCCCAGGGGATCTGACAGCCTCTTCTGGCCTCTGTGGGTACTGAATTCACACGGTACACAGACATGCATAAAGGCAAACCACATAAAAGAGAGGTTTATCTTGGCCTGTGCCTGTTGAGGCTGCTATCCATGAATGAGTGGTCCAAAGGGCAGTACATCATGGTGGAAGGCTCGGCTCAAACAGCTTTCATTGCCGTATGGAAAGTAAAAAGGGAAGAGAAACTGGGTGGGAGGTCTCCCAGTTCTTTTCAAGGGCAGTTCCAAATGGCCCAGGGAACTCCCATTAAGACCCCCCAACTCCTAAAGGTGCACAGACTCACCACCCTGGAAACCACACGTTAGCGCATCCATCTCTCGGGTCATTCAGCATCTACACTACAGCAGCTCCTAATTCTGTTGATGGTAATTTATGGGTAAATTTCAAAGAGAAGTAAGCTATAATGGAATTTGAATTTTATGCACAGGCTTCAGAAGCCAAGCTTCCCACAAGACAGAATTCTTTTAATATCCTTCTAGAACCTCCTCTTCTAGACCACTAGACCTAGGATTCCCCAACATTTCCTATGTGACAAGGAGCCAAGCCAGCACTTCAACACTGTTGCTTTCCTTTCTGCCACGAGGTGGCGCTGTGAAACAGCGGTCCCCTAGAGTGTGGTGAGGGTTCTTTGGTCTAGTGACTTCTTGTTGGCCCAGAGGTCCACAGATCTATTGAGGAAGTCATCGGCCGGTGGCTTAAGTCAGCTCCTGGTAGCCTAAGCCAGGTAAAGGCAAACAGGTATCAGTCACTAGTGTCAGTGGGTGCAGAGACTTGAGCCACTGCCGTCACAGACACCACAGCCATCCTGTCTGGTAGGTTATGATCTGGATGTGAAATGTTACCCACAGGCTCACAGGTTTAAAAACTAACTCTCCGCTGGTGGCACAGTTTGGCAGGCTATGGAGCCTTTAAAGGTGGGGTCTGACTGGCAGAAGTGGGCACTAGGACCTTTGAAATTTTTCTTAAGCGGCCCCTGCTGCCATGATAGGCTGAATCCCCAAATTATGAGTCAAAATGAGCCCTTCCTCCTTTAAGTCAGGGGTTTTGTCACAGCGATGAAGATGTAATTAACGAGAGGCTCTGGGGTTTTAATTTATTTGTTTATTTGGATTTATTTATTATACGGGTATGTGTTGTGGGAATTTGGTCCGATAAGCCAATAAACAGTATTGGGGAAATAGCCCTATGAGCTTGGTCTTCTCTGGGTTCATGACTGGGTAAGAACTGAGGATGAGGATGAGGCTCTCTCTCTCTTTCTCTCTCTCTCTCTGACAGTGAGGGAACCGGCTTGGAGTCAGCCTTTGAGGAACCAGGTTATGGTGCAACGGTGGAGAGCTGGTTCCCCAGTGGGATTGCCAGAGCAGCTGGTGACAAAACCTGGACTCCTCCTTCTGTCTTGTAGTCATTGTGCATGGATTTGACTAAAATGAAAGGTAAAACACTCTTAAGGATTCCCACTTTAGGTATGCGCGTTTTTGTCTGCATGTATGTATGTGGACCATAGGTGTGGCTGTGCCCATGGAGTTCAGGATAAAGCATCAGATTCCCTAAGACTGGAGTTATAGACAGTTGTAAGCCACCATGTGGTACTGGGAAGAGAAGCTGAGTCCTCTGCAAGAGCAGCCAGCACTCTTAACTGCTGAGCCATCTCTCCAGCCGCATTGTATTTGTTTTTAATCTACAGAAGGTGCTTCTGAGAAGTGATATTTTCCTTTTCTCATCTAGGTGGACTAAGCTAGCTGCTGAAGAACACTTATTTTGAGAAGCATTGAGTGGTTTCTGCTAGACAAACACAAACAAAGCAAGTTCAGAAGGGGCTTGGTGTAGATGGAGTAGTCAGCCACAAGACATCCCAACCCAGCAATGCAGCCCTGGAGGGAAATCGGAGGATCTTGTGCTGAAGCAGAAATTCTAAGTAAATTCAGAGAAACTGAGATCTTAGGGTGCTGTGGAGCAATTTTTCCAATCATAACATATTTCCCAGAGGGAAATAAAAAACTTGCAAGTCCCAGGAAAGCTCTGAAACCTATCGGATTCACAAGTACCCTCCCACTTCAAAGTTATTATTCCGGCTTGCTTTCTGTTGCTACAATATAAAATCTTGAGAAAAAAGCTACTGGAGAGAAAAGGGTTTATTTGGCTTACACATCATAGTCTATTACTGGGGAAGCCAAGGCAGGAACTCAAAGAGGAACTAAGGCAGATCCCACAGAGAAACGCTGCCTATGGACTTATTTCTCCTGGCTTCCTTGGCTTCCTTAAACAGTACAGACCCGCCTGCCTAAAGATGGCCCAGAGTGGGTTGAACCCCTCTCCATTAATTATTGATAAAGAAAATGCTCCCACAGGCATGCACACAGGCCAATCTGATGAAGGCGATTCCTCAACTGAGGTTCCTCCTTCCTAGGTGTGTCAAGCTGACAACCAGGATTGGCCATCATGCACACTCCTGTAAGTAACTCAATGAACCTGTTGATCTACCAGGTTGGATTTGGGTGGTATTAATAGAGGATAGGAAAGTCCCCATCCCTCCACACAGAGATTATGGCCCAGAGGCCAAGGTGCTAGTGGTGGACTTTGTTTGCTAGCCTACCACCATGAGTGACTAGACGGGCCCTGGCTTACTTACCCTCAGCTACTGTGGCAGCAAGGAAATGAAGTACACACTAGAGCCCCAGGCCTCAGCAAGTGGTGTTTGACAGCCCAGACAAGAGAAACTGCAGCCCTCCCTCCCCTTGCTACATGGAGGGAGAGGGATAGAGCTGTTGACCTAAGTGAGACCATCTTCAAGTTTTGGCATTCGATTTCCAGGACTGACACCCCTTTCGTAAGGTCCAGTTTTGTGCAATATTTGCATGCACACACATTCAGTAGACAGACTCTGTGTATTAAACATGTGAGGCAGAGGTGCAGACAGACTTGATCTCAAAAGACTGAGACTGTTTTTTTTGGAACAAAAAGGGGCTTCAACCTTCTATGGAATGAAAGTTGAGCTCATTCAGAGGGGATGGGACACATACACACATAGGTGGCTACCAGGAAGTTACTGCTGTTTTACAGTTTGGCAGGATGAATTGCTTTAGCTATCTGGACATGTTTCTGCAGGTGGAGCTGAGACATCAGGCTGGGGCTAAGCAGTTTCTTATGGTGTCACCCAGTACAGCCTGATATAATTCCTCATGACCAGAGGAGGAAAGAGAAGGAAGGTTTCAGGGCCAGGCTCCTGGTGGACTCCAGCAGGGAAGAGGAAACTACCTTCAACACCAGGGACAGACCTGTGGGAAGCGGCAGGGAACTGGCTCAGAATCCAATTGTCCAATCCTCCCAGATGCCATGCTTCACTTGGGTTGTTGACTTGAATCATTCCTGCAGCCATCTGCAGCCTCTGAGACCTGATCCTCCAGAGACCTGCAACTCCAGCCTCTAAGGCCTGATCATGGGGTAGGGGATGGAGGGTAGAGACTCGCTCAGTTTCCCTCCTGATGCCACCAGGGTCTCAGTGGCAGCTTTCCTAGTCTCAAAATCTTTATGTTCCTGTGGAACCAACACAGTTTCCAAATGAAGTTTCTCTTGCTGCCCCTTCGCTCTCTGCAGACTCCATTCTTGCAGGGAAGGTGGGGCAGAAGCTGGGGTAGAACAATGACCATCTCAGGATTGTGACTTAGTCCTGTCATCACTTCCCTGTCTGTGGTGAAGAGATATTTGTTCAAGTCTCCCCAAGAAATTGACATATGACCTAGGGACTGGGAGAATAGCTCAATGATGCAACATGGCTTAACACACCCAAGGTACTAGGTGCTGAGCTCCAACCACAACACCAAAAACAAAACTGAAAATCTATCTCATTATATTTTGAGAGTCCACTAACATTAATCTGTTGGACATACGAAGGGTGCTCCTGATTAAAAATAACCCTGTAATGCAGAAGCTCAGAGTAATGGAGGTGGGGGCAGCTGAGGGAGGACAGGAGGTACAGAAGAAGGGACAGAGTATAACAACATGTGAGTGGAGATGGCACAATGAAGCCAATTACTCTGAATGTTGACCTAAAAATTAATAAAACAAAGCTGGGCGATAGTGGTACATGTCTTTGATCCCAGAACTTGGGAGGCAGAGGTAGGTGAATCTCTGTGAGTTTGAGGCCAGCCTAGTCTACAAGAGTTAGTTCCAGGACAGGCTCCAAAGCTACAGAGAAACCATGTCTCAAACCCCCCCAAAAATTAATAAAAGAATGGTGTTTGCAGCAATAACAATGAAGAGCTCCCTCCTGGAACATCCCACTGTGACATAGTGGCTTGTCTGTGCTTGGTAAGAGGAGCCACAACTAAAAACCATGGCATGCTGGGCACAATGACTGAACACGAGAGAGTCTAACCCAAGCCTCAGCTGTGTCCATGGCCAGCAAGAGATCCAGAACAGTGAGTGCATTAGAATGGAACCTGGTTGCACAGGAATGAGGTTCAATGGCTCAGAAGGACTGCAATGTAAAGCTGGAATGGTGTGCGTGTGTGTGTGTGTGTGTGTGTGTGTGTGTACATACAAGTGTGCACACATACAATCACAGTTGAATAGCTGAGAATGTGTCTAGCATGTGAAAGACCGCGGCTTCCATACCCAGAACCAAACCCCAAAACTAGGCTCTGCTAGAGAAAGGCTGGACCTCTGGATACAATTTTCTTGGCTGGAGAGTACTCAAAGGTAGAACACAGGCTTAGTGAACACTAGGTTCTGGGATCCATCCCCAACATAGAAGGATGAATTAGGGGAGGAAGGAAGGAGGGAGGGAGGGAGGGAGGGAGGGAAAAGCACACACACACACACACACATACACACACACACATGCACACAAAGAGAGAGAGAGAGAGAGAGAGAGAGAGAGAGATCCCTTTGAGTTGCTGGACTGAGAAACACCCTAACATTTCTTAAAATTCAGGGAGAGACACTAATAGACTCAAGACTATTTTTAATTGGGAAAATTAGAGATATCTTCTTGTTGTAGCCCCAACTTGCAAAATGAATCCCATGTCTGCCCATAGTTTTGTTATGTTGTCTGTTGCCAGAGGCTGCTCATTCATTCTCAGATGCCCAGACCAAAAATAATCACTGAGAGATTATATTATTTGCAATACTGTTTGGCCAATAGCTTAAGCATATTGTTAAGTAGCTCTTATATCTTCACACATTTCTATTAATCTGTGTATCGCCATGTGGCTGTAGCTTAACAGCAAGATTCCTGTGCATCTATCTCCTGTAACAGATTAGCATGCCAGCATTGGCCAAGAATTTCCATGTAAAGTCTAAAAAAAATTTTTTTAAAGGCTTCTAGACACACAAAAACGGGATCCAAGTGCAGTCTTCCCGGTAAGCCACCACTTCGTGGTGGTACACAGATTATTAGAAATGGGTTAATTAAGATGTGAGAGTTAGCGAAGAA
>LOEQ01000395.1:21365-41057 GCA_001685075.1 Bramus lutescens
ATTTGCACATATTATCTTTCCAAACACTAGATTATTGTTCAAAGTACTACACTAATTCTTTCTTGGGGTTGAAGTATATGAGCATTCGTAAAGGCTAACTAATTATCATGAAAGAACAAATTCTGGCTGCTTTGCCCCTTCTCTTAAATCCAGAGGATTTAGTTGTTGATAGCATAAAGGTCCCCAGGATGTATACCAAATATCTGCAAGTTACTGGAGAGGAAAAACTTACATAGTATAGTCCCTGGACAAAATTTAGCTCACCATCTATCTTCATGCATTCATGAACGAACATTTTTGCATTTAAATTGATTGGAAAAATCAAAGAACATTATCTGATAAAAGCTGAAAATATTTGGAAATTCAAATTCTACAGTCTGTAAAACTATACTAGCATGGAGCTATATTTGTCTACTACCTATCAATGACAAGTTGACTGGATGTGACTGACGCTGTTCGTGTTGCCTACAAAGCCTAAAACATTTACCATTTGGTCATTACAAGAAACTTTCCCAACACTTGTAATAAGTTAGTTTCACAAACAAATCTAAAAACACAAAGATAAGGATTCTTCAAATATGAAATGAGCTTAATTGTATTTAGTTTACTGTAAATATGCCTCCAAGGAGGAGACAAAAAGAGGTTGAAAAAGAAAAAGAAAGTCTCAGTGGGACAGTTAAATTCCAAATCCATAATCCTGGGTTTTCCAGTCTTGATGTGCTATCTATTTTGGATTCACCATCATTGCTCATAAATACAGTATTTCGTCATAGCTTCTTACTGCTTATGTTTCCACACATAACTCCCACAGATGGCTGCGTGGCTCCACACAGTTGAGATCACTACGTAATCCGTAGTTAAGTGTACATGTGCAAGCCAAACAGCAAGACTTGGCTTTTCGGGAAGGCCTACACAGACGTTCTCATGAACACCACCTACATACAGGCCCATGTTTACAGGTTGTTTTGTCACCAACAAAGCTCTGAAGGACGGAACTGATCACTAAGCCTAACCAGCTCACCCTGCCCCTCTCTGGTCTGGTGTGGATTCTAGAAACCATATATGGATTTGAGGTCTGTTCCACAGGAGGGAATTCCATGCCTGGTATTCTAATCCTCGTCAAAAGTCCGTGGTGTGGGAGATCCTAGGCCCTAGGCTAGAACTTGCTGTTGTTATTTCGCTCAGTAGTTATATTGTGAAATTGCTTCCAAATATTGATAAACAATTGATAAACAGCATTGTGATTGGGGACTGAATGCACCTTCAAGCAATGGTAAGCCCGACAAGACAGGGGTAGTAACTATGATGGAGAGGTTGCAACCTGGAGCAGATGCTGTAGTGACATTTCATTTGTATTTTAATAAATAAAGCTTGCCGGAAGATCAGACAGTACAACAGCCCCACTGGTCAGCCTTACAGGCAAGGCAGTGGTGACACACACCTTTAACCCCAGTAGCCACACTAGTTTTCTGTAGAAACCAGGCAGTGCATACCTTTAATCCCAGTGGTACACACCTTTAACCCCAGCCCTAGGGAGGAATGCAAAACGGGAGGAGACAACTCTCAAGCACAGTCTCCTTCTGAGATTCCCGGAGACAGGATCGCCATTTCGGACTTAGGTAGAATCTGTTTTGCTGACTGTTTTGCTTTTCTGACCTTCAAGTTGAACTCCACTATCTGTCTCTGGGTTTTTATTTATCGTCCTACATTAACCACTTCATGGGAACCAGACTGCTCCTCTCAAGTAGTAATACATTTAGCAACTTCTCTGACCACCCTCCTCATGATCAAGCAGGCTTATTAACCAACACTACTAAATTATGCATGCCTCCAGCACCCTCAGCCCGACCCTTTTTCTTCGTACATCTAGAGCTCATATCAGGACTCCAAAGACAAACTTGGAGTCACTGCACCCTGTTATATGTTCCTTTTCTTGACTCACCACGGTTACATCTCCCTCTAGTTTGTATAGGTAGTCATCTCTTTGGTTAATATCTTAGGACCATGTCTGGGAATAGTATTTTGGAATTCCTGGAGCAAAGGCTTTTGTCCTAAATCTTTAGTTAATGTTATAAGATGAAAATATTTTTCTAAAAAATCTAGTTGGGATAGGATCAAAAGGGCTATCAGCAGCAACTACTTTGCTTTCATTTGTTCATAAAATATTCTTGATAATACTATGGTCATAAAAAAGCAGATTAGAATTAAATAAATCCAGCTGTTACTTCAAACAGATACATCCAACATCCTAGAATTAAACTAAGCTATCCTGTGTTTTCCTCATTAACCTCAATAAACATAAATCACACTGCAATAAAGAACTTATGAAGAGAACTTAGGAAATAATAATCACTCTTCATATGTAATGTAAAAATCCTATTATGCTTCTAGAAATTGTATTAAGGATATTTCACATAAAATCTGCTCCTATTTAGCCAGAAAGGGAAATGGCAAGGATGCTTTCAAGACACCCGCTCATCTGTTTCCTAAGCTGTAACCCACAAAAATTTTGTACAACAGAATATTTAAAAGCTTAAAATAATGATTCAGTCTTGAAATATATCAAAAATGTCAAGAAGACTGAGATTTTAATATTGCAAGTCATTTCTGAACCTTTTTCATACTAGTAAGATTGTACATCAATAAAGACAAGGTGCTACCTTTCTGAACAAGAATAAATTCTCTTGAATGTCTTTCTAACTGTCTGCCACACTCCAGTGTGGAGTGCTAGCTCAAACCTGAAGGTCTGTTTTCCTGGCTTTCTAGTTTGTTGCCCCTTCAATATCCCAATGCCTTTTTGTGGAGAAATAAAGCACTTCCAACTGAAAAAAATACTTTCATAAGCAGTTGGACCTTAGGTATTTATGACAAAGGAATTGACTGAATGAATGTTAGGCTGCCCACGATGACATAAGTATTTAAATAAGCCAATGCTCAGGGGTGGGGATTTCCTTTCACCCTTCTGGTCATGCCAATCTAAAGCAAAAAGTGTAACATAAGTAATCTTGCTTTACTCCAGTCTGTCAGAGAAAATTGGGAATTCATTGACCTGCTGCCTTGGAGAGAAACATGCAGTACTTGGGTGTTTAAATACCAGCTCTTTCTAAAGTCCTTCCTAGCTGGAATCTGTTCAGTAACCCTCCCATTTCTTTTGGATTGCAAATCTGTGGCAAATTCTCTTGGCCCAACATTTTGAAGAACCCCCATCACCTCTGTCACTGCAGAAGATGTTGGAAACTGGAAAGAGCCACATATCCTAGGAGACGAGTGTTGCCAAATGAAAGAACATTGGGTTTTCACCAAGGCCAAAGAAGAATGCAATGATTGAGCTCTCTTTGAAACTCGGGGCACTGATGAACTCTTTGGAGAAACTTTTTAACCTAAGGCCAATTTTTCTTAGCTTAGCTGCAGAAGGCGGTGGTCTCTTGGCTTAGCTAAAGCAACTTTTCACCTCTGTGTTCTCTGTGTATGCTGGGGATACATCACTACCCATAGCCATGGCAGGACACTCCCCTCTTGTTGAACCATATACAACTTTAAATATTAATTGAAGAACCACCACAACCAAGAAAACCAAATTAAAGCACTGCACTCAGAAGAATGACAATAGATTTTAAAACAAGAAAATGAACATAAACAAAAAGATCATTTGCATTAAGTTTTTTTGTAAATAGCATATTTTTCTATATTAGTATTTGTTTTCTCAACATATGCATATAGTCACAAGGTGTGGGGGAAACTTGTCTGCTGAACAAATTAAGTTACTTTAATGGTCACTTAGGTTTAAAAAAAAGGAAAAAAGAAAATGTCATCTCAGAAAGATAAAAGACAAGCCAAATGAGAGACCATAATTTTGTGCCTCCCGTAACTTGGCTTACATAGATTTGCGCAGAACCTATAAAATCCTGTATTCTGTCAATCCAGTTCAATTAATATTTTCACCAGTAGGTCATATTGACTGTGGCACCTGCTGAGTCGCATTTAATCTATTTGTTTCAAGAAGTTGAAGTACTTCTAAGAACTCACGCTAAGAAACTCTGGCTCTAGCGAATACTACTAATAATTATCATTAATTGGGTGGTTAATTTATGCAGAACATCCTAATGTTTTACTTGCATTATTTTACTTAATCTGCATAGTTATCCAAGGATGTATATCAAGCATTTAAGATCTGTTTTGTATCGTTCTTTTCACTAGCAAACCTCCTACCTCCTTCATCAAAGGTCAACCTAAGAGCAGAATGACACCTTTGGAATTAGGCATCAGGTGAGTCACCACAAAATGCTAGTGGCTGAATTCTAATGAGAAGAGCTCACCTCAAGGGACTTCTAGTAACCGTCCATCTTATTTAATTAGCTTCAAAGGAAACAAAACCATTTTCTATGAGAAATAACCCTTAAAACATTGTCTGAGAAACTATTAAAATGTTCTTCTCAACTCTATATGCTGGGAATATGAAATCACTTAAAGGGAATATTAAATACTTTTTTCATCACATTAAAGAATTCTTTGCAGTATTTTTAAAGTAATTAAATTGGCTCATTTTAGTGCTCTAAATTCTGGCCCACTTTGATAATCTAAACAAAAATACAGATATAAAAATGACATAGATATTAATGTTCTTTGATTGGAGATTGTTGTTACGACCCAGAAGTACAGAAGATTGACAGCAATCCAATGCAACTTTAGTTTGTGCTCAGTCCACAAATGCACACAGAGCCAAATGAACCTCATAGGATTTATTGAGTTAAAAAACAGAAAGAGGACACAGAGGTAGCTCAGTGGGTAAAATGGGTAAAATGCCTGATACGCAAAGTTAAACACTGAAGTTCAGATCCCCAGAACCAAGTGAAAGTCGAACAAGGCTATAATCCTGGAATGGTGTTGAGGGACGGAAAGATACAGGCTTGCTGGCCGGTCAGGCTAGCAGAAGCTTCAAGTGGCTTTAGCATATATACTGCAAAGCCCACCTCCCCAGTGACATGCTTCCTCCAAAAAGGCCACACCTCCTAAGAGTACCATTCCCTATAAGCTTATGGGGCAATTACATTTAAACTACCACATAAAGAGATCAATTGATATGAAAAGTAAGTGAGATCTCTTGGACAAACTCATACACATTAAAGATTGTTATGATGCAGGTGTAGCATGAATAATAAAAAAAACAAGAAGACAGATGTTGGGGTTCAACCTGAAGGTCAGAAAAGCAAAACAGCCAGCCACTGGCTCTTACCTCTTCCTCAGTCTAAAATGGTGATCCTGCCTCCAGGAATCTCAGAATGAGACTGTGCCTTTGAGCTGTCTCCTCCTGTATTATATTCCTCTCTAGCTCTGGGATCAATGACGTGCACCATTGGGATTAAGGGCAAACTAGTGTGGCTACTGGGAATAAAAGTCTGTGTCACCACTGCTTGGTCTGTAAGGCTGACCAGTGTGGCTGTTTTACTCTCTGATCTTCAGGCAAGCTTTATTTATTAACAGACAAATGAAAGTAGTATACTTACAAATACAGCAGGGAAGTGTGCACTCCCAACATTGCCATTATCTAAGTTTTGGAGTTGCTTCCTGTGCCTGAACTATTATTCTTTTGGGGCCTTTGTCTAACTAGCTGCTTCTAGCACCAGCTACCAGTCATACTTTTCCAAAGATCACTCAGAGGGAGTCTTTTCCTTGCAGAACTTTTCAGGTGTGTGTCCTTGATAAATGTTTGCCTTCTGTCTTTAGATTACAGGCTTTGAGAGAAAGAACAAAGACTTGGCTCCTTTCCTTCTCAGTTCTCTGCATCTAACAATGACAATCTCACAGTAGAGCAATGGTTCCCAACCTTACTATTGCTGCGACCCTTTAATACAGTTCCTCAAGTTGTGGTGACTGCCAGCCATAAAACTATTTTCATTGCTATTTCATAACTGTAATTTTGCTACTGTTATGAATCGTATTGTAAATAGCTGATATGCAGGATGGTCTTAGGGCAACCCCTGTGAAAGAGCTGTTCCATTCCAAAGGAGTTGTGACCCACAAGTTGAGAATGACTGAAATAAATGACCTTGCCTTTTACTGGTAGCAGCTTATATAAACGAACTGGGAGCCTACCTCCTCTGGGAAACATAGGCGAATGCTCTGTTTATTTCAGATTTTCCCCTTAAGGAGGTTGTTGTAGGCTCTCCCATTGGGTTCTGAACAAGATAGCTAAAAGGGAGCAAACTAGGGGATGTCAAGACCTGCCTGGTTTTTAAGAGCAACTCTAATTTCATTGTTTTGATTTAAGAATAATTTAAAGAGTTGTAACGTGTTCCAAACCATTGGATATATAGCTGTCTCTGACACCCAATGAGAAAGAAGGACTGTGCGTTTACAGCATCACAATACCCTACCTTCAGATGATGTACCAGCCTCAGCAACCTAAGTATGAAGCTGATACCCATTTACTCACTTGCTTCCCGTGAAGATCTTCCTCATGCAAACATCAGTCTCAGTCCACAGGAAGCATAGTGAACCACATAAAGAGCAAGTCTGCCTGTCTTTCCACTTCAGAGATGGGAAAGCCACATGACATTGCTCGTCTCTAGAACCTTCTTTAAACTCCTTAATGAAACAAAGGAAGATGCCAAAAATGACAATGAAAAGTTTAAGATCTTTCCAGTTATGCAATTCCTTTTGACCCTGGAGAATGTTTTCTAGAGACAGTAGTGATGCTATTCCTATGTTGATAGTGAAGAGCTTGAAATTTGAAACAAGGTATGTAGACCCGTCGAATATTCTGTATTTAAGTGTTTGCATCCAACAATTCAATACCAGAACATGTCCATCAGCCATAGTAAACATTTTGGAGCAAGAACTTATGTTTCTGGCTACCCAAAATAATAAACTGCATTTTGCAGTTATCTTAGAAGTAAGTATGTATTTGTGAATCAAAGTGATAGACCATATCAAATGCATAGAGGAATGAATACATCTTCTGATGGTTCTCTTTCTCAACAGCTGGAGATTGGATATAGATGGACCATCAAGAGGTGTGAGGGGATGGTACCACTCTTGTGATGGGGAAGACAGGAAAAGCCAGGCAGTCGGAACCAGTGCCCTAGCCTTGTGCTTCGAAGGCAGCTAAGATGGAAATGCATGTTCATTGTGCATGACCCACTGCTACCTTTTGTTTTAAAGATCAAACTCACATTCTAACACAATGAACTCCCTGGATGATCCAGAGGTAGCAGTGTGATCCAGCAAAGTATGGGTTCTGAGTGGGAAAGGACCTTTGAGGTTCTGTTCCACCTCTTCACTCCACTGAAGTGAAGACTGGAGCTAGAAGAGTAGACACATCTCTTGATCGCCACAGCTAGCTGACAGTAGACCAGGTTGTAGGCATCCTGAATTCTAGCTCATCCTTACCCTTTCTGGTGCAATTAGCAAAACTCCATAGAAGCGATTTTAGACTCTCCCTCTTGGAAGCCTGAACAACTTATTACTTGGGACCAAACACCTCCTTTGTCTAAGAATGCAATAAACAGGTACATTTCAAGAAGGCTGCTCAACCTTCCGCCATTAGAAGGAAATAAGACACAGCAAGGCCCAGGCCCCTTCTCAGTGGCTATTGCTGGGAACAGATGGAGAAGGAGGACTCACACTTGTACTTCTTGCCTAGTTAACCCTTGCCTTTAACGTTCCCATTTTCCTCAATGAAACTGGTTGTTCTCACTGTGAAAACTCACCACAAAATGTCTGGGAAATAGAAGCATGAAGACAGAAAGTCAGAAGGGATCTACGTTTTCAAACTTGGTCCTATAATGTTATGGGGAACAATCATCAAGCACATGAAATTTTCTATAAAAACTAGTGGAGTTGTTTTTATTTTCTCTTTGCTCTTTGGGGGACCACCATCCCACTCCCAAATAAATATATGGAGGTTTATTCTTTCTTATAAATGCCCAGCCTTAGCTTGTCTTACTTCTAGCCAGCTTTTCTTAATTTAAATTATCCCATCTACTTTTTTCCTCTAGGGTTTTACCCTTTTCTATTTCTATATATCTTTTCTTTCCTTCTTATTCCATTTCTGACTGTTTGGCTGGGTGGTAGCCCCTGGTATCTTCTTCTCCTTTTCTCATTCTCCTTTTTTTCTTACTTTCTCCTTCTATTTATTCTCTCTGATTGGCAACCCCACATTTCCCTCTCTTGCCTAGCTGTTCAGATCTTTATTAGACCAATCTGGTATTTTAGGCAGGCAAAACAACACAACTTCCCAGAGTTAAACAAATGCAACATAAAAGAATGCAACACATCTGTGCATCATTAAACAAATTTTCCACAGCATAAGCAAATGTAACACATCTTCAACTAATATTCCACAACAAACTTGCAATAGGGAGTAACTTCAACTGTCAAAGGAACAGTAAAGGAAACATACAAATCATCTAAATATCTACCATGGGTCACAGCTCTCTTTGGAACAGGGAAGACATAGCAGTGACTAAGACAGTTGCCAAAGGCATCATAGAAAGTAAACAATGTATTCTAGATATTAGCAAGGTCCTTGAGCATCAACCTTCTATCCATTCTCCCTCTATCCTTAGATACCCTGCTTATACTTAATTGTGAAACTATACGCTTACATTTGAATTTCACAAAATTCCATTTCTACATGCCAGTATGGCATACTTCTTACCGTCCTCATTTTCATCAAACACTGGTGCTTTGCTTGAAGTGTTGGCTCCCATGATCAAGTCTGCACTGACCTGGACACTCTAGTTACAGTATGCTGGAAGAAATACTCATTGTTGTGCAGTGCAGGTCCTGGAAAGTCAGCTGGTATCTACAGAACAAAAGAAAGAAAGAAAGGAAGGAAGGAAGGAAGGAAGGAAGGAAGGAAGGAAGGAAGGTCCAATTTGTGTTGTCCATATACTCACAGGAACGTGTTCAAACTCCCTGCCCCTTAAAGAAAAATGAGTCCTTCCCCACCCCCACTGCTGCCAGAAGCCATCAATTGTGGAGAGCTACCTTTCAGTATCCTAAAAATATGGAATGTTTCACAAATTCGCATGTCATGCTTGTGTAGGGGCTATGCTAATCTTCTCTATATCAGTCCAATTTTAGTATATGTGCTACTGAAGCAAGCACCCCTGTTGAATGTTAAAGGAACTCTCAAAGCTCCCTCCTAAACTTCACAAGGCAGGCCTCCATTGTTTGCACTGCTCTCAACATTCTCTTTTAAGTTCCCACAAAACAGCTCAAGCTTTGAACACTCCTTGGCTTCTCTCACCCAAAGTTCTTTCACAGACCTCCCAAAACACGGTCTGGTCTATCAGCAATGTCCCACAAACCTCATACCAATTTCTGTCTTAGGATTTCTGTTACTGTGATAAAACACCAAAAGAAGCTTGGGGAAGGAAAGTGGTTATTTCAGCTTATAGTTTCATATCACAGTCCATCACAAAAGGAAATCAGGGCAGAAACTGAAGCAGGAGCCGTGGAGGAACACTTCTTACTGGCTTCACCCTCTTGGATTACTCAATTTTTTTTTCTTGTTTTGTTTTTATTATTATATATCTTAGCACCACCTACCTAGAGGTGACACCACCCAGAATGCACTGGGCCCTCCCACAATAATCATCAATTAAGAAAATGGCTTACCGGTTTGCCTACAGGCTGATTTTATGGAGGCATTTTCTCAGTTGAGGTTCTGACTCTCAAATGACTCTGTGTCAAGTTGAAAAACAAGCAAAAAACTAGCCAGTACAGTATCTGCTTTTGGCTACAAGATAGATTGGCTGAGCCTCTTCTGGTATACTGTTGCTTTTTCCTTATTCTTTGTCAGGAGTTACACTAATACATAAACTGTACATTTTGTTGTTTTGGTTTCTTTATATATCCCTGTCTGCCCTGGAACTTGCTGTATAAACCAGGCTGATGTCAAACTTAAATTGCACATTTTTATTTTATGATGTTAGAGACTGAACTCAGGGTAAGAGCTGAACCACTAAACTATATCTCCAGCCTTGTGCTTTGTGGACTGGATGACTCAGCATTTTCACTGAGTATAATTTCATCCAAGTTAAAATAGAGTCATCCAGGTTGTGTATCAATGATTTGTTCCTTTTTGTTTGTTTGTTTTTTGTTTTTTGAAACAGGGTTTCTCTGTAGCTTTGGACTCTGTCCTGGAACTAGCTCTTATAGACCAGGCTGGCCTTGAACTCGCAGAGTTCCTCCTGCCTCTGCCTCCCAAGGGCTGGGGTTAAAGGTTTGTGCCACCAACCACCTGGTTAATTTGTTCCTTTTTTTTATTACTATATAATATTGCATGGTGTGGGTGAACCATAGTTTAACCATTCATGTGTTGGAGGGCATCCACTCTGCTTTCCCTTTTTATTGATGAGAAATAAAACTGCTATTAATTCTGATAATTTATATCTTTTTGTTTTATTTATGTACAAGATCTTATCATTTGTAATTAATGGTGATCTCAGTTTTTTAAGTGTATGAGTGTTTTGCTTGCATGTATGTATATGCACCACATGCATGGAAATCAGAAGAGGGTGTTGGATCCCCCAGGATTAGAGCTATAGACGGTTGTTTTGCTTCTTGGCCTTTTGGCTAAGATCAAGTGTAGACGGTTGTGAGCTGCCATGTGGATGCTGGGAACTGAACTTAGGTCCTCTGCAAGAGCAAGTGATCTTAACCTTTGAGCCATCTCTCCAGCCCTAAATTACTGACAGTTTTATTTTGTGCTTTATAATTTATATGCTTTTTATTTTTCATGTCTTACTGAATTGACTGGAGCCTTTAGTACAATATTGACTAGAGGTACTAATTGTGAATTTCCTTGTGTTACCTTAGAAGAAAAATTTCATGGTTAAGTAAGATGTTTATTATAAGGTTATTAGGGCTTTAATTTAATTATTTATTTATTTATTTTTGGTTCTTCAGGACAGAATTTCTCTGTATAACAGCCCTGGCTGTCCTGGAATTCACTTTGTAGACTAGGGTGGCTTTGAGTTTACAGAGATCCACCTGTCTCTGCCTCCCAAGTGCTGGGATTAAGGCGTGCACCACCACCTCCTGGCTTGACCTAATTTTTAATTTGTTTATTTATTCATTGAGAATTTCATACATATATAAAGCATTTTTTGATCATATCCACAAGTTCTCTCTCCTGTATCTCAGGCTGACCTCAGACTCACTGTATATCTGAGAATAACCTTGAACTCCTAACTCCACCATGGATTATATTATCCATGCTGGGATTATAGGCATGTCCCATTGCATACTGTTTGTGTTGCCTGGAATCAAGCTCAGGGCTACATGCATGCTAGGCAGGTACTGTACCACCTGATCTATGTCTGAAGCTCTAAACCTAAGGAGCCAGAGAGATGGCTTAGTGGGTGAAGACGCTTTTTGGCAAGCCTGACAATCTGAGTTCAATCCCTGGGAACCATATGACCACCAGATGTGCTGTGGCACACTCATGCCCTGCTACATACAATAAATAAATTAATAAATTTTAAAAAGTTAACTCTAAGGACCTGTTAGTTATATCTCAATAGTAGAGTATTGCTTAACATGTACAAGGTCCTGGGTTTAATCATTAACATAGAAACAAACAAATAAAAAGCAAGTTAAGGGAATTTTCTTGAGTCCTACCTAGCTTTTACAAAGTGTATGTAGTGGCAATGACTATTGAAAATGAAATGCTCTTCTTATAATGTTAAACCGACTTTACATTCCTGGAATGCACTGAACTTGATTATTGTATGCTTTTCTCTCTCTCTCTCTCTCTCTCTCTCTCTCTCTCTCTCTTTTGAGACCAAGTTTCTATATGTACACTTGGCTGTTCTGGCATTCACTCTGTAGACCAGGCTATCCTCAATGTTAGAATTCCGAATTCTGCCTGCCTACCTCTGCTTCCTAAACACTGGTATTAAAGGCTTGCACCACCGTGCCTGGCTCTATTTTTCTTTTCTATTGTTGAGTTTTATGCTATGGTCTATAGGGAAATGACTTTTAATTTCCTATTCTTTTTTGTTTGTTTTTGTTTTTTGAGACATATGTAGCCCCAGCTGTCCTGGAATTCACTCTGTAGACCAGACTGGCCTCAAATTTACTGAGATCCACCTGCCTCTGCCTCCTGAGTGCTGGGATTAATGGCGTGTGCCTCCACACCCAGTATAAGGGTGCTAGAGAGATGGCTTAGGGCTTAAGAGCACTGGTTATTCTTCCAGAGGATCCAAGTTCAAATTCCAGCACCCACATGGTGGCTCAAAACCGTAACTCTAGTCCCAGGAGGTATAGCACTCTCTTCTGGTCTCCACAGACACTACATAAATATGATATACACACATTCATGCATGCAAAACACCTATACATGTAAATAAAAATAATGATTAAAAATATTTTTAAATGTATGTTTTTGTGTGTGTGTGTGATGCAGAGGGAGGGGTATACAATGTGCTGTGGTGTATGTATGGAGGTCAGAAGACATATTGTGAAGTCACTTTTCTTTTTCTACCTTTATGTGGTTTTAGGGATCAAACTTAGGCTGTCAGGCTGGGCAGCAAGTGCCTTTATCCACTGAGCCCTGAAGTCATTCCCCTTTTGACAGTGTTCCTTATTTATTATGTCTCATGTAGTCCAGGCTGGGCTTGAACTCAGAGATCCTCCTAGCTCTGCCTCCAGAGTACTGGAATTAAAGGTGTGTGCCACCACCGCTCAGAAAATTCTTTCTCTTTTTGAGATACATACAGATTGATATAAAGCTATTTATGTTAACATCTCATGACACTTTTACAAATTTACTTATTTATTGTTATCATTATATGTGTATGATGTTAGACAGGGTGCATACCACAGCATGTAGAGGTGGGAGGACATTTTTTTTCAGACAGGGTCACTCTATGTAGTGCTGAAGCAATGACTCTCATCTCCCAGCTTAGTTCTTTCTATGCCTTTTGTTTCAGTGGTGACTGTGTGTGATAGCGTGTACTGTGTACTGTTCTCCAGACATGATGTCCAGTTAGAAGCACTGCTAGTTTGCACTTGCATCACTGGCCTCTAAGACTCTTGCCTGTCTTGGGAGGGAATTTTTTCATATAGCCTTTACATGATCTTTCTATCATTTCTTCTCAGTATCATTGAAAGTTAATTATCTTTCTCATGAGAGTTCTTAAGGGAGTGTTCCTCCCTGTCAGGGGCCTGTTTACTTACCAGGTGTGTTTGACTTCAGGTGATCATGTTTTTGAAGAAGAAGGAGAAGTTTATCAGCCTGATGCTGAAGCACATAGGCACCTCAGCTCTCATGGACCTGCTGCTGCGCCTGGTCAGCTGTGTGGAACCAGTTGGTCTCCGGCAAGAGGTCCTACATGTGAGTGCTAGGGACTGTGTGTTAATGTGTGGGAACCCCGTCTCATTCTTCATGGGAAGATGCATCAGGCCAGGCCACTTGTGTCAGGGAGCCCGTCCCCAAGTTCTTCACTCAGTCTCTCAACATGGCCTGCTTATCTGTACTCTTGTCTGCTGTAGCCCATTCAGAGGCAAAGAGCAGAGGTGCCTTCTTCCAAAACATGGCCCCTTGCTCTCTCCTGCCCTTTACCTCACCCAGGCACCTACACAGGCCTTAGAGGTGTGGGCTCCAAACCCAAGTGCTACTTTGAGGAAAGTACAAGCTGACTGGACTAGCTGAGGGTGGGGTGTATGGAGTGTGGATGCTGCTGTGCTGCTGGGAAAGACATTGTAGTAGTTAGTCCCTGAGAAAAGCAGGTGCCCAGCCTACAGGGAAAGCCAAGCAATTGAACCTTTGTTTTCTCACTCTGAGAATCAAGTGTCACTTAGATGGTCCTACTCAATGAGCATAGTGCTACAAGACAGTAATCCTAGCAACTGAGAGGTAGAGGTAGAATTGTGAGCTCCAGGCTACTAAGGGCTACATGGTGTCTTATAATATATATGTTACCTACCCTGGGTCAATAAAGAAATAAAAGATGTTATAGTTTTTCTTTTTTCTTATTTTATGTTGTTATGTTTTGTTATTTCTTAGAAGCCTGTCATTTTCTTTTACTCTTATTCTTCTGTCATATATTATATCCTGACTGCAGCTTCCCCTGCCTCTACTCCTCCTAGTACCTTCCCCCACCTCCCCTCTCCCAGATCAACTCCTGCTCTTCTTTCCTTTAAAAAAAAACAGGACGATGGTGGTGCACGCCTTTAATCCCAGCACTTGGGAGGCAGAGGCAGGCAGATCTCTTGTGAGTATGAGGCCAGCCTGGTCTACAGAGCTAGTTCCAAGACAGCGAGGGCTATTACACAGAGAAACCCTGTCTCAAAACACAAAACAAGCAAACAAAGGGCAGGCTTCCCAGGTATACCCACTAAACATGGCATAACAAGATACAATAAGATTAAGTACAAACCTTATATCATGGCTGGACATGGTATTTCAGGAGGAAAAGGGTCCCAGTCTCAGGCAAAAGAGTCAGAAACAACTCCACTCCCACTGTTGGGATTCTCACAAGAACACCAAGCTACACAATCATGAGGTATATGCAGAGGACCTAGCTCAGACCCGTGCATGGTCCACATTTGTCACTTCAGTCTCTGTGAGCCCCTGTGAGCCTTGCTTATAGAGTTGATTCTGTGGGCCATGTTCTCATGGTATCCTTGACCCTCCGGCTCCTATAACCCTTCCTCCCCCTCTTCTGCAGGGTTCCTCTGGCTCCACCTAGTGTTTTCTATGGATCTTGGTGGATACAGATTTTGGGGGGAATGTAGAGTCAGGAGGAACTGGGAGGAATAGAGGGGGGAAACTAATCAGGATACATTGTACAAGAAAAGAATATTTGCAATAAAAGTGAAAGTAAATAAAAGAATAAAATAAAGTGGTGGTTACTCTCACTCTTAAGTGTATATCTCATTTCCTTATGGCATAATATTCAGTGAATGCAGCATGTACATTAGCATTGCTAAGTATTTGTTGGAAGCTGATTTAGTTACTTTTTATTTATTATTTATTATGTATATTGTATTCTTGTATGTATGCCTGCAGGGCAAAAGAGGGCACCAGATTTCATTATAGATGGTTGTGAGCCACTATGTAGTTGCTGGAAATTGAACTCAGGACCTCATGAAGAGCAACCAGTGCTCTTTATCTCTGATCCATCTCTCTAACTCCTTAGTTACTTTTCTATTGCTCATTTAAAACATTATATTGGTCAGGGTTCTCTAGAGTAACAGAACTTATAGAATGAATCTCTCTATATAGATATAGAAAGTTGATTTATTAGAGTGACTTAACAGACTGTGGTCAAGCTACTCCAACAATGGATGCCTATGAACACAAGGTCCAAGAATCCAGTAACTGTGCAATCCATGAGGCTGGATGTCTCAGCTGTCTTCAGTAAATGCTGGAATCCTGAAGAAGTAGGCTCTAATGCTAGTGAAGGAATGGACTTGGTAGGGAGGTGAGAACAAGCAGGCAAACAGAGAGAGCTTCTTTCTTTCATGTCCTTTATGTAGACTGCCAGCAGTAGGTGTGGCCCACGTTAGAGGTTGGTCTTCCCATCTCAGAAGATTTGGATTAAAGGTGTGTCTTCCCACCTCAGATACAGACTAGAAGTGGATCTTCCCACTTCAAACCAAGCAAAATATCTTCACAGTGTGCCCCAATTTTGGGTTTTAGTTAATGCCAGATATAGTCAAGTTGACAACCAAGACTAACCATCACAAACCCTATGACCAAGGCAATTTTTTTCTTTTCTTCCTTTTTTTGTTTGTTTTGTTTTTGTTTATTAAAGTTTTTATTGAAGTTTGTTTATCAAATAATTTGTCTGTGTATAGTCCTGGATGTCCTAGAACTTGCTCTGTAAACCAGACAAGGATCCACCTGTCTCTGCCTCCGGAGTGCTAGGATTAAGGGCTTGCACCACCACACCTGGTGTAATCAAGGCAATTTAAAAGAAAGTATTTAATTTGACTTAGGGTTCTAGAGGGTTAGAGTCCATGATGGTGGAGCAAAGAATGGTGGCAGAAACAGCCAGAGCTCACATCTTGAACCATCAGTAGAAGGCAGTGAGTGAGCACACTGGGGATGGCAAGAATCTTTTGAAATCTCAAGCCCACTCCCAATAGCACACCTCCAACAAGGCCACACCTCCTAATCCTTTCCAAACAGTTCCATTAACTGGGGACCAAGTATTCAAACATAAGATCCTATGGAGGCCATTCTCTTTGAAACTACCACAGAAGACTGCATAGCCTTTTGCCTTTCACCTTTCACTTGTGCTCCTCATTCACATTATGAAGCATCCCTGTTGGGGCATTTCATCTCTGCATGAGGAATCTGAAGTGCAGAGTACAATGTGCACTAGTAGAACCTATCTGCCAGCTCTGCTGTGGCCTGACATCATTTCACTGGGTCTCCATTGCCCTTGACCTTGAGCAGTGTTGGCTTCAGCCTTCACAGTGCTCCTACTGCCACATCACAGTCCTGCCTTTCAGATCCTAGGAAGACCATCATGGCACAGGGGTTGAAATTTGTCTCATTTCACATCAGGCTGGCCTCTGGGCTCCATTCTGTTCATTGTGTACTTTAGGTTTCAGAAATGATGTGTCCTGTGCTATTAAGACAGATGGTCAGTGACCTGCCCATTTAAACTCTTTGAGCCATTCCCAGGGTTCATTGCATCATTTTGGTTCTTCCTGGGTCTAGATAGGCATGTCAGAGTATCCAGGAGATAGGGACATATGAGTTTCTGCTATACCAAAGGACTTTCTTCCATTTAGTTAGATATAAGCAGATACTGAACTGGACTTATTTTCTCTCTTTTTAGTGGCTTAATGAGGAGAAGATCATCCAGAGACTTGTGGAATTGATCCATCCTCATCAGGATGAAGATGTGAGTGTGGTGCTCACAAAGCCCACCTTCTTTCATGAGAAGTCCCACACTTGTGCTGTGGGGACACATGCTACTCTGGGGAGGGGCAAGGCACTTCTCTCCTTTGAAGAGGACCATTAGATACTTTCTTTCTCTAATATCTAGGCGATTTTGTTCTTACTGAAAATAAATACAGGCCAGGCATGGTAGTGCACGCCTTTAGTCCCAGCTCCTGGGAGACAGAGGTTGGTGATTCTCTGTGAGTTCAAGGCCAGCCTGGTCTACATAGTGAGTTCTAGGACAGCCAGGGCTACATAGTGAGAACTTGCCTCCAAAACAGTTTAAAAAAAAATCTATGTATCTATCATACACATGCATATGTGTGTACATGTATACTGCACACTTATATATGCACTTATTACTTCATAAATGTGTATAATGAGACAGTTCTTTTTTTTTTGGTTTTTCAATACAGGGTTTCTCTGTGGCTTTGGAGCTTGTCATGGAACTATCTCTTGTAGACCAGGTTGGTCTCAAACTCACAGAGATCCGCCTGCCTCTGCCTCCCGAGTGGTGGGATTAAAGGCATGCGCCACCACCGCCCGGCTATGAAACAATTCTAACAGGGTTGTGTTAGTTAACTGTGGCTAAATGACAAGTCACCCTGTAGCTGAGTTGTCTGTAACAGGTACCATTATCTCTATCAGTATTGGTTTCTCTGGTCAGGGATCTTGCCATGGTCTGCTGGCTCCTCTGCTCAGGGTCTCTCACAAGGTCTGAGTCATTTCAGGACCCTACTGAAGAAGATTCACTTTCATAGTCATGTGACTTAATAGCATTCAATTCCTCAGAGGCTGCTAATCCAGGTAACCCCTCAGCTCTGTGTGAGGTGGGCTTCAGAGTGGCCATAGGGCTGACACTAAGGTAGCTGACTTTGAGGAGTGATCTGGACCCATACCAGACTTTATAAATTCAGCTCGGAAATGATGGACTTCCCTCTAATGCAGTGGTTCTTAACCTTCCTAATGTCACGGCACTTTGATATAGTTCCTCATGCTATGGTGACCTCCAACCATAAAATTATTTTTTGCCACTTCATAACTGTAATTTTGCTACCGTTATGAATTGTAATGTGATTCTGATATGCAGAATATGTGATCCCCCAAGGGGTCATGATCCACAGGTGGAGAACCACTGCTCTAATGCATTCTGCCCTTTAGACGTGAACATCTAGGTCTAACCTATATTCAAGGACGTGGACTTATAAGGGCTAAATACCAGGAAGGGCTAATCAGGGCCCTTTTTAGAAGCTTCCCTAGAAGCATGTAATGTAATCATAGAAAGAAAAGACAATTTCTACTCAATATCTCCTACTAAACTTTTACTGTACAAGACTGTTTTCTGATGCATGTGAGGAGTAAGGTCTCCATCCAGGCACCCTATAATTCAGTTCACCTCTGACCCTTGTTATGTAGTAGCAGATGGCACAGGTCTGAGGACTTAGTCACCAAGACTGTCCCACCTGCTGCTGCCTTACATCTGTGCTTCTGACTGGCCAGCTAGACATCGGATTCTCTATACACTCTTCCTTAGATACAAATAATTTGTTGCGTTTACTGGTTTATTATGAGTACAAAGAGGTGCATAGTGTAATGTATGGAAGAATGGGTGTGGAGCGTCCCTGTCTTTTCCAGGCATACTGCCCTACAGGAGCCTTCACGTTTTGCTATTCAGAAACTCGACAAACCCAGTCTTTCTGAGTTTGTTGTTGTTGTTTTTATTGAGACTTAACTGCATAGGCATTTCTGATAATAGATTTGGTGAGGCAAACCCAGTAAGACCTGTCTGTTCAGTTTCTTCTTGGACTCTGTGAAACATTACCCAATCCATGTCATGGAGCAGGAGCCCTCTAGGATGTTGAGGGTATTATAATCTACTATCAGAGTAGACCATGAGCCAGGAACTGTGGACAAAGAGCAAAAAAAATATGTTAACATATCACAGATGTTTTGAGCCATCTTCATCCTCCCTACAGTAATCAATCACTGTTGAGAGCTTGAGTCATACATATCCTTATAAGGGCTTTGCTATGCAGTGTAAATATTTGTACACACATACACTATCTTCAGCCAATACTTGACAAGTCTTCACTGCTGCCTGACCATTCTGTTTTGGCCCCTGTCTGCCCATTGAGCCTACGAAACAGCTGGGAGAAAAAAATGTTGGAGTGTAGAAGTTTTCCTATGTTAGTGATCCAAAAGGTAGAGCCTACCAGTGGTGTGAGTGTTTTAGGGTGACTGGTCTGACCCTGGTGCTCAAGGTAAGCTTAAGGCCACAGAACCAGCCTGCTTGCTTTCATTTTCCCTGAAAGCCTTACAAGTGGCTTTTTTAAAAAAAATCTCAGTTTTTCTACTGTGTGTGTGTGTGATATTGCAAAGATCAAGCTGTTTCTCTCTTGATTACTCTCATCTCCGCCCACAAGTGTTCTTAGCAAACATATGTTCTAGTTGGGATTGTGGGGTCATAACTGATGTTTCTCTAGGAATGTTGAGTTCTCTATTTTTTTTCTTAAGTGGCTTATCCTGCCCATGGGACCAATTGTAAATAATAGTAACTGCTTAATATTAACTTTAAAATATAAAATAACATGGTTACATATATAATAATTTTAGAATGTGAATCAAAGGTATAGAATTGCTGCAAAGGCATATAACATACTTTGCTATCTTGGGCCCCATTTTTAATTCCTGGGGATGGATTCAATATATCTTTAAAAAATCTAACTGGGGGGCTGGAGAGATGGCTCAGTGGTTAAGAGCACCACCTGTTCTTCCAAAGG
>LOEQ01000395.1:44521-54721 GCA_001685075.1 Bramus lutescens
CTCTCTCTCTCTCTCTCTCTCTCTCTCTCTCTCTCTCTCTCTTGGTTTTTTGAGGCACTGGGTTTCTCTGTAATTTTGGAGCCTGTCCTGGAACTTGCTCTGTAGCCCAGGCTGGCCTTGAACTCAAAAAAATTTGCCTGTCTCTGCCTCCCAAGTGCGGGAATTAAAGGGATGTACCACCACCACGTGACTTTTAATCATTTTTTAGTGATTTATTTATTCTTATTTTATGTGCATTGGTATTTTGCCTATATGTATGTCTGTGTGAGGGTATCAGATTCCCTGGAACTGGAGTTAGAGACAGTTGTGAGCTGTTATGTAGGTGCTGGGAATTGAACCTGGATCCTCTGGAAGAGGAGCCAGGGCTCTTAACCTCTGAACCATCTCTCCAGCCCTGTCTCTGACTCTTGCTGGCTTTTGGGATCCTTATCCTCATAGTGGGCTCTTTTGTCCAGCCTTCAACTTAATATGCCATGTTTGGTTGCTATTCATGGGAGGCCTGCCCTCCTCTGAATAGAAATGGAGGAGGAGTGGATGGGGGAGGCAGAGGAGAGGTAGGGGGAGAGGGACTGGGAGGAGAGGAAGGATGGAAACAGCAGTTGGGTTGTAAATTAAATGAGTAAATAAATCTTTTTCAGTGTTAAAAAAAGAAAGGCAAAATAGAAATAGTCAACTATTTCTCTTTACATTAATGTTTTTTTATTTTTCTCCCATTCTGCCCTCAGTTTCTCCTCTTTCACTTCTCCCAACCCTCACCTCACCTCCTTCCCCCCTCCCCAGATCCACTCTTCTGTTTCCCTTTAAAAAAAAAGGCAGCCTACAGGGATATCAACCAGTTATGGCTGTTAAGGATGATAATATCTTTACACTTTTTAAAAATTTTACAGCCTGTTTCCCCTCCTTCCTCTCCTCTCAGAGCCCCCCTTCTACCCCACTCCCATCCACTCCCACTCCTCCATTTCTATTCAGAGGAGGGCAGGCCTCCCATGAATCTCAACCAAACATGGCATATCAAGTTGAAGACTGGACAGTTGAGGATCAGGGTTCCAAAAGCCAGCAACAGAGTCAGAGACAGCCCCTGCTCCTTTGATGCTTTATTTATTTAGGATTCTTTTTTCTGCATTGATCTCATATTACTTCTATTAATTGGAAAATATATTTAAATATATACATAAATTTATTTAAATCTTTGGTATATATATATATATAGAGAGAGAGAGAGAGATTTATCTCAGAGAAATTGTCTTGTAAAAGCAAAACAACTGTATGGCTAGTCTGCCTCCTGTTTCTCACTTGAAGACTGGAGACTCCTGCTAGGGATTAAGGGGACAGCAAGGCAGTAAGTCCTGTGTCATTCCCCTTGCCCTTTGCTCTTGGATTTCACCCTGAAGTGTTTTGCTAAAGGGCTGAGAGCCCTCCTCTTCTCAATACACTGGTCACCAGATCATGTGTAGAGTCCTGAGTAATGTCCCTTTTCATATTTGTTTTTTTGGAAACTCAATAAGAGCTTTTTGGGAGATGCAGAGTAGAATATTGGCAAGTAATGGTGAGTGCACAGGACATGGTGCAAATACGAAGACTGCCTGCTGTCTTTATCCACAGAACAGAAGGCTTGGTGGACTCCTTTTCTCAGGGACTGGAAAAGTCATACTCTGTCAACAGCAGCATCCTGCGTGGCATCGAGCCATGGCTAAAGAATTTCCATCAGCTCCTGCTCCACCCGCCAAAGGTAAATGGCCAGGAGAGATTATTAGGGATCTTGAGAGACATATGATGATGTAATATACAGGATAAGGCAGAGTATGGAGTTAAGTGTGCTTTGACCTACCCTTTGAGATACTAACTGGAGAACCAACCACTGGGCAGATGTTAAGATATGCTGCTAGTGGGCTGGAGAGATGGCTCAGCGGGTTAAGAGCATTGCCTGCTGAAGGTTTCCAGGACTCAAGTTAAGGGTCGTTCCACATGGTGGTTCTGGTGCCCTCTTCTGGCCTGCAGGCATACACACAGACAGAATATTGTATACATAATAAATAAATATTAAAAAAAAAGATATGCTCCTAGTTAGGAATACCCATGTCGCTCTACTAGGAGAGGTCTGGGAGCAGGACATTTGCAGACTCCACAGGTAACTAAGCATCAGGTTAGCTAGCCTCTGGGTNNAGGGCACTCCTAGCCAAGGGTGGCTCAGCTCCTGGAGGCCAAGATTCCAGGGAAGCTCTTTGTTCAGTCAACAGCTCAGGGTAGTTATTGGTTTAGGCTGAAGAGGGTGACCTTCACAAAGGTCCTCAACTGCCTCCTGCCCACCAGGGCTTCTTCTCTGGCACTCTGACCCCACAGTATAGTCCTTTCCTACACAGTTCTTCCTTACTGCTTGTTTTTTGTTTTGTCTCCCCCACTAATAAGGAAGGATTTATAGAGGCAAGAACTGTTTTATTAGCCTTAAACATTCAGTTTGTGGAAAAGTGGACACAGAAAATTCCCAAATCCAATCTAATGAAGCAAGCTTGGGGCCAGTGAGATGGCTAAGTGGGTAAAAATGCTTTCTATGCAAGCCTGACCTGAGTTTGATTCCTGGGAATTATATAAAGGTGAAAGGAGAGAATCAACTCCACAAAGTTGCCCTCTGACCTTCATACATGTACTGTGATATACATGTTCCAGGAGCACACACACACACACACATACAGTACACACCTAAGCACATACAACAAATATACACACATGAACCTTTTTTTTTTAACTGGGAAAAAGCTATTTTTCTAATGAGGCAAGCTCTTAGCTCAGAATCCTACAGAGCCAGGGCTCCAGCCCACAGTTGGGTCCTGCTACTTGCCTTCAGACTTCTACTGCCAGCTCCATCATGGATACTGGATATATTTTATGTGCCATAGTAGTGATCCTTTGGCCTGGTACGCGCAGACAAGAGTCCCTGGGCTTCCTAGGAGGCTTTGCTCCCTTTATCCACTCTTTTTAGCTATGAGGGGAAAAAAGGGTCCTTCATCCTGTGGATTTCTTCACTTCTTCTTGCAGGAAGCACTGTCTTGATCAAACCCTACTCTCTCCAGGCCAGGCATATCATAGGTGAGTGGCCTGTTTGTTATAAGACTCCAACTGGATGGTGCCTCCTGTGTTTGCAGAAAAAAGCAATCCTGACCACTATTGGTGTGCTAGAGGAGCCCCTGGGGAATGCTCGTCTTCATGGTGCACGCCTCATGGCTGCACTGCTCCACACAAACACGCCCAGCATCAACCAGGAGCTCTGCCGACTCAACACCATGGACTTACTGCTGGTGAGTCAGTGCCATAGCAGCTCTGCTTGTCTGTATGAGCCAAGCACAGTCTTCAGTTGAACATGGAGATGGGTCAGGAGCACTGGACAGGGTTCATCAGGACAGGCACTTGAGCAAAAAGACCTGCCAAGAAGAGGTGCTGATACCCAGATCATGGGTCTCTAATGTAGCAAACTGAGCAATACAGGGATGTAAGTCAGTCTTAGGCTCACAGTAGCCTGACATCCTAGGAACTTCCTGATGGCAGAGGGCGGGTATCTAATCTTGTCTCTTAAGTCATAGTGTCCTAAGAGGTAGGTAGATCTCTGAGTTTGAGGCCAGACTGGTCTACATTGAGAATTCCAGGACAATCAGAGCTACATAGTAAGACCCTGTCTCAAAAAGAGAAAGAAAGGAAGGAGGGAGGGAGGGAGGGAGGGANAGGAAGGAAGGAAGGAAGGAAGGAAGGAAGGAAGGAAGGAAGGAAAGAAAATAAATAGCAAAACAAAAGGGAGAGAGAAGGTCCTCATCTTTCATCTTTCATAGTTGTCATCCTTGTGACTCTTGTCAAATCCAGTAGGAAATGTGCCTCCATCAGTAGAAACCACCCAATGGCCTGTAGGTTATTTTAGTAGTAGTAGTAGTAGTAGTAGTAATAGTAGTTTTAGTATTTTGGTGTTTGTTTTTTGTTTGTTGCTTTTGAGACAGGATATCTCTATGTAGCCTTAGCTGGCCTGGGACTTGATATGTAGACCAGACTGGCCTCCCAAGTGCTTAGGATTAAAGGTATGTGTTTCCATGTCTGGCCAGAATTCTGTAGATTTCTAATAAGAGAGATGAGCTGGCAGTGGTAACCTGCCTGTACTGGCTCTGAGCAGCAGGTGCTATCTCAAAGAGCTGGTGGCTGTTTCCTTGAGCAGGAAGATATGGATTGGGATGCCCTGTTGGGTACTGTGGACATGCACAGGCCCTGCTGGCATGTCTACAGCCTCTACTCCCAGAAAGCAGGAAGTGCCTTCAAATAATGGCACTGCTAAGTGTGGTGTCAAATAGACTCTGGAGATAGTGGTCTACATGACAGAGAGAGAGAGAGAGAGAGAGACTCTCTCTCTCTCTCTCTCTCTCACTCTCACCACCACCATCAAAAGTTACTTAGAACTTCTAAGATAGATCCCAGCTTGTATCAGGAGTATGTTAATAAAACTTTCTAAAACAAATCTATTTTAAACAAATCTATTTTAATTTTTATCACCCCCCCAGCCCTGCTTGCTTGTTTTTTTAAGACAGGGTTTCACTATGTAGCTCTGGATGGCCTGGAACTTATTAAGTACATCAGGCTGGCCTTGGACTCATGGAGATTCTTCTGCCTCTGCCTTCCAAGTGCTGGGATTACAGGTGTGTGCTACCACACCTGGCTCCACATTACTTTTTGAGACAGAGTCTCTTACTGAATCTGGAACTTGCTGACTAGCAAGGGGATTGTCATCTTCATCTCCTGAGTGCCGAGATTACAAATGTGTGCTGTTGAGCATGACTTGTACGTAGACACTGGGGATTGAACTCCGGTCTCTAGTGCTTGTATGGCAAGTACTTTACTGACCTAGCCATTTCCCAGCCCTTGCTTACTTACTGTTTGTGTCTCTGGTCCTTGGACTAGAACCCAAGTGAGTACTCCATCATTGATCTGTCCTATAGATATGTATACTCATTCATTCATCCACTCACAATTCTAGGAACTCAATCCAGGGACTTACGTATGTTGGACAAGCACTCTACCACTGAACTATATACCCAATCATAGTTTTTTGGGGGGCTTCTGCCTCCTGAGTGCTGGGATTAAAGGCATGTGCCTCTATGCCTGGCTTTTTCCCTTCACATTCATCTTATATTTATTGTGGGGAGGGGGGTGGTGTGTGTATGTGTTTGCATGTGCACTTACAAATGCCATGGTGTGCATGTAGAAGTCAGGACAACTTGCAAGAATAGGTTTCTCTTCTGCCATGTGAGTCCTAGGAATCAAACTGTGGTTTTTAAGTTTTGGTAATAAGCAGTTTTACCCCACTTTAAGGAAATCATTAAGCAGAGAAATTGGAAAGCATGAATACTGTACACTGTTAGTGGGTCTGCAAAGCAATATAGCTGCTTTGGAAAAATTTGGTGGTTCCTCAAAATGTTAACTGTAGAACTGCCATGAGATATTGTATATCCACTCCTAGGTATGCATCCGAAGACCTTAAACAGATATCTCTCAAGGTCACAGCAGACTATTCACTACAGCAAAAAATGTAAATAGTCCTAGCATCTGCTGGTAGATGAGTGATTAAACAAAATATATACATTTGATTATAAATGCTTCAGCCTTAAAAAGAAAGGAAATCTTGACACATGCTGCAAAGGAAATGAACCTTGAGGCCACTGTGCTTAGTGAAATATGCCAGTCACAACCAAAGCAATCTATGGTGGGGCTGGAGAGATGGCTCAGAGGTTAAGAGCACTGGCTGCTCTTCCAAAGGTCCTGAGTTCAATTCCCAGCAACCACATGGTAGCTCACAACCATCCAAAATGAGATCTGGTGCCCATTTCCAGCATAATAAATAAAATCTTTTAAAAAAGATTTTAAAAAAGCAATCTATGGTTCCACTTATACATAATATCCTAGAATAGTCAAATTCAAAAACAGAAAAAATGGAAGTTGCCATGGGTCTGGGGAGTTAGTATTGGTATAGTTCCATTTGGGATGGGGAGAAAGTGCTGGAGATAGATAGTTGCAAAGTCCTTAATGCCACTAAATTGTACATGTAAAAACAGTTAAGATGAGAGTTAGGTACAGTGTGTATGCCTACCGTCCCAGTACTTGGGAGGCTAATGGGTAGCACAGACAAAGCAATGTCCATAATGGTCTAACCCATAATGGGCAAAGTGAGCTTTATGATGATGTCACTCATACTGGTAGTGGGTGATCAATCATGGTGTCTCCAGGCACAAAACAGATAAGAAGTCTACTGCAGTTTTGTTTGATCTAGATAAAATCTGTGGAAAAATTCTTAACCAAATGAAAGAAAGGCCCCATTGTATAGTGGCAAAAGGGAATCTCAGTTTGTGAACTAATTTCCATACTTGAACCAATTTGAAGACCCAGAACTGTAGGCGGACTTTTCTTTCCCTCCCGCCAGTTCCCAAATAACCAACATGGAGACTCAATATTAATTATAAATGCTTGATTGTGGGGCTGAAGAGATGTCTCAACGGTTAAGAGCCCTAGCTGCTCTTCCAGAGGACCTAGGTTCAATTCCCAGCACCCACATGGCAGTTCATAGCTGTCTGTATCTGTGTATCTGTCCATAAAAACCACCAGAAGCAATTTGCTTTCAATTAGCAAGGCCAGCAGTATACCTTTACAATTTTACCTCAAGGATTTATTAACTCTTCAGCCCTGTGTTACAGCTTATTTTTAAGAGATCTTGATTGTCTGTCTCTTCCACAAAATATACATTGGTTCACTGTGTTAATGACAATATGCAGATTGGACCAAATGAGCAGGAGGTAGCAGCCACTTTGGACTTGTTTGTAACACACATGTATATCAGAAAATGGGAAATAAATCCAGCCAAAATTCAAGGGCCTTCTACCTCAGTGAAACCCTTAGGAATCCAGTGGTGATTAGGGGCATGCAGAAATGTCCCTTCTAAGGTGAAGGATAAGTTATTACAACTGGCCCCCTCCCATCAGCAAGAAGCACAGCTGTTAGTGGCCTATTTAGATTCTGGAGACAGCACATTCCCCACTTGGGTGTTACTCTGGCCCATATACCAAGTGACTCAGAAAGCTGCTAGCTTTGTGGAGAGAGCCTGGAAACAGGAGGAAGCTTTTCAACAGGTCCAGACCTCTGTGCAGGCTGTTCTACCACTTGAACATTTGATCAAGTAGACCCGAGGGTATTTAAGGTGTCGGTAGCAGATAGGGATGCTGTCTGGAGCCTTTGGCAGGCCCCTAAAGGTGAATCACAGAAGAGACTTTTGGAATTTTTGGAGCAAGACTCTACCATCATCTGCAGACAACTATTCTCCCTTTGAGAGAACTCTCAGCTTGCTACTAGACCAAAGTGGAAACTGAAAATTTGTCAGTGGGCCACCAAGTTACCATGTGACCTGAGCTGCCTATCATGAGCTGGGTGCACAACAGCAATCTGTTATCAGATGGAAGTGGTGCATATTTTATCAGGCCCAAGCAGGTCCTGAAGGCACAAGCAATTTACATGAAGAAGTTGCCCAAATGCTTAACGGTTTCTATTCCTGTTACAATGCCATCTGCTGCCAAGAATGTACCTATAGCCTCATGGTTGTGCCATGTGACTGGTTGACTGAGGGAGAAAAGACTAGGACTGGGTTTACTTATGGTTCTGTTCATTATGCAGGCACCGCCCAGAAGTGCACAGCTGCAGCATTATAACCCCTTTCTGAGACAACACTGAAAGACACTGGTGAAGGGAAATCTTCACGGGAGCAGAACTGCGGGCAGCACACATGGTCATACATATTGACTATGGAAGGAGACATGGCCAGATACTCAGCCACTGACTCATGTCTNTCTGTAGCCAATGGATTAGCTGGATGGTCAGGAACTTGAAGAGAGCATGATAAGAAAATTGGCAAGAAAGATATTTGGGGAAGAAGTATGTGGATAGACCTTACCAAATGGGCAAAGGATGTGAAGATAGTAAATGCTCATCAAAAGGTGACTTCAGCTGAGGAGGAGTAATCAAGTAGATAGGATGACTTGTTCTGTCATCCCTTTTCCCCAGCCATCCCTGTCATTGCCCAGTGTACAATGAACAAAGTGGCCATGGTGGCAGAGATGGGGGTTATGCATGGGCTTGACAACGTGGACTGTCACTCACTAGGGATGACTTGGCTACAGCTGCTGCTGAGTGCCAAGTCTGCCAATAGTAGAGACTAACACTGAGCCCCAGATAGGGCACCATTCCCTGGGGTGTCCAGCTAGTGACCTGGTGGCAGGTTGACTAGTTGGACTACTTCCTCTGGAAAAGACAACACTTTGTCCTTACTAGAATAGATACTTATACTGGTTATGCCTTTCCTGCATGTAATGCCTCTGCCAAAACTGTCATCTATGAACTTACAGAATGCCTTATCTGCCATCATAGAACTCCACATAGTATTACTTTTGACCAAGGAACTCACTTCACAGCCGGAGAAGTGTGACAGTGAGCCCATGATCATGGAATCCACTGGTCTTACCATGTTCCAACTGTTTTGAAGCAGCTGGCTTGGTAAAAAGACAAAATGGCCATTTGAATACCAAGTTACAGCACCAATTAGGTGGCAGCGGCCTGGAGGACTGGGACAGGGTTCTCTAGAAAATGGTATATGCTTGGAATCAGTGTCCAATATATGGCATGATTTCCTCCATAACAAGGATCCATGGGTCCAGGAATCAAGGGGTGGAAAAAGAATAGTTCAACTCATTATCACTGCCAGTGATACTTTAGAAAATTGTTGGCTTCCTGTTTCTGCAACTTTAAATTCTGCTGAGCTGGAAGTTTTAATTCCAGAGTTGGGAGTGCTCCTGCTAGGAGCCGCAACAAACAATGCATTAAACTGGAAGCTCAGACTTCCCCCTGGTCACTTTGGCTTCTAATGTCCTTAAGCCAACAGGCTAAGGAAGGAATAATGGTGTTATGAGGGGTAATTGATCCAGATTACCGAGGGGAAATTGAACTACTTATCCACAATGGAGGTAAGAAAGATTATGGAGTATAAGAAACCCTTAGGGCATCTCTTAGTGCTACCATGTCCTGTGATTAAAGCCAGTGGGAGACTACAACAATCTAATCCAGGCAGGATGACAAAAAGGTACAGACCCTTCAGAGTCAAGACCTGCTGAGGTTCTTGCTGATGGTGGAGGAAATGTGGAATGGGTAGTAGAGGAAGGTGGTTACAAACACCAGCTAAGGCCATGTGACCAGTTGCAGAAATGAGGATTATAGTTGACATGAATGTTTTTATCATGTTTTGTTAAGATTGTGTTTGTATAGATGTTTGTGTTTTCTTTCCTCTATTTTTTATCGTGTAATGTAATATTAATTAAGAGAATATTGGTTTTTTTTCCCATTTGTTTCAATAGATTTTGGGGGAGACTAGGGATACATAGCTCAGTGGCAGAGTACTTACATAATATACAAAGCCCTATTTGCACTAGAGAGATGGCTCAGGGTTTAGAGCACTGACTGCTCTTCCAGAGGACTCAAGTTCACTTATCAGCCCCATATGGCAACTCACAACTATTCATAATAACTTCAGGCCCAGGAAATCTTATGCCCTCTCTGGCTTCAAGGTCATATATGTAAACAAAATACCTATTCATGTTTTTTTAAATAGTTTATTTAACTTTATTTTATGTAGATTGGTGTGAAGGTATCAGATCCCCAGAAACTGGAGTTACAGACAGTTGTTAGCTGTCATGTGGGTGCTGGGAATTGAACCCGGGTCCTCTGGAAGAACAGCCAGTGCTCTTAACTGCTGAGCCCATCTCTCCAGCCCCCTCATTTAAAAAAAAAAGTAAAATAAAATGAAACAAAGAAAACAAAAGCCAATAAAGCCCTGTGTTCAACTCCTAGTGACATAAATAATAAATACATAAATCTGGTCTTTTGAGTTCTTTTAGCATGTTTTCTATTATATTGATTTATTTATCTGTGTGTGGGGGTGTGTGTGCGTGCGCACCCATGTGTGTGGTCCCAGGTGCCACCATGTGCATGTCATGGTCAGAGTACAGCTTGTGGGAGTAGTTCTCTCCTATCACGTAGGTCCCAGGTATTGAATTCTCAGATTATCACTTCTGATCGAATTTCTGATGCTTCTCTTCTCTTCTCTTCTCTTCTCTTCTCTTCTCTTCTCTTCTCTTCTCT
>LOEQ01000395.1:83843-94131 GCA_001685075.1 Bramus lutescens
AGCCGAGTCCAGCCCAGCCTCCATGGGATCATCTCTGACAGAGAACACACAGATTTCCCTGACCCTGCTCCCACCTGAGATCTCATCCTCCTGGTCCTCAGGGGGTGGCTGGCCCCGATTCTCCCAGCCAGGGGGGTTATATTTCTTCCTAGTAACATACTGCCGCCCAATGGTCTTCTTAGCATTCTTCACCAGGTTCCGAGACAGGGTTCTGGGGTATAAAAGTCCAAGAGCAATGAGAAGGCAGGAAGTCCAAAAGGTACACAGTGAGCACCTGGCTGCTCTAGCTCTGGGACACAACTCCATACCTGAGTGAAGGAGCCTTGTCCTTAGTAACCCGTGGCGGCCGGCCAGGTGTCTGGGCTGAGCCAAGTGTGAATGCAAAGGTACCCCTGATATCTGGTGGGTACCGAAGCTTGTGTAGCTGCTTGCGGAAGAGTTCGGCACTGTCAGATCCCACCTCCTCATCAAAGGCCATTTTCAGCAGCTGGGTCAGACAAATAAACCCTCAGGGCTCTAAGTGGCCATTAGGCTCCTCCCCAATCAGATAGCATTCAGCTCACAGACTCCCTTCTTAAGGCATGTATACCACAAAGCAGGCAAACTGTGCCTTTTAAGGAAAGACATCATGTCCATGCAACTCAGGGTCCAATGAGTATAAACTGAAAATTTCAGTGGCTACTTGATGAGGTCTCAGCTTAGACAGTTCACGCAAAACTTGGACTCTGCTTATTTGTCAGGATAAAGACAAATACGTGGAAGCCACTATTTCAAAAGGTCACATGATACCAAGCTGAGAGCCAATGTGACAGCCCCATGTCAACAACCCACTTATAGAGCTCACACTAGCTGCAGGGAACAAAAGTCTACTCACCTGGAATGTGCAGGAACGGAGCTGCAGACCGTCCTGCAGAAGTTGGTCCACAGGGGTCTGGACACTAATGCGCTTCTCCTTGGTTAACGCAGCCACGGGGAAGGAGCGGACTACCACTTGCTCCCCCACTTAAACAGGTTAAGCAGTCAGGAGGAGAAAGGAGAAGAAAAGAATACATAGCTCAGGGTACCAGGTATGGAAGTCTTGGGTAGGTAGGAAAGGAGCACACTGGCCTATCTCCTCCAGGGCTTTGATTCTTTGAGGAAAGGGAAGGGAAAAGGGAGTCTTATCTACTCCAAGAGCTAGGGAGGCACAGAAAAAAGGCTTACCCAAGGGGTCAGTAGGCATCCCTGTGAAGATGACGCGGTATGTGGTAAGGAAGACAGCACCCTCGGCTGGCAGTAGTGCAGGGCCCCCTCCACTGCCTCCTACACCCTCCTCACGCCCATCTGGCAGCAGGTACACTCGAAGGCCGTCTAAGACACACTCCTCACCAGGCAACAGGCGTGGCCTCAGCAGCTTGGGCTGTTCAGGAAACAGCAGAACTTAGAACATAATCCAGGCCTCGAGTACCCAACAGCCTGTCAGCCACTACTCACCTTCTGTATGGGGGGTAACCTCTTGCTCTCTCGGTGTACAGCCTCCAGGGTCTCAATGTGCATCTGGACAATGTCTAGGGGAGAGCAGGTCTCATACCCTAGTTCCCTACAGCCACCCATCTGAGGAGTACTCCCAAATCCAGTTCCACCATACCTGGCACCATGACATGCAATCCCTTGAGGTGGTCACTGGTGACCCCACTCTCGGTGCAGACCTTGTCCACAAAGCGGTTGATGAAGCGGACCACAGCCCCAGCTACATCACATGTCTCTGCATCTTCAAAGCCACTCTCTGTGTCATAGCTCTCAGCGACACTGCCCGCCATGCTGGGCCAAGAGGGGGTGTGTGGGCACCAGCACCCCCACACCCCCCCCAGAAGCCTTATCCCTGGCCCAGGCCTCACCACTGGCCCCACCCCACCTGTTGGTGACCAGGCTGTTGCTGGCACTCTCCAGGTCTCCCAACCCTGCCCGCTCCCGCAGCAGTCGGCTCTTGCTGCTGTCCAGAGGCAGCAGAAGGTAGCTCATGCGGTTGGCATAGTGGATGGCCTGGCTGAACACAGTGCTTTCCTCCTTCTGTACCAGCTCCTGCTGCTTCTCACGGCTTAGGGTTGGCCACAGGCGCCGCTGCTCTGAAGCCACATCCAGGGCAGATCGCTCATCATCCTGAGACTGTGTTTCCCCGACCTCCTGTCAGGGTACCATACGAGTAAGCTGGGACCAAAGTATCTGCCCCAATCCAGCCCAGGCCCAAGAAGTCCTGCACACCTGGGAGGGGCTCACACCATCATCAGAAGGCTCCAGGTATAAGGCCCGGATATGGGTCTGTACATCTCCATAGAACATGGCCTCCCAGAACTGTGGTGTGCTCCATACTACATGCTCCTGCACACAGCTGTATGCAAACTGTGTCACCCCTGGGCTCAGCTTCTGCAGAAATGAAGTTGGAAAAGGTTATGTGCACATAGGCAGGAGTAGACTAGAGAGGAAGCCTAGCCCCACCACACTCCCAACACTTACCCGGCAAAAGGCTGTGACCAGTGGCAGCAGTGCAGCTGCAATGCCATGCTCATCCAGGGAAGTACAGTCCTGTGAGCAGAGCCGTGACTGATAGGGAGTCCCTCTTAGAGAGCATCCACATCAATCCTACCTCTCTGGCCAGGATTTCCTACCACTGCTGCCTGGAACTGTTGCCTCAGGCTTCAAAGTCAGTTGCAACAAGGACTCCCTTCAGCTCCCATTCTCCATAGACTACTGACCTCCCTTGCATCACACGGGAGACCCCTGCACCCCCTTTTCACTCTCACATCATGATCAGAGTCTCTCATAACTGTCAGAGTCACAGAGCCACTAGAGAACCCATATCTACCCACCATATGACATCACTGGTGGATGAAGGTCAGCCTCACCTGCAGGCAGCAATTCATCATGCGGACGACAAAGTCAAACTGCTGATGGTCTAGAACTGCACGGTTCTGCTGTACATGCAGGTGAAGCTCATGGGCGAGGCAGCGACGGGCAGCTCGCCCCTTCAGGGCCCTGAGTACAGCTGGAAGCAACTGGAAGCAGAGATAGGGGAAATGGAGAAGAGAAGGCAGTACCCAGCGTCAAAGTGGAGGCAGCCAACCCCAGGCTTCAAGAACAGAAAAGACTGAAAGCCAATGTAAGTCAGGTGTGCTCAGGTTCTGGTTTTCACTGACTAGTGCAGACTAAATCATCCAGCAGACCCAGGAGCTCCACATAGACAGTTCATGAGGACAGAGACAGAAGGTGTACATGGTGCTGGCTCCCAAGAAAGTGTGGACATGTGCTCTGGAGGGAGGCCCCACAGGAACACCACACAACTCTTATTAAAACCCCAGACCTGTTCGTGAACACAATAAGGGCAGATGGGATGCAAAAAAATTATTAAAGCAACCAAGTCAGGCATGGTCGCTTATGCCTATAATCTCAGCATGGAAGAGACCGAGACAGAGTAAGAGCAAAGCCGACCATGCTTATCTAGTGAATTCCAGGTCAACCTGGGCTACAAAGATCCTATCTGAAAAACTCCTCCCCCAAACAAACAAACACCCCGAAACCCCATGGCATGTACAGGTCTATACTGTATAAAAAGCATACATATACTGCTGTCCATGCAGATGTAGAAGCACTGCACAGCCACTGCACAGGCTCAGCCTTTACCACACTAGAAGGAAGAACTGAGTCTCCTAAGAGTCTCCCCAAGCCCAGATTAGAGGTTCCATCTGACAAGCCTTACCTTCTTTGCTTCAAGCATTTTCCCTTCAAACACATAGGAGATGCAATTCCGCACTACCTCCAGGCGACGTGCACTGTTGATATGAGGCCCACTGCATCGCTCTAGTATGGCCGCTAAAGAGATAGGACATGCTTACTTTAACTCCTGGCCTTGTACTCATCCTAAACCAGCTTGTCTTCCCCTTCAAGTTACATACTCATGGGGGGCCCTGAAGGCACTGTGGTCCTCCTCTCAGCTTTGACAGCTGGGGGTGCACCCTGCATCTTGGCCGCAGCCTGGTCCACAATCCACTGAACTGTGCCCTCATCTAGCCGGGGGAATGGCCGGTGGGTCCGCCGCAGGTGACTGGCCTCACCTGGCCTCTGTACTTTGTGCATTGCCACAGCTGGGTATGGGTTTTCCTGAGGGAACATAGGCAGGCATTGGCTACTGGGCCAGGACCAAAGTGGCAGCATGCCCTCCATGTCACCCACCATACATTCTTATAAAGTTGCTCCGCTAGTTCCTGGACATGACGCAGGACACGGTGGGGATGGTTCTCATCTGCACGCATCCGTGCTACCTCATGAGCCACCAGCTAAGGGGGAAGGAGGCAAGATGATGAGGGTCAGTTGAGTGGGTTGGGGGAAGGACAAGTGGACAGGCAGGGCCAGGGCTGTACCTCATCAAACAGGTCTGTGGAACGGTAAGGGACCCCTCGCTCTGATACAAAGCCTGCAAAGGCCATGCCCTCCAACACCTTCATCAGGAAATCGTCCTCCACCAGCCCACGCTGGCCTAAGAACGCTGCCTGGAGAACACCAAAAAGTTAGCTCCTCACAGACTCATGGAGCCAGCTCAAACCCCAGCCCCACAGCCTACCTTATGGAAGCGAATGACGGGTTCTGGGTGGATGCGCACAATATGCAGGCACCAGCGGTAACCTTGCAGGAGCTGAGCAAAAAGCCGCAAAAAGACAGCACGAAGCTCCTTGTCCTGAAAGAACAAGTCAACATAAGTGAGTATTAGGTCCGTTAAAGGACCCTGGGCACTTTTCTCCACACCCATTTTATAGCCAGATACAGGGTTTCCCAGGCACCTCTGCTGCCCCCTTTTGCCTCTCCCTATGGTGCTCCTTAGCCAAGTGAGTCCTACAAGTACTGAACAAACAACTCTTGTCTATGGCTGACTCAGGCACAATCACCACACCTAACTATCTGTGTATCTCCTTCCTGCCTAGGCTAGAGAAGCCCAAGGTCAGCTTGGAGGGAGGCTGAGTGTCTGAGCACCATCAGCCTGGCCATTAAAGGCACTGGAATCTCTACACCAAAACAGTAGTGACCCCCACCTGCATCTTCAGGGAGGAAGCAGATGTTGTAGGGGGTGGGAAGGCAAGGTCAGCCAACTCCAGCTCTGGATCCAGGACCTGTGGAAGCAGAGAGGAGCAGGGACAACTGTATGGTGACCTTAGGCTCTGGGTTCCCTGGTTGTCAGGTGATGGCTCCCACAAGACCAAGGCACCAGCCCCACCCTGGCCCCAACCCTCACCATGCTCAGAACATTGTGGGTCTGGCTTTGTAGTGGCTCTGGCAGGGGTGGAATGTGCACACACTCAGGGACAGTCACCGTCCCTCCATCAAGATCAGCAATAATCACGTCCAGCTGTGCACCAAAGGAAGCAGGTGGTGAGAGAGCAGCAAGCCTAGGCAGTGATGCCGACACAAGGCCCAGGCCTTACCAGCTCCTGAGTCTCTGCCTGGAAGGCTGCATTGACCCCGATAATGAAAGGCGTGGGTGTGCTAAGGACTTCCAGCAGCTGCGCCGGCAGGATGGGCACATAAGTGAAGCTGCAACAGGCCCAGAAGACACTGTCAGCTCCAGAGAATACAGGGTAGACGGAGGAAGGGCTAGGCAGAAAAGTACCTGTATCTGAGAGGGAATAGCAGTGCCAAGAGGCCCCTGCAAGCATCTGCAAGACGTTGGTAGCTCCTGGACAAGAAGAGGACTTTGTGCTCAGTAAGGGCAGCACAGAACAAAGACAGGACATTGGTGATGCCTGAAGAAAGAAGACAAGCTTGGTGAGGGCCTGTGTTCCTACTCCAGTACACAGGGAGCACCCTCACCTCTGAGCATCAGTCCCAAAACAGGAAAATGGGACTGGGATAAGAGGCAGTCTCACCCAGCTGGCGGAAGAGTAGGGCCACACTACAGCGGCTGACAGGCAGGGAGTCCACCAGTGGAGTCTGAATGACCTGCCGGTCACCAGCCCCCAAAGAGATGGTTCTCTGCAGAAAAAAAAATATGACCAGAGCTTAGAGCATGGTCAGTCTTGTGTCAGATCTGAGCACTTGGCCCCAGGTAAGCTGACAAATCTTGACATGGGACTGGCTTAGACGTCTGGAGGGAAAGGTCACACCCTGCCTCTGTTGGCTGAGCAGTGCTGCAGAGAAAACTCAAGGTAAGGGGGGGTGGGGTCTGCCTCTGATCTGAGTGGGGCAGGGCCTGAGTGGGCAGAAGAAACAAAGAATTCATACCGCTCCTTCCTCAACAGAGTCCAGCTGCACAGGACAGACAGACAGAGAGACACCATTAGACACAGGGCACAGAGTAGGAAACAGATACATGGACAACAGCATCCAGAGACAGGCATACACCCAATGATCAAGAGAACAGAGAGTGAAAAGGCAAGCCCAAATAAGTAGACAGGGCTAAGAAGAGATGACAAAGGATGGTACCAAAAGCAGAAGGGAGTATCTAAGGCCTTGGGTTATGTGTACTCGGCCAGTCAGACTGAGTGCACAACAAGTTCCCCACCACACCCCCTTCTGCCTCCTATGGCTGTACCAGGAGGGCCTGTGGCCATCCAGCTGTCTCCAAGACCTACCTGAGATCCCCCAGCTAAAGGGACGGTACATGTGAGCAGGTTCCCAATCACGTTCTCGAGGCACACATTCAGGCCCTCCACATGGATAGCATAGATGAGACCAAGGCTATTCTGCAACAACCAGATAGGGAACAGTGGTACAGCTGACAGGGCTACCCCACACACTGCCTTGCTGCTATGGTGGCCCTCCTCACCCTGAACACTTCTGTATGGTCCAGTCGAGACACCAGCACCAGAGTCTTTGGAGCAAAAAGCTGGCCAGGCTGGGCTGGTGCTGTGGACGACAGCTGTGCCTGGCCTCCTTCATCTGTCTCTTCCTCCTTTTCTGAGGCATCATCAGTGCACACCACTTCCTGCAGACAGAAACCCATTCTCCTGGCTCTCATCAGAGTCTTTCCATGAGCCCAAGTGGAAGACAGAGGTGACTCAGACCCAGCCTTCCCCAACAGGAACATACCCCCAGAGGTAGAGCAAGCTGGCCATGGCTCAAGGCTCAGCCTCACATGTTGCACACCAGAGCTTACGCTGACCTGTGTGGACTCCACTGGCTCCCAGAAGGTCAAGCAGGCGCAGTAGTGCCTCTCAGAGTTGATGTCAGTAAGGACAGCCACAAAAAAAGTTGGTGGATTCCTCTCGGGACATAGCTGCCACCCACTGGGCTGGCAAAACTGCAGGGAGGGATCAGCAGTTAGTGCCTGCACCCATACCTACAGTAAGAATTAGCCCCCCTTTCCCCACCACCTGCCCTCAAGCATCTGCACTGCCAGGGCCTGGAGTTGCAGGGCATACGAAGCACCTTTTTATTACCCAGGGAATACCTTAACCTCCTAGCCTTAGCCCTCCTGAAGGAGGATTCTGGCCTCACTATCTAGGGTGAAGCTTACAAGGGACACCGTGACATGAGCAAGACACCCTGTCTGTGAGGCCAGCTACCCCAACAGTAACCCTGATAACCCTTATGTTATGCCTCCACACTCACCAGCTCAATGCCCTGGGGGAAAGGGTTGTCCTCCCAGTCCTTCTCCGGGAAGCGCTGTAGGATCTGGCCCTGGCCTTCCCCACTCCCTGAGAACAAGAGCAGGTGGTCAGAGCACCTTCCCACTTCCCATCCCTCATACTATCAAGACTGGCCCAGGATGGAAATAGCTCCCTTCTCTTTTGGCACCAGACAAGCCTAGGCTCCCAGATCTACCATTTCTCTAAACAAACTTTTGCACAGACAGGCCATTGGATAACTATAGACCTCAAGGCCACCATAAGGAAAATAGAAAAGCCCCTAGATCCCTCCTCACACCTACAGTCCAGCCTAACCTTTCATTGTATAGGATCTTCTCAGGGAGGAGCAGAGTACTTCCAGTTAATTCAACATCTTCCCTGACTGTCAACCTTCAGCTTTAGCCCTCAGCCCCTGCCAGACAGTGAGCACCATGCAGACAGTGGGCATGTCTGGATACACACTGGGTACTTTGGTGATCCCTGTCACCTGTCTGCTCTGGACCCATGCTCATGCCTGTTATCTGTGTGCAATTCAAGCCTCAGCTTCTCTTATGCTAGGGGTGGAAACACCAACCATGGCTCTAAATTGCTACCTATGCACAGTACTTTAGAGACAGTTCCTCCTAGAGCACAAGTCTCAGAATTCAAGAGTTTAGCAGGTACCTGCCCTTTTGAACACTGGTGTTCCCAGGCTCCCTCTGTCTGTACCAATAAGGGATGTACTTCTAACAACAGCCTAATGTAGGTGGAGTGAAGGTTCCTGTCTGGGCTCACCCCTATACCACCAAATCAGGAGGCAAAGTGATGGTAACAATGATGACACATGACGACTTCATTTGAAGATGAAGTATGGTATGGCAGGGGTTCTCAACCTTCCTAATGCTGCAACTCTTTAATACATTATAGTGACCCTCCAACCATAAAATTATTTCATTGCTACTTCATAACTGTAACTTTGCTACTGTTATGAATCATAATGTAAGTAAGTATCTGATATGCAGGATAGCTGACATGTGGTCCCCAAAGGGGTCACAACCTACAGGTTGAGAACCTCTGTGGTATGAAAAGAAAGTCAAGCCTCCTCACTTTTGCCTCTTACATATACAACTTCAAGATCCCCAGAGCATAGTGCTCTCCCACCCTTTACAAGGACCAGCATTCAGGAGGCAGAAACAGGCAGACCTCTGAGTTTAAGGCCAGGTACACATAGATAGTTCCAGGACAGCCAAAGCTATACCAAGAAACTCTGTCTCAAANAAAAAAAAGAAAAGAAGTTTTCTCATGGATCCTCCCCACCTCAGCCTATATGAACTCACAACCACCAATCCTGGTCCACTTGGACAGTTGTGCTGAACCCCTAAGTCCAACAACAGTACACAATCCCCAGGTCCCCTAAAAGCAAAAGAGCTGCAACCACAGGAGAACACCCTATAGAATCATGGAGAAAATATCAAGGATGTGACTACTACGAAGGTCGCTGCTAAGCTGGAGGTGGTGGGGTGCAGGGGCCGATTATGACTCACAAAACCTCAGCTTCCTGCTCCCCTCCTCCCACCACCAACACCCTGCAGGCAACAAGCATCAGACAAGGAAGGGACAGGTGTCTGCTGGTGTCATGCCTACCTACACACACCCACGCACCTGTCCACCAAGACAAAACCCCCAGGGAGTCCCTCAGGTCCAACCCTCAACAAGCCTGAGCAGTGTATGCACAAAGACATGCAAGCGTGTGTACACACACAAGCACATGCATGCATGCACACACACACAAACTACTCCTCCAGCCGTGACTCCTCCCCCCACCCACTCAGGCAAGAGCCTCCTTGTGCTCGGCCCTAAACCACCATCTGGGCCCAGCCCTGGCTGGCACCCAGGGCTCACCCAGTTCTTGCCACGAGGCAGCAGGCGGAGGAAGGAAGGGAGGTGTGCAGACAGGGAAAGCAGCCTCTGCTCTGCAGCCTTCCCTCAAGGCCAGAAAGGCTAGTATAAGGGTTGTTTTTAGCAGCCTCTCCTCCCAGGGGAATGGGTACAGAGAGGATGGTCATCATCCATTACCAGCATCCCTCATCCTGTGAAGGGTTAATTTCCACTTCCTACTAGCCTTCAAGTCTTCTGAGGGTTCTACACTCTAAAGAGCTCCTTTCCTGAGACTTCCAACTGCCTCATAAAGGTAGATGGGTAGACAGCCGAGGGCATCTCTCTTGAGCACCTTCTCTGTACCTTCAACAACCCAGGATCAGAGACCTTCAGCTTTCAGTTTGGTGCCTCCTCCTCTAAGAAGCTTGCTCTCCACTCTCTACCTCGATCTGGGCCCTGAAGCAGGACCCTCAAGTTTTCCATCTAAAAAGTATAACCACCTCTCCAGGAAACTGGTATACTTGTCAGTAGCCTGACCAAACAACAAGTTCCTGTGCATGGCACAGACTACAGCCTAATTAAGGCTTGTTGACTGCATATAGTCAGCTACATGACCATCCTTCCACACACCCAACCCAACTCAAACCTCACAAACAAACAGGTTCCTCAGTCAGAAGTGCAGAACTACTTCCGGAGCCCTAAGGCACAGCAGGCCCTCCCAATAAGACCATTAAGAAGCCTTGTAACGGGGGCTGGAGAGATGGCTCAGAGGTTAAGAGCACTGACTGCTCTTCTGGAGGTCCTGAGTTCAATTCCCGGCAACCACATGGTGGCTCACA
>LOEQ01000395.1:213310-228071 GCA_001685075.1 Bramus lutescens
CCTCCGGCTACATCTGTCCCGTCCGCCGCCATGACGTGGGCTCCGTTGGGCTCAACGCTTGCCGGTGCTCAGCAACCTTCAGGTGGGCTTAGCTCCTTCCGGCTCTGCTCGGTTCCGCTTCCGGCCGGTCCGGAGCGTCTCTGGGCGTACTCGGCTCTTGGCGACTGCCTTCAGCTTTCTTCGTGGTCCCAGTCCTGAGACTGTTTCCACGGCAAGTGAGAGTCTCAGGGGTGCGGCGTTCAGGGCAAAGACCGACGGCTGTTTTCCCTGGCGGGATGCGTTCTGGTTCCGCCCTATTGGGCGGGTCTCGGTAAAGATAGGACTACTGTGTGGACTGTGTCCCGAGCCGAGGAAGTGACGTAGGCCAATCCGGAGCGCCGTGGACGGTTGGACATTAGCTCAGCAACGTTAACCCGGGAGCCAGACTCTGGCCAATGAATGGGCGATGGTGCTAGATTGCGGCTCCCTAATAGCACCTGCATTGTGAGACGCCCGACTAGGGCGCAGTGATCGAGCACACAGTGGCATTTTGGTGAGTGAATAGAAGAATGAGATTTTAAATTCCAGCAGTTCCCCTTTCCACAAGGCAGCATGTATATGTAATGCTGGAAGGCGTAATTGGAATCAGCCCGACGTCTCCAGCACTACATGGACCGCATGAGCACTGTGAATGCGATCCAACACAATAAATTTAAATATTATGAGGTGGATTTTTTCTCTCGATTTGTGTGTTTGTGCGACTTCTGTTAAATATAGGGGCGCGGGGGGCGACGACATTAGTGGTCAGTCCAGAAAGGAAGCCAACACAATTCATAATTCCTTTGAAGGATGAGGTTTATTAGAATGTAAGGCCTCGAAGCCATGCTTGGACTTCGGGATGGTGGGAGAGAGAATCACAGAAATCATAAAATATGTGGAGCTCTAAACGTGAGACCCTCAAGTTAAGAGTTCCCTTTAAAGTCTAGGGAGGGACTTCATTAAGAATGTGTAAGAGAGCTAGGCATAGTGATGCAAGTCCTCACTCCCAGCATTCAGGAGGAAGAAACCCGGTGGTTAGTTACCTGTGAGTTCGAGGCTAGCCTAGTCTACAGATCGAGCTACGGACCAGCCAAGGTTATTTGGTGATATCCTTGTCTCAGAAAAGAGAGATTCCATGAGAAGGAATGGGGAGCGTGGAGAGGAGCTGATCAGAGAGCAGTCTTCAGTCTCCGGAAACCCCTGAGGAGTTTCTAGACCAATCTCCCAAATAAAAGAGGAACTTGGCTTTTTTTTTTTCTCCTTTAAAAAAAAAAAACTTTTTAGGAGTGTGAGGAAGCTTCACATCACTTTATCTAGTTAAACATAGCTCATATACAGGACAAAGAACATGGAGCCAGGTACCATTTAGGACCCTAAATCATGGGCTGTTCTCAGTTCACAGCACAGATAGTGTAACTCTCGTCCCGCTGAGCGGGAGAGAGGCTTCTCATGATGGAGGCTTTGGGAGCTGGCCTGAAGATGCAAGCTCACGGTGGCGCTCTAACATTACTTGGACCATGAACTTTATGGAGAGTGAACTTTGTAGGCGATACATTGTGTTATGTTGCAATGTTAAGAAGTTGGAAGGCCTGGAGATATTTAGGTTGATTTTATTTTTGGCTCTTTTGAAAGCGGGGGTGGGGAGTGGTGGTGGGGAGTTATGAGCTCTGCCTTCTGGGCAGAGGTTCTAGGTGAAAGTGGCCTTGATTGCGCTGTCTGAATTTTAATTTTTTTCATTTTGTTTTTTTGTTTGTTTGTTTGGGTTTTTTGTTTTTGTTTTTCTATTGAGACAGGGTTTCTCTGTGTAGTTCTGGCAGTTCTGGAACTCTCTTTGTAGACCAGGCTGGCTTTGAATTCACAAAGATCCGCCTGCCTCTGCCTCCCAAGTGCTGGGATTAAAGGCCTCCACCATCACCTGCCTGGCTCCAATCTTTTTTATATAACTGCTCCTATCAGTAAATCAAATAAGGTCTGGATTGGCATGATTTGTCCTTTAATTATGGTTTATTAGAGGTTAGTTTCTTCACCTGCTAGTCATGACCCTATGAGGTTGACTGAGTGTGGGGACTGGTGAAAGATTTGGCAACACTAAAGGTTTCTGAACAAGTAATAACCAGAAATTCATTTTAAAAAAACCAAACATAGAATTCAAGATAACCACCAGACAACATCATTTTAGCCTTGGTTGTGAACACACAGACTGTACCTCTGGTCATACCACTAAGTGGGAACATGTACCTTAACAGCTTGGCGAGGATTTGAGACTGTTGGATATTATAGAAACATTGGTCAGTGAGGTCGGTTTCCTGTCTCTGGCCAAGTTCTCGTCCATTCTTCCTCTAAGAATGGAGTGGGAAAACAGCAAAGGAGAAATGAATAACTTTATTTGCCATATGGAAGTAAATAATTCCAAGCGTCTTGGTGGCAAGAACTATTTCTGAAGTGGCTCTAAGCATATTTCTGCCTTTCTGTACTACATATTTACAACCATACTCTCAGTACTGATAATTACAAAATCAAAATATCAATAATTTTGGAAAAATATCAAAAGTCAGCCAAAATTTAATGTTTTAGCGTGGGGCTTTTTTTTTTTTTTGAGATAGGGTTTTTCTGTGATGACATGGCTGTCCTGGAACTCACTCTACAGGGTGACCAGGCTGACCTTGAACTCAGAGACTTACCTACCTCTACTATTCTTGAGTGCTGGGATTTAAGGTATGAGCCACCACTGCCTGGCCAAAATTTAATGTTTTATGTAAACATAAGCATGTCTTATCTTATTAGGCAGCAACTTTTTCCCATCCCAATAAATGGTAAAATTTTATGTATTCCTAAGTGAAGAGTCCAGGAATAAAATATAGAAATAAAGTGTCCAGTTCAGGAATATAGAAATATAAAGGTGTAAGCTCAAGCACGTTTTGGGAGAAAAAAATAAATAAAGCTGGTAGCCACAGATAATCTTTAACAAACACTTTCTGCCTTAAGAGCAGACATCCTGGCAGTCACTGCATACAGAAGTAAACTTAACAATTGTCTCCTGCCTCCCAGCTTCCCAGCTAGGCAGGTACTGGGGACAAAAGGTTAGCTTCTAACTATTGCCTCTATGTGACCCTCTGCTTGTATTCCCTTCATTTTTAACTCTCCCCCATGTGACTCTACTCTCTGTCTTGCATTCTTGCAGGGATAGTGAAAAGCGGCTGTCTGTGTCAGCCACAGGCTTTTGCAAACATTATAAGTTAGTTAATATCCTATAACCAAAAGCTGTAAAACATAAAATGTAATGTGATTTTAAGCCTGACCTCAAGGTTGTAAAAGCTCTTTGACCCACACCTGGTACTTGGTTTTACTATAAGAGAGGCCCAAAACCAGCCCCCATGGCCGCAGTTACAGAAGCCCGATCTCTGGCTGTGGTCACAACTATAGCTGGTAAGTTTGTGTGCCCTATGGTAATTTCTTTTTTCTTCTTCTGAAATAAAGTTTGCTTCTGGTTTAATAGATTTTGGTGGTCTGTTCCCCATCATTGCATGACCCCTGGACCCAAGACTAAGAATTGTTTTTAAGTATTTTATGAATTATTATGAATGTTTTGTGTACTCACTTGATATTACCTATATACCTGAAACTGAGTATCAGTTTCCCAGGTAAACAAAGTCACTAGTGGAAAAAGTTGATGAATCCCTATTAGGAGTAGGCACTCCTAATGTTGACTTCTCTCTTTCAGTGACTGAGTAGATTTGATTTAAAGCAGAGAAAAACCAGAGAATCTTCAGGAAATCTGCAAAACAGACTCTGATGTGGACCTTCAAGGGAAAGCAAATAGTCCTGTCACCTGATAGTTTTTCTTGCTTCAGTTTCTCTGGGTAAATAGTTATAGATGAGAAATTTGAAGTTCAACTCACACAAAGTTTATTGCAGCAAAAGATAGCACACGTAGAGAGTACAGTACACGAAGTCATAGCTTAGTGAAGAACACAGTGTGCGCGCGCGCGTGTGTGTGTGTGTGTGTGTGTGTGTGTGTGTGTGTGTTGGTGGAGCAGCATTTGCCCCTGGGAGTGTCCAGATGGTCCACAGCTCCCTTCTCAGGCCAAACTCTGACCTATATGCTATTGTACGAAACTGTAGGTACAAAATAAGGCCTAGAAGGAACGCCTTGCAAGGCAAAAGAAGACTTCAAGGACAGGAATGAGGAACTTAAGAGGTAAAGAGACTGCTTGCTCAGTTCTGCTTGCAGAGCTAGCTCTTTAGGAGCTTGCTAAATGATACATAAACAGCAGTGGGGGAAAAAATTAACAGTTTTTCATTCTGAAGTGAACCAACAGTCCTGTGTCCCTGTCTACCGCTGCTCTCCTTTCTCAGACCCTGTATTGCTCACAGCTGTACTAGCTGGAATAGATTTGTATGTTTTCAGTAGGGTGTAGTACAGGGATAAGTCCCTCTTCTTGAATTAGACCTGCAAGGATATACTCTGTGGGTTGGGTTATTTTGAATGACTTCAGGAACCTGATTGGGTTAGATAAGGTGGGGGAGAGCCTTTGAAGTTTCTGCTTGTGTTCGCCAGTATCCTGGGTTTAGTGAGAGTGAGGAGTAATTAGCCCATCCATCTTACTAGAGAGAGAGAGAAAAAAGCCTCTCCAGCATGACCAAGAACATGGAAATAAGCCATCTCAGTTCCAAAGGTAACTGGAGCCAAGTATAGTAGCAGTCGCCTTTAGTTTCAGCACTTAGGAGGCAGAGGCAGGGGGATTTCTATGAGTTTGAGGCCAGCCTGGTTTACATAATGAGTTTCAGGACAACAGCCAGGGTTGAATAATGAGACTTGTCTCCAAAAAAGGGGTTGGGAGTGGGGTGGGGGAGTGTAGTATTTTGAATAAGAATGGCCCCCATAGGCTCATAGATTTGAATGTTTGGTCACCAAGGAGTGGCACTATTAGGAGGTGTGGCCTTGTTGGAGTAGCTGTGGTCTTGATATAGGACACGTCACTGGGGGTGGACTTTGAGGTTTCAAATGCTCAAGCCAGCCCAGTATCTCTCTTCCTGCTGCCAATGGATCCCGCTGTAGAACTCTCAAGTTTCTCCACCACCATGTTTCCCTGCACGCTGCCATGCTTTCTGCTATAATGGCAATGGACTAAACCTCTGAGCTGTAAGCCAGCCCCAATTAAATGCTTTCCATTATAAGAGTTGCTGTAGTCATTGTGTCTCTTTACAGCAATAGAAACCCTGACTAAGACAGAGGGTAATTGGGATTTAGTCTGACCTGATTCAGGATGTCTCTCCCTAGCTGTCTGCCTATTTACAGATTAACTATCTTCTGTCTTCCCTCAGTCTTTTGGAACCATTTGAGAGGAAACTCGAAGCGCATGTGTCTGCGGTACTGGAAGCTCAGTCTGCACAAGATAAACTTGATCGAAGAGCAGCTTGGGCTGGTAAATTATGTGGTCTAGCCTGGCACCAAAACGGATAGCCAGTAGCACAAGTGTTTAAACACCGAGTATTCCTAATGGGAAGAATATGAGCCTGTAGGGTCTTCTTTCCTCAGGGGTGGGGGTAGGGAGGGTGGGTCTATCCTTTCCTCTACTCCAGGACCCCATTTTTGTACTCCAGGTTACAGGAGCCCTCATTTCACCAAGCTTCACTCTTAAGTCCCTTTTGCTGAGAGTGACGCCATTCCTGCTCTTCCTGCCATAGCTCTCAGGACTCCTACTTGGTGCCTGCTCTGTTGAGGCCCCATTTGAGGTGTCTGCCCTGCTTAAGAACGGGAGGCAGAGGGAAGGCAAGAACCTGGAGTCTGCGAATGGGGATGGGGGCAGGAAGCGTGGGGTAAGGTGGTCGGAGGGAAGATGAACAGCAGATGGCTAGAACAGCAGCACAAGCCAGGATGCTGATCACCACTGCGAAGGTTGCTACCTGGAGATAATATTTCTTTGTTACAGAAATATTTTCAAGTAAGAATGTTAAAGTTAGCCAGGTGGTGGGGGCGCACGCCTTTAATCCCAGCACTCAGAAGGCAGAGGCAGGTGGAACTCTATGAGTTTGAGGCCAGTCTGGTCTACAAGAGCTTGTTCCAGGCTCCAAAAAAAGAAAAAAAAAAGAAAAAGAAAAAAAAAGTTAAAGTAGCAATAAACCAGACTTAGCCTGGGTATATTGCTCTTAGGTGTGACTCCCTCTTCCATTGCATAATTCCTGGACCTCAGAAGTAAAAGTGTTGACTTTTGATATCCTAATCTCTGTGATCTGGAGTTTTACCTTATTGACTGTAATCTTGTCACAGTGATCACCATTCTGTGATCTCATTTAAATTTCTTAGCAACCCCTTGAAGTTAATTTCATAACTTACAAAAGTTATATGGCCCTTGTCAAGATAAATGAAATATTACTCTCATTTGAGAAGCCCACTTTGAGAAGTCCTGGTTGGTTTTTGTTGTTGTTGTTATTGTTTTATTTTGTTTTGTTTTGTCAGCTTGACACGGTCTTCTGAGAAGGGAGAACCTTGAAGGAGAAAATCCTTCCATCAGGTTGGCCTGTAGGCAAGCCTGTAGGTCATTTTCTTGATGGATGATTGATGAGGGAGAGCCCAGCCCACCGTGGGCGGTGCCTCCACTGGGCGGGCGCGTCTGGAGTATATAAGCAAACTGAGCACTCCTTCCTGGCTTCTGCTTCAGCTCCTGCCTCCTCTGACTTCCTTCGGTGATGGACTGTGATGTGGAATGGAAGCCCTTTCCGGTCACGGTGTTTTTTTTTTTTTTAATCACAGCAATAGAAGCACTAAGACACCCATTCCCTGCTCTTGGACAAGCCTTACTCTTTTCCTGAGCACCTTTCTATTAACCCCTAAGCTTAAATGTGTGTTTCAAATGTCTTTTAATAAACTCTAATTCTGCCTCATGCTGGCTTGTCCTGAAAATTCCTTTCTTCAGTAAGACCATGATTCCAGTTTTACCTGAGTCGACATCTCGGAAAAAAATTCCTCAGGTTGCTGGGGGGAGGTACCAGAATAGTGTGGAGCTGTCTCTAGCCCAGTTGCTGCTGTGTGTAAGAGCAGGTTTGGTGATCAGCATAGCTTGGGTAATGCCTGAAGGAAATGTCTTGGTGTTGCATAGCGAAAATACACATATAAGTTCTTTCTCTACCTCTACCGTGTGGAACCAGGACAGCAAGATATGTGCAAACATCCCCACTCATATGGGATGATAGAGCACAGGCAGGCTTATATAAACAACAGACAATAAAAACGTGAAACGCGGGCTGGAGAGATGGCTCAGCAGTTAAGAGCACTGGCTGTTCTTCCATAGGACCTGGGTTCAATTCCCAGGACCCACATGGCAGCTCACAGCTGTCTCTAACTCCTCATACAGATATTCTTGCAGGCAAAATACCAATGTATATAAAATAAATAAATTATTAAGAAAGATGGTGTAATAAAAGGGGAATCTTTGAGTGAAAACTTACCTGACTAACTCAGGCTTTAAAAAAAAAAAAAACAAACCTGAAACCCAGGTGCTAAATAAAGCATTAGCATCATGTAACCCCCATCACTTGTATCAGTTTACGAAGGAGAGTGAGGTTGGCAGCTTCTGAACAGGGACACGACTTTATTTTGCTCTCTGAAATACACAGCCCTTTCAACTAGATTTCATGGCATGCCTGGCATGACATAAATCCTGTCCTGTTTCTTCTGCAACATAACTTTTGACCTTCTGGTTTGGCCCATGCAAAGTCCATCCTTAGTTCAAAAAATGTTCCCCTAATGACTTCTTTTCATCTCTTTCTCCTTTTACTACATCACTTTTACCTTGCTCCCTTCCTTAGCATAGCAAAAATAAAGATCTCGTCATGAGACAGCGACATATCAAAATAAATCCACAAGCTCACCAATAGATAGCTGAATCCAAATGGTGTTTATACCAGAATGAAACAAGCTACATCATTTATCCACATGCAGCTAAACTGCAAGTTCTTATTTTTCTATGAATTTTTATACAGACTTTAATGATGCTTGAATTTTTAAAGAGCCCTTTTACATTTTATTTTCTCTTTGGTCTCACATGAGTCTAAGAATAACAGAAGAGACTACATTGTATCCATGGCTGGCCAAGATAACAAAATTTTAACCATTTAAGTAGCAAAACTACCTTAGCATAAGGAAAAAGGTCAGGGAAACACCCTCCTGCCATGCGCGCGTGCACACACACACACACACTCACATACACACACACAGCAGCAGCTGATGTGGTCCTTAAGAGATGATGTCAGACTAAGTATCTTAGGAGATTCTGTGAGAACATGTTTATTTAAGTAAAGTAAAAGCGCACCACCAAGGCACGTTTTCTGATCAGAAAGACGCGTGTTTCCAGTGTGTATTTGGAAAATCTGATTAATCCTGAAGATTTTCTCTCAGTCACAGGTTTTCCACAACTTACTTATTATGTTTTGTGGGGGCTGTTGTGCTTTGGGTCTATGGGTGCAATAATGTGGTTTGGATATAAAAGGTCTCAATAGGCTTAGGCATTAAACCCTTGGCTCCAAGCTGACGGTGCTATTTTGGTAGGTTCTGTAAACTATTATGAGTTGTTGCCTAGCTGGAGGATGTAAATCACTGGGGATGTGTGTTGAAGTTTATGCCTAGTCCATCGTCCTTACTATGTACTTCCTGTCTATGAAGAGGTGAATAACCTTTTCCCTCTGCGTTCTCATTTTCATGAAGTCCTATGCAAAGGCACAGATCAAGCAACCTCTGAAATTATAAGCCAAAGTGACTTTTTCCTTTTAAAATTTTGTTCCGTTTAGGTAGCTGACCTCAACTTCCTTCTCCTTCAGCCCCAGCCTTCAGAGTGCTAGGATTCCAGGCCTGTACCACAAAACTTAGCTTGCAGAGTGTGTTTGTGTGTGTGTATGTGTGTGTGTATGCATGCACACACATGCGCTGTAGCACATATGTAAAAGTCAGAGGACAGCCTTGGCTGTTCGTCCTCACCTTTTACCTTGTTTTGAGTCAGGTATCTCTTGTTCATTGCTGTACACGTCAGACTAGCTGGGCTTCCAGCTTCCAACAATTCTCTTGTCTCTGCCTCTTATCTCCCATTAGGGCAGTGGTTCTCAACCTGTGGGTCATGACCCCTTTGGGGTTGAATGACCCTTTCACAGGGGTCACATATCAGATATCCTGCGCATCCGATATTTACATTACAATTCATAACAGCAGCAAAACTACAGTTATGTAGTAGCAATGAAAATAATTTTCTGGTTGGGGTCATTACAGCCTGAGAAACTGTTAAAGGGTCACAGCATTAGGAAGGTTGAGGATCACTGCATTAGAAGCATGCTGAGATTAAAAACATTTACACACTACCCCATCTGGCATTTATGTGGATTCCTTGTATCCAGTCTCAGGTTGCAAGCGCTTTACCCAGTGTGCTCTCTTCCTTGCCACAAAAAGATTCATTTGGCTGGTTGTGGTGGTGTACACAGCACTAGGGAGGCAGAGGCAGATGACTATCTATGAGTTCGAGGCCACCCTGGTCTACAGAATGAGAGTTCCAGGACAGCCCGAGGTACACAGAGAAACCTTGTCGTCCCCCCCCAAAAAAATCCCCCAAAAATAAAAAATAAAGATTCATTTTAATTTTTTATTTTTAATTATGTATACTTGGCTGTGTCTTGGGGGTGTTATGTTCATGAGTTCAGGTACTCACAGAGACCAGAGCCATCATATCCCCCTAGAGCTAGAGGTACCAGCTGCTATGCACTAACTGCCCAGTGCAGGTACTGGGAACTAAACTATACCTTCTGCAAGAGCAGCAAATACACTCAACTGCTGAGCCATTTCTCCATCCCCCTAGCCCGATTTAAGATTTGTTTGTCTTTAGCTGGGCACTGGTGGCACACACATCTTTAATCCCAGAACTTGGGAGGCAGAGACAGGCAGATCTCTGAGTTTGAGGCCAGCCTGGTCTACAGAGTGAGTTCCAGGACAGCCAGGGCTACAGAGAGAAACCCTGTTTTGAAAAACCAAAAAAAAAAAGGTTTGTTTTATGTATATGAACCTTTTGCCTACATGTATATTGCACACCACATGTGTACCTGGTGCATGTGGAAGTCAGAATAGGACATTGGATCTCTAAGAATTGGAATTAGGGATGGTTGTGTGCCACCAAATGTTAGAAAGGAACCCAGGCCCTGTACAAGAAATCCTCAACAAGTGCTTGTAACCGCTGAACCATTTTTCCAGTCAGTCCCTTAAGATTTGTTTTTATTGGCTTTTTAAATCCACAAACAGTTTCCACTTGTTTCTTTCTCCCATTTGCTGGCCATTATGTCCATGTTTTCTTTATATATATGGCCACAAAAGCCATTCTAAAGCCTGTGTCTGTCCATTCTTTCCTGTCCTGTGTGAGTCAGTTAGAGGGAGGTTTTTCTCTTTTTACTGTTTCACTGCAGGTCTAGCAATTTTTAATATGTATTTTATTTTTTATTATATGATTATTTTAATAGATGCAGGTTATTGTGAGTGTCTCCCTATTGAACATCTGGATTTTGTTATTTTTTTTCTTTAAAGAATGTTATGAGATGAATGCGTCTGTCTCCCAAGATTTCTACATTGAAATTCTATCCTCCAATCTAATAATATGAGGATGAGGTCTTTGGGAAGTGATTAGGTCATGAAAGCTCAGTCTTTATGATTGAGCCCTTATGGTTATTAGTACAGATCTAGGATGTGGCCTTAAATGGCCTTGAACTCAGAATCCTCCCATCTCAGCCTGCTGATTCCTGGTATTGCAGCGTGGACCACTGCATCAAAAAAATACACAGGTTTTTGTTGTTTTTTAGTGGTAGAGACTGAACCTGGAATTGATGTTTGTCTGAATGAGGCTTCAGAGAACCTCTTTGCCCTGTTCTTCATGTCAGAATACACAGAGGGTTCCAGCTATATGGAATGGGCCTTGCCAAGGCATTGAATCCACTTGTGCTTTAATTTTGAGCTTACAGGCTTCTGTGGCATGCAGTAGCTCGAACTGACTACAAACTACCCAGTATAAGCGCACGTTCTTCTCTGTGTCAGTGTTTAATTCTTCCTAAACCTTAGAGTTGTTTTGGAAATACAATACCAAGGAAAACAAATGATTCTCAGTTTACAAAGGCAACTAACCAGCCAGGAAACTGGGCTAGGAATTAAGCTCAGTGGTAAAGTGCTTGCTTAGAACACAGAGGTGTTGGTTTTGAGTTTTAGCACACACAATACAGGCATACATGCATGAAACAAAACTAACCAACCAACCAAACAAACAAAAAAACCTCCTGAATTTTAAAGCCAGGTATAATGGTCCATGCATGTAATCTCACCACTTGGGAGGCTGAGGCAGATGGAGCTCGGTAAGCTCAAGGCCAGTCTGGTCTACATATCTTTTTTTTTTTTTAAGTATTGCTAAACGTCTATGGTTTGGGAAGATAGCTCAGTCAGTAAAGTACTTGCCTCATAAACATGAAGACCTGAGCTTTATACCCAGAACTGAAGGAAAAAGGCCAGGTGTGATGGTGTATATGCCATGTCTCAGGTTTAGGGAGACAGATAGGATCAACTCTGGGGCTCACTAGCCAGCTTAGCTGGTGTGCTCCAGGCCAAGGAGAGACCCTATCTCAAAGGGAGTGGATGGCATTCCTGAGGAGATACCCAAAGTTATCTTTTGGTCTCCACACACAAAGTTGCTTTTGTCCTCCACATGCAATGCACACATGTATAATCGGAGCTTTCTTTCCTGCCCACCAGTTCCCAAATAACCACTCAGAGGCTTACTATTACTTATAAATGTTTTGCTGGTAGCTCAGGCTTATTATTAGCTAGCTCTTACATTTAAATTAACCCATACTTTTTTATATATGCTTTGCCATGTGGTTTGTGGCTTGTTACCTCATTTTTTACATGTCTTGCTCTGACTGGCTGGCATCTCCCAGACTCTGTCCTTCTTCTATATCTCTGCTTGGATTTCCTGCCTGGGTCTATCCTGCCTTGCCATAGCCAAAACAGCTTTATTTATCAACCGATGAGAGCAACACATATTCACAACATACAGGAAGATCATCTCACAGTACATATGTCCATTTGCACATACATAAGCACATGCATAAATAATAAAAATGAAATAAAATATATTTAACACAGCTAAAATAATAATAGAGAAGAAATAGATGTAGAAATCAAAATGAGCCAAATGTGTTGTTGCCTGTTTATTATCTCAGCATTTAGGAGGCTGAGGCAGTAGGATTATGAATTTGAGACCACAAAATAGCAAGACTCTGTTTTTATAAGTAAATAAATGGAAGTTTTAAAATGTATTTGAAATAGTTTAGTTTTATTGTTTTGGGACAAGGTCTCATTGTGTAGCCTTGGCTGTCCTGGAACTTACTATGTAGACCAGCCTAGCCTTGAACTCTCAGTGATCCACCTACCTTTGCCTCCCAAGTGCTGGGATTAAAGGCATGTATCACCACCACACCTGGCTTTGTAACTGAAATTTTAGTTGAATCTTAAATTTAATGAAATTTGAGACAGCATACAGCATTCAGATTGTAACAGTTGAAAAGTGTTGAGAATATTGTATGAAAATACTTAGACAGAAAAAACATAAGAAGAGGTTAAAGGAGCCCTGGAGGCCAGAGACGGGAAATTCAGCAAGATTTTAATTGGAGTGCTGGAAGAAACGAAGGAATGGAGCAGAGGCCATATGTCTCTGTTTGCTTTCTTGATAGAAGAGTTTCACTATGCAGCCCAGGCATACTTGAACTGTCCCTGCTTCTGCATCTTAAGTGCCAGAATGACAAGCTTGTGCTACCATGGTTGGCTCTGAGACAGTAAAGAGATAGTGGGAAAAATTTCTAAGAGGTAATGGTTGTCAGATTTTTCACTGATGAAAAGTGATTCACATAATTAAGGCCAGTGGCCTCATGAAGACATGTTAGACATGTTAAATAAATCTACACTATGATGGAAACTTCAGACACCAGAGATGGAGATATTTTATGCCCAGCTGAAGAAGAAAGAGAATTGTCAATGTGTTGCAGTGGAAGTGGACATTGAGGTAAAAAGAAAAGTTCTGATTAAAACAGCTAAGGGTGATGTATTAGAGGGTCAGAGCCAACGTCAGCGGACTCTTGCAAAGTCCCCTCCCCTAAAGGTGTGCAAGTCACTGGTGCCCTCTCATATATCCTTTTTTGGGAGGGGTAAGTGTCTCACTATGTAGACCAGGCTAGCCTTGAACTCATTATGTAGACAAAACTGGCTTCAAACTCACAAAGATCTACCTGCTTTTGCTTCTTGCACGCCATGATTAAAGATATGTGCCACCATACCTGACTGTGCATTTTTGAAGGATGGACATTGAGTGATGATTCATAGATCATTATGCCAGGGGTTTTGCGTATGCCACAGCATCTTTGTGCATGGGAAGAAGCAATTGGCTGATGTTAAGAAAGTTACTTGGTGACTAAATAAAGCGGGTACCACAATCTCTCAGATCCAAAGTCTAGAGATTGTGCTCTTGGAGACAAATAGAAATCCCACAAGTAAATTGGAGGTAAATGCTACCCTCCCCAATGCTATTTATGCTTTCGGAATCTGGGTGTGAGCATGGAAGAGGGAGGCTTGTGGAGGGTGTGGAAATTATAGCCTGAGATGAGTTCAAGGTTGTGCAATTCCATATGAATCCTGAGAAATTCTGGAGACTTCGCGGAGAAACCACACACCAATGGCCATTCAGAAATTAAGAAACTGGTTGACCAGGTGTCTCTACTGATCATCTGAGTTCCCTTTGCTCTGTGATTTCCAGCCTTCATGTGCTAGTGGCTCATACTCCCTTCAAAGCTAATTCTGAGTGGAGGCTCCCTATCCCTTCTCTAGCTTGTCCATCACCACTTTGATCTCTCTTGGTTTCACAGTTGGCTCCTTTTCTGCCCTTTCTCTCTACACAGAACTCTTTAGTAAGCCCACGTTTCAAGTTGGAGGTTGTCCATACTCTGAACAGAGCCGAGAGCATAGGTAACCTCAAAAAACAGTGGTTCAGGGCCGGGTGGTGGTGGCTCATGCCTTTAATCCCAGCACTCAGGAGGCAGAGGCAGGTGAATCCCTGTGAGTTCAAGGCCAGCTTGGTCTACAAGAGCTAGTTCCAGGACAGCTAGGACTGTTACACAGGGAAAACCTCTCTCGAGCCCACCCCTCCCCAAAATAACAATGGTTCAGTTCAAAGAACACAGCTTCAACTTCTTCCAGTACCCACCAATATCTCTGTTCAGGTTCTGCAGACTGTACTACACACAGAAAGTTCAGTGTTGACCTCTGAATCCAGACCTCTTTCACATCATTTGAGCCAGTCTCACTGTCCTGGCCCCGTTAGCACTGTCAGGGAAATGACTGCCCTAGCCGGGGTCAGCAAATTTTAGGGAGAATTTTCCTTTGGTCCCATCAGCACCCAGTGGAGAACAGCTCCGACGAGCTCTGATCAGCACCCACGGATGGACAGCTCCCTCAGCCACCCTTTTGGAGATCTAGCGGGTTGGGAGGTCTGGACGGCTGGCCAACCCCGTTCTGCTTTTCGGATTTCCTAGGACATGAATGCTGCTCCTAGGGCTTCACCCACCCCCACGAGCCGCCCACCTCCCAGGAGCACGGCACAACGTAGATAACTAGAAGTGCGCAGACCCGGGCCGCCACGGTCCTGGCTCCTGGGTCTGTCGCACCCATTTCTCCCGGCAA